>OY856412.1:650943914-651543914 GCA_963693085.1 Alisma plantago-aquatica | reverse complement strand
TGGACTTAAGCTATTAAGAATATACAAGAACACACACAAGAAGCTCCCCCACCATTCATAGAGACATGTTTATCCCTCTTTTCTTGAATTTCCAAGCAAAACAAATAAATCATTAGTTGATAGCCCCTAAAGGTAGCTCATCCATAAAGGGGTAAACCCTAAAATACCCTTGAGGAAAACACCTTCAAAACAAGGTTTAAATAGGAGCCCCATGGATCAAAAATATCAATAATTATGACATAATATCCGAGGAACATAATTCAAGTGATAAATTGCAAAGAAAATCTCTCAATTGGGTAAATTGTAGAAAAGTCCAAAATGTGCATAAAATTGCATAACTTGCTCAAACAGTGTCCAAATTGGACCAAATTTGAAATTTAAGCTTGTCTTATGATTTAAAAGCATATAACAGAGCTATTTCAGGGTTATAAGAATTCAATTATGATAATTAAGCATGTTCAACACTTTAAGCAAGGTTAGGGTAGGGTTGTAAATGGATATGGGTATACCTGCATACCCTCAAATCCATATCCTCTAAACCTGTCATGGGTATAATTTGTTATAACCATATAGCCGCTTACCCTTATAACTATGTACCCACCACTCACATGGTAAGGTTATGGTTATGTATATATCCATACCCTGTATACCCATATACCCATTTAGTTACATTTTTATGTAAATAGTTTATATTAGAATGTAACACTGCACATTGTAGAACTTACATCTAGCAAGTATAAGTACCTTACAATAGTAAACAGTTATATCATAGTTTATAGTAAACAATTCTATTAGAATGTAATGCTCCATATTGTGGCACTCATGTCTAGTAAATATAAGTACCTTGTAGTAGTATAATAAATAAATTCATTGACACACTCTCATAGACAAACAAGCACATTCCATTAAATTAAGAAGGTCATTAAGTCATTCTCTCATTTTTCACTCCTCTCTCCTCTATGTCTTGAGAAATATTTCTCCATAACCTACCCATTTAAGTATGGTAGCTTATTGTATCCCAAAGATTGTGGTGTATTATTATAGCAGGTTTAACAATAACCACTATACCCAATTACCCATCTATTATCCAACGGTTATGCGGATATGGGTATGATGCGGGTATAACTTTTGACAAAATAGGTATATAACCATACCCATACTTGCTTAACTAAATGGTTATGATTACGAATATGACCATACCCACACCAAATCCTACCCATTTACAGCCCTAGTTAGGGGTCTCACAACCATAAACCCCTAACATGGATTCTGTCCTCAAAATCTAAGGTGCACATAGATGGACACTTCTCATGCACGTCATCCTCAATATTACACATGGTTACTTCCATATTATGGTAATGTCACATCGCTCTTATCGAGGTCATGTTCTTCTCTTTCAATTCATACATATCTTATCTTGGGTCAGCACAAAAACCCCCACATAAGAAGACATTTGCAAATATGGAACATAGAAACTTGTTGTGCCACCTGTACAAATCTAATAGTAAATTTCAACTTTAAATTCTAGCTATCATTGTGAAATTATATCTATTGTATCAATACATTACTCAAAAGTCATACTCGGTGGCTTTTATCAAACATAGAACATTATGTATCTCTTATCATATGTAACTTTAAAAGGTTTCATCTCTATGCTCCTTTAATGATTGTTGTAAATAACAACTCAATCAACCATGTAGGCACCCCCTAATTTTCAAGAACTATGAGGAATATGTTTTTAGAGGATTCTCCAATCATCTCAATGGTGGATTGACCATCTGTTTGGTTGAAGAATCATACACTTGTATGTAACTGTTAACAAATATAACTTCCTGATTGACCTTGTTAGGGGTGGAGCAACGACATTGTCTTCATCTTATCAAGATTCACATAACATACTTAACAGAGGCATCATAATTCCAAGAGGATACTCTAGTCAACCCCCAACTCACTCTTGCTAGAATTGTCACACATAAGTACAATTGCTTCAACATTCTTAAGGTTTAGCAAAGATGTTAACCATGTTAATGAGCATCTCTGAAATATGTTGAGATTTCATCATTCAAAGCTTGCTACAGCTTGTAAGACATGACCTGAACACTCTAGTTCTCCTATTCATTAATTCTATTAGTACATTGGTTAGTCTAAAGGACATAATCCTAAACTCATCATGGTCATGTAACTTGTGTCATCCACTCTAACTCCTATCCATTGATATTCTGATCCTAGGTTTATCTCAAAGGAACACGGTAACACATGTTTGTTGATCAACAAACCATCTATCCTTGTTAGTGGTCTTGCCCAGCTATCACTAGACCATACACAACATTATAGAATCACTTTTGTTTTTCCTTCCAAATAATATTTATAGGGCCATCATCAATTCTCTCTCTCTCTCTATAAGGGAGAGGAATACTTAGAATGTTCATTTAATAAATGTCTCCAACCTTCATATACTTCCATATTGTTGATACATCTTGGATACTAGGATTCATTACCTTGGTATCCACCTCATGCACTATAAGGAACTCACATCCTTATCTCATCTACTTTTACCAACATAACAAATCTCAAGACATATAAGAGGAGTCTTCCTAATTATTAGAAGGATCAAAAGCAAGCTCATCACAAAATTTATGATCTTGGAACCATATTCCAAACAACCTTATGCTATAATAAGCTATCCACCCTCATGTTTACAATGAATCCACACATACAAAGTGGCAATGATCCACTTGAAAGATGTTCCCTGGAAAAGAAAGACACAAAGGGAAAAACACTTCCCACATCATAGTAGCATTGTTCAAGGGTCACTAGCAAAAAGGTAACCAATTCTATTTTCATTATGTAGGTTACAACTTCTTATGTATCATTTTACCTTTTTCATTTCGGGTTCCTTTCCATTAGCATAGGAATCATCATGATTAACATATCTCATTACTCCTTCCTTGATGACTATTTATCACACTTGGGTATGTTTTCTTATTTTATTATGTTTTTCAATCACTTATCAATAGGTAAATCATCATATTCCACATTTTCTTCATTAAACCTAGATCATCTCCCTTAATTTCTTTCACATGCCATGCTGATTTTACATTAACACTTTCTTACGCAAATAGGTTGGTCTGAGATTAACCCAGGTTCCACCTTATTTCTTTGTCATTCTTCCCATTCATCTTTTCATTTTATACTTATCATAGGACTTCTCTCCATCTTATGTGAATTTCATACCTTGAATCACTTTATTAGCACCAACTTGTCTGTCTTTTACTTTATTATCTTCTTGAATTATAGCTTCAAGAATTCCTCTTTTGCTTATTTGTATACAGATTTAGATTTCATGTTATTGTATCTTTCTCTTATAGTTACCAACAATTCAAGTTTTGATATATAATGATGTAATCCTCATCTTCTCTTAAGGTAATATTAAGTTATATGCACCATGATTTCTGCTTTATTATGCTCTTCAGATTATTTCAAAATGACTACTTGATCAAAGTAATAAAAAAGATAACAATCTAAGAGTTCCATACTTACCATTTCTTCAATAATTGAATACCTGGCCAAGGCACCCAAATACTAAGATTAGCCAGTAGGCACCATATTTTTATGTCATATTCCTAATTTTGACATCATCCTAGTCCTAAGTCCTAGTGTCCCTGTAGACTCAGTGAACCTAAAGCTCTGATACTAACTTGTTAGAACTCATTACACTAAACGAGATTACTCAAAATATAAAACACAATCAATAACCAATTAACCACATACCCAAAAATATTGGTAAATTAAAACCGATTTCAACATGAATGCCTGCTTAGAAACATTTACATAAGAGCCCAACATCTTTCTTGTATCCCTACTATGCCAAGAATTTGATACAAATTGTTCTATCGCCTTTGCCACAACACATATACACAGGAGAACAATATTTGTATATGCCACACAAATAAGAATTAATATGCTAACAAAATTCTGATTCATTTGAAACACCATATACAAACTTTTCCTGCCTGGACCTAAGAGTACAAGGATGACTCTAGGACATACTAGACATCTAATCAACTTTCTCACTGATTCATTACTATAGTTCCTCTTTTCCCCCACATGTTTGTTTCCGTCACTTCTAATTACCTAAAACAAATGTGGTGAACCACAGGGGTGAGACCCATGTCCCAGTAAGAGATATAACCTCCAACAATGTTTATTGATTCCAACATTTTTAGGTAATGAGACAGTTCAAGCAGTTTAATCATATTTAAAAAAATAAGCTCAACAACTGTGACATCCCTCTATCACACAGACAATGAAATGCCATGCAAAAATGTGCGGAACCGTCATAAACATTGTATTACCAAAAACATGGGTTAATTAAAACTAATTGCGAAAAGCAGATAAGAAAGGAACCATTACATATAGATCTACATCCTACAAGGAAACATGTTACATAAACTTGATACATGTCCACATCTCATAGGATCTAGCTATCCCATAAGCACAAGATTTCACCACCTGTTATATACAGAACATGCCACATCAGGCCAACAGTAGGATAAACAAGCTACATCAACTATACATTGTGAAACCTCATCAAAACACCTCCAAGGACCTGATAGTACATGGATGACTCTAGGACTCTACTACAAAACATCCAACAACAACAGCAGCATATCCAACCTTGCTTTCTACTATTCTTCTTGCTGCTCAGCCGCAACCTCACGACCACCACCACGTCTAGCTCGATCACCTAAAAAGGTTTTAAACCAACGGGGTGAGACACACAGTCCCAGTGAGAAACATAACCCCCGCCAAAACTATAAAACCTCAAAGGAGAGCTAGAACAGATAGAATATGTAACTGATATAAGCAGATTGTATATGAGTAGCAAACTAAGCAGAACTAACTTGTTACAACATCTTACCGAGATATTGAGGAAGCTTATGCACAGATAATAATATGGAACATGATTGACAAGACAAGTATAATAAGAAAGTATCATAACATCTGAGGAACATGTAAGTAACTGTGAGATAAAACTAGGGCAACTATCCAAACAAGGCCTCAACCAATGTCTCATGTTTGCCCTAAGAAAATATACTATACGATTGGATTACAATTTATTATGCCCTGAGGAAGTGAGTCATACCACTCAGATCCAAACCGACCACCGCTTGATCGCAATCGATTGCCATATAAGGTCGATGGGAGAGCCGGACTCCACGACCTCACTTCCCTTGTGGTCAGTGCACAAGAACCAACAAGCAGGACCGCAGTCTCATGCTTAAATGGCCTCAACCACACAGGGTCAGGCTACCCTCTACCTAGCCCACCTTGGTACAGGTATCGGTGCTAGAAAACCAAGCCACAAGCCTGTTCACCATGCTCCATCATCACTGAGCCACAGACCTATTCACCATGCTCTATCACATATCCTGAGCCATGGGCCTATTCACCATGCTCTAACCACACTGAGCCATGGGCCTGAAACCGTGCTCTAAACATGCACTACTACTTAGGGCGTAGGCGCACCCCACATATTCAACAATATGTGTTCTGGGTTAACCTGCAGGAGAACCTGTTTCACCATCACCAAACTCCTGACGATGATGGATCTATGGCTAGGGCAAACTACATGAAAGGTTCATTATGTAGTTAATTAATACAATTTAAGCGGATTGCAAGATTCAACCAAGTTATGTAACATATAACTATAACAAAAATGAATAAACATAAACCTCATTATCTTGTGTTACATTGTCACTAAGGCCTTCAGTGCCATCAACATCATCCTGATCCATCACAAGGATCCAACGTCACATGTTACCACTTGGCCTCTTGCCAATCATCAAGATCCATCTCAAGGATCAACATCACAGGGACTCAATCCCATCATCAAGGCACACATTTCCATCCCATGGGTAACACCCATCATACATCACTGGGTTCATCACAACCCTTTCTATTCCACGCCATATCATTATCATGCCATTGTCATGGCCTTATCTTACAAATGTTACCTGCATGGTTGGTGAAATCACAAAGGAGCAATGATACTTGTACAAGTAACATTTACAACTCCTTACTTTATTATGAGAGTTAACCATGAAAAATGGATGAGTGTATCAAAGCATAGCATTCTTATATATATATCAAGTGTAATAGTTGCATATACTAAAGCATAATAAGCATTAAGGTTACTAACCGAACACAAGATACAACCCTCACTAAAGGTATAACGGGTAAGGGACAACCCTCACTAAAGGCACGGTGTCTCTCACCAAAGAGTGTGATGCCCATCACTATATCGATTAGGCATTCTACTGTATCGGCCAACACCCTTCTAGGGCTACAGCCATATCGGCCAACCACTATCACTTAGGTATCGGGCAGCACCACAAGAAGATATCCGGCAACACCTCCTCAAGACACCATATTGGGCAACCATCTAGGAACCAACCTGTAACGCCCAAGCGTGCAACATCATATTGGGCAGGCAACGCTGCATCGTGCAACGCCCAACGACGGGCAATGTTGTGACAGGAAACACACCTAAGGGGTAACGGGCAACACTACCCAAGAGGGAGTCATGCACAACAGCAGGGCCATGTTTCCAAGTGCAGCACCCAACGCCTGACACAACCTCCCAACGTCTAACACAACCCCATATCGTCTAAGGGAACAACTCTAACGTCCAATCTAGGGCCATATCAGTCAAGGACATATCGCCCAACAGCTAGGGTGAGGATCCATATCAGCCAAGAACCACATGACCTATCAGGCAAGGTACCAGCATGCCATGACGCCCAACACAGACCATCTAACGCCCAAGGCACATCCCTATCAGCCAAAGCATGTCGCCCAAACTCAACCCTAGAAAAGGGATATCGGGCAAGGGTCCAAAGGTCATGACGGGTTGGTCATCTTCAACCGCAAGACTGCCACCAAGAAACCCTAATAGGTTAAGAGAGTTGGCTCACCTCTCAACAACCAAGTGAGAGGGGTTTTGCTCAACTTCTATCACATATCGGGTAGCAAGGTGGGTCATCCCATATCGGCCAACCTTCCAACCCCAACTAGGTCAAGATTGACCAAAGGCTCACCTCTCAAGTCCATGGTAAGAGAGGAGTATTGCCCAAGCAACTAGAGCATAGGCTCACCTCTCAATGACTAAGGAAGAGAGGGGTTTTGCCTATACCACTAGAGCTCAAGCTCACCTCTCAAAAACCAAAGGGAGAGAAAGGGATTTTGCCCCAAGAACACACCACACACACCATGGAATTAGGAACCCTAGGCTCACCTCTCAACAACTAAGCGAGAGGGGTTTTACCCAAGGAAACCTAATCCAATGGTTCAGCCAACAAGGTCTAAGAACACATCTAGATGACATAACCATGTCATCACATCCAACAAGATCAAGGGTGCATACTAGAGCAAGAACATTACTAACAAGGTATGCATGGCCGATCAAGATAACATGTAAACAAGCAGTATATAAAGAAGGTAGTATAGCTAGGGTTAGGAGTTATGTAACCCGCCTCAAGCACACTCCTCAAGCTCTAAAGCTCCACGCACCAAGCTCCAAGCTCCAAGGCACCACCTTCGGCCACCTCAAGAAGAGAAGGGAACATATCACCTCCATGGCCAAACAAGCAAGGAAGAAGGTGGTACCAAGGAAAGAGAGAAAGATACTCACCACAAGAGAAGAAAGAGCAAGGCACACTCTAGGGTTTCAGCCACCACTAGAGGAAGAAGAAGACTAGAACTATGTTACCCTCCAAGATTCACCAAGGAGAGGGTATCGGCCAAGACACCAATGGTATCGGCCACCACTCCCTCTTCTCTTCTCCTAGCTTGGCCACCAAGGGAAAGGAAGCAACTAAGGGAACTAAAGGAGCTTCTAGCAAGCAAGAAGGGTCGTATATATATAAGGGGGTCAAGTGGGCATCCACTAGAGGGATGCTCCACATGTGCTCACCCAAACCACCACTTGTCCAAGCTATGCCACCTTGCTAGCAAACAGCACCAAGTATCACTAAGGGTGACACAAATGAAGCTAGGTCAAGAAGGGTGTGTATCTCCCAACATGGTGCCATGGTCGAAACACCCTACTCGACACACCTCTTGACCGACACACCCTGCCTGACACACCAAGCAAGGAGGCGGCACCAAGCTCAAACTAGGCCCAAGAAAGCCCAACAATAAGCCTAAGCTTCAACCAGCTCAAACAAGGCTCCAAGCAAACCAAGCAAGGTTCCCAACCCATCCTCTCAACCCTAGAGGATGCAAGGAGAGAGAAAGATATATCTCAAGGTGAAAAAATTGCACACCAACCCTAGAACTTGGGTAATTTGCAAGTTGCACCTCAACCTCTCAACAGAGCATAAACAAACCATAATCACAACTCAGGTGATTAGGCAAGCCTCTAAACACAGGGTTTAGGCAAAGCAAACAGGGTAAGCCCAAAACGGAGGTCAAGATCCTTACAACAACACTGATGATTAATGTAAGGACCCTGACCTCCATTTAGGGATTATCCTGTTTGCTTTGCTTAACCCTGATGCTTAGTTGTCTGTTAATCACCTTTGGTGGTGATTAGGGTTTGTTGGTGCTTTGTTGAGAGCTGGGGGTGCTAATTGCAATTAACCCAAGTCTAGGGTTTGTGGGCAAGTTTGTCACCTTGTGCGGTGTTCCTCCCTCTCCTTGCTTCCTCTAGTGTTGAGAGGAAGGTTTGGGCTCGTTGTTTGAGTTCCTTTGGGATTGGTTGAGCTTGTTGGGCCTTGTGGTGCGTTGCCTTTGCTTCTTTGGACCTTGTGTTGGGCAAGAGTGCCCTGTGTCGGCCTAGGTGTGTTGGCATGTGCTTGTGTCAGCCAGTGGTGTGTCGCCCAGGGTGTGTGTCGCCCATGGACCCTTTGACTCCCTTTGACCTCGTTTGTGTCACCACTAGTGGACACTTGGTGATTGATGCTTGCATGTGGCAATAGCCTTGGACATGTGTTTAGGGCATGTTAGAATGGTGGCTTTGTTCATGGACAAGTGTCCCTAGGTGGGCGACACCTTGCCTTGTCTTTCCTTGGTTTCTCCTCCATCCCCTTCTATATATGTGTTTCCTTTCCCTTGCTAAGGATCCCTTTAGTTCCTTAGTCTCCTTCTCCCTTGGTACACGACACCCCTCTTCTTTTGCAAGCTTGGTGGCCAATCCTTCTTGGAGTCTCCTTCTTCCTCTAGTGGTGGCCGAACCCTAGAGTTCCTTGCTCTCCTTCCTTGGTGGTGCTTGGAGCTTGGTGCTAGGAGCTTGGAGCTTGCTTAAGGCGGGTTACATAACTCCTAACCCCAACTACACTACCTTCTTTTATGTTCTTATATGTTGTTAATTTAGTTTCTTGCTTAGTTGTACCTTGTGGTCGAACCTTGTTCTAGGGTTTCTTGGTGAGCAACACCCCTTTCTCTCCTAGGTCTTGAGGAGTGAGCTTGAGTTCTAGTAATATGGGCAATACTCCTCTCTCATTTTAGTTGAGAGGTGAGCTTGTGTTCTAGTTGCTTGAGAAACACCCTCCTCTCACCATGGACTTGAAAGGTGAGCTTTGTAGTGGTTGTGGACCTTGGTTGTGGTTGAACCTTATGTTGCCCGATTGGTGTTAAGAAGCTTGGCAAGACACCTCTCTCTTGATAGTTGAGAGGCGAGTCATCTTCTTAATCCATTAGGGTTTTCGTACCCTTGTGCTTGAGGTTGGTGGTGACCATGTCGGGTACACCTTGGCCGATATGGCTTGGGGTTGGTGTCGCCCGATACCCCTCTTGACCTAGAGCCTTGGACGTTATGCTGTTGTGGCTGTGCTGGGCGATACACCCTGATCCTTGACCTTGTGACGGGCGTCACACAATAGGTCCTTGCCTTGTGTCGACCGATAGGCCATGGATAGGTTGGTTGAACGACAGATCCTTGCTGCTCGTTTGAGTTGTGTCCTTGGGCGTCATACCTTGGACGATATGGAGCTATGTGGCTAGCTTGGTGTTGGACGTCACGACATAGTGATGATTCCTGATATAGTAACATGTAGTAATCCTAGTCGTTGCACGATATAGCCTGAGCCGCGCGGCATGTGTTGCATGATACACCCTGAGGTAGCCTGACGCCCTTGCTGGTTGCTTGGCCGATAGAAGGATAGTGTGCTTGGTTGAGGTGTGCTGGTTTGCTTAACCGTTATGTGTTTGAGTGTTGGGTGATAGGGGAGAGTGCCCTGCCCGATACTACCTTGGGTGAGGGTAGTATGCACTTCTAGTGAGGGTCTTGTTCCTTATATGGAAAACCAATATGTTAGATGTTGTTCTTGCTGTCACATTTGGTTATGATGGTGACCCTTGTTATGCAATAATAGTGAGGTGTTTGATGGAATAGATCACATCTATGCATCTTGACATGAATTTCATGTGGTTATGATTATCTTGAAATTATATGTATAATGCTGAGTAAATGATAAGCATATAAGATGCTTTACTTAATGATATGACCTATGTCTATGGTCACAGGCTGAGGCATGAATGTTAAGCATATAATCATCAATATTGCCCTATGTTGATAATATAATTCTTCTAATAACCCATGATGATTGTGCATACTAACCATGCAGGTATAGATGCATAGCCAGGTAAAGGGCTATATGAGGTATATATGCTTATGTAACACTGCTTTGATGGTTACTCATGATAATGAGATAACATACATGATGTGTTTTGGTCTGAGGACCTAAGTTTGGCTAAAGTGTTTAAGAGGCAGTGGCATTATGTGATAAGGGATTTAGATCCCATGGAAATGTGATGATCCTTGAGATGGATCTAGATGATTGGCAGGAGGCCAAGTGATAACATGTAATGTTGTATCCTTGTGATGGATCAGGATGATGTTGATTATAGTAAAAGCATGATATTGTGTTTCATGTTGTTTATTCTTGTTATAGTTTGCATGTTATATAACTTGGTTGAATCTTGCAATCCACTTAAAATATACTAATCAATCACAGTGGAACATATCATGTAGTTTGCCCTGGCCATAGATCCATCATCGTCAGGAGCTGGTGATGGTGAAACGGGTTCTCCTGCGGGTTAACCCGGAGCGCATATTGTTGAATATGTGAGGTTTCTCCTAGCCTAAAATAGAGAGGGAATCGAGTGCAGCTGCGATTGCAGACTCGGGATATGTATATGAGCATGGTGAACAGGCCCATGGCTCAGGATATATGATGTGGGAGCATGAATGCATTCATGGCTCAGATCATGGTGAACAAGCCTGTGGCTCAGATTTTCTAGCGCCGAGACCTATACTGAGGCGAGCTAGGCAAAGGGTAGCCTATGGAGCTGACCCTGTGGCTGAGGCCACTTAAGCACGAGACTGCGGTCCTGCTTTGGTTCTCGTGCACTGACCACGAGGTGGGAGGTCGTGGAGTCCGGCTCTTCCATTGACCTTGTATGGCACCGGCTCCGGGTTTCGCAGCCGTCGGTTGGATTTGAGCGGTACGGCTCACTTCCTCAGGGCATAATAACACGTAATCCAGCCGTATAGTATTTACTGCTTAAGGCAAAACACAGAACATTGGTTGAGGCCTTGCTTGTATAGTTAATCTTGATATACCTTGCAGTTACTTATACATTCCTCATGTTATGTGGTAAGACCTTATAAATCTTATCTTGTTAATCATGTTCCATAAAAGAGATATTTGGTAACATGCCTTCCGTACATATGGTAAGTTTGATGGTATTAAATAGCTTGGTTATATAAACTGCTCTTGTTACATCTTTTATCAGTTATATGCTGCTATTGCTTTAGTCTTGTTGAGGTTTTGTAGTTTTGGCGGGGAGTTATGTTTCTCGTTGGGACTGTGTGTCTCACTCCGCTGGTTTATAACCTTTTTAGGTAGTCGAGCTAGACGTGGTGGTGGTCGCAGAGTTGCGGCCAAGCTGCAAGACGAGTAGTAGAAGGCAAGGGGTGGATATGATGTTGTTTTGGTTGTTTTGTAGTAGAGTCTTAGAGTCATCCATGTACACTCAGGTCCTTGGAGGTGTTTTGACGTGTTTCATGATGTATAGCTGATGATGTTTTGTATATCTTGTTGCTGGCCGGATGTGGGCTGTAATGTATGTATGAACAGGTGATGAACTCAGGTGATGGCTTGACAGCTAACCTCCTAAGCTGTGGATATGTATCAAGACTTGTAAATGATTATATAACATGTTTCCTTACAGGATGAGGACCTAAATATAATAGTTTCTTAGTTTATCCGCTTTCCGAAATCAGTTTTAATTAACCCGTGGTTTTGGTAATCTGTGGTTATGGTGATTTCCGCACATTTTCGCATAACACCTCGTTGTCTATATGATAGTGGGATGTGTTGTCACAATTAACAAAATACATAAAGGAGAAGATAATAACTATCTTCATTAGCTAGACTATTCTCATATCCCTATTAACAGTATAAGGAGTCTAGCAACATGAGTATCTCTAACATCATGAATAAGTCTAGTCTCATAAGCATAGATAACAACATTAGCATGTCTATCAAGTTGAAAATAACAACATCATAAGTAGAGCTAACAATATAAGCACAACTATCTACATAAGCACGATTAGCATTATAGGCATCTCTAGTTAAAAAGGCATATCTAGCAATATAAGCATAGCTAACAACCTGTGATAATGACTGTCATAATCATAGCCAACAGTAATAATATCTCTATCAACTTAAACATGACTATTGTATGAACACATTTATTTTTTTGAGGAAAGGTTATGTCATGTATTGATAGCACATCAAGCAAGAGAAACATGCTTATGTGAAAAACTTACAAAATGTTGGAAATGTAACTGATAGTTGTAAACTGAAAAATGCATGCAGATCAAAAAGCAATGTTTTGTTAATGAGGGGGAGGCACCCCTTAACAAGCCTCTAGATGTTATGAAGATGATGAACCCTAGTTGTTAAAAAAGAACATCCGCCTGAAGGAGAAATCATAGTTGTTGTTGAACCAAACTGACGCCAGTCTCATCATCCACCATGGCTTTGAGTTCACACAGAAAAGCAGCTTCAGATTCTCCCTCCTCGGATTCAACCAGTCCCCCATCTGCTAGATTACCTGCATTTTGTTAGAATGTAAAGATCGGCATCTATTTGTGATATAATATTTTGGGCCAGATTCTTTTTGTTGTTGAAAATTCTGTTGTTTCTTTCTTTCCATAGATTCCAACTGATTGTGGTGAATAAATCACTACTTTTGAAATTTTTATAAAGTCTATTTGGTGTTGTTTGTAAGGGAAAAATGACTTCCATGAGGTCAGGAAGGCAGTTTCTTGAAAAATGTTGGAAGATATTTTGAGAGAAATGGCATTTGAAGAAGATGTGGTCAACCGAGTCATTGTTTTTTTTGCATAGTGAGCATCTGAAAGGGCCGATGAAACCCTTTTTTGTAATATTTTCACCTGAGAGAAGTTTGTTATGTAGCAGAAGCCAAAGTAATGTTTTGTATTTTTGAGGCCATTTCTGTTTCCATATCTTTGATGATGATGGGGAAAGACCTCTGTAGGAGAGGTAGGTGTAGGCATGTTTAACCGAATATTTGCTGCCCCATTTCCAGGTCATAGTATTTGAGGTGTTATTTTCCAGGGAGAGAGTGAGATGTCTAAAATCGTTTTGACTGATCTGAGATAGAATGCATCTTTTAAGGGAATTTGATCTATTACTGGTGATAAGTGGTAGAACTTTGTCAATCTTTATGTTGAGGAGTTTATTTGGAATAGACCAATTTGGTCGAAGATTTATTATCGAGTTGTTTTCAAACCAAGGGTCAAACCAAAAGGAGATATATTTGTGCGAGTGAGGTGGCGTGTTGATGAGTTGTGTTATTGTGTGGATGTTTTTGTTGATAAATTTCCAAAGTGGGGAAGCTATTTTTTGGGGGGTTTGGTGCCATGGTGGAGAACTTTGATAATATTTGCATTTGATGAGTTGGGTCCATATTTTTTGTTTGTTTTGAAGCAGACTATCAATGATTTTTGCTATAAGGCAGAGTGAGTGTGTTTCAATATTGATGATTCCCCAACCACCTTGATCGAGAGGAGCTGATATGGTTTTCCAATTTACAAGATGGTAGTGTTTCCCTGGTCTATCCACCTTGTGGTAGTTGTTCCACAGAAAATTTCTTCTGATTTTGTCTAAGATGGATTTTGTTTTTGAGGCTAGGGGAATGCAGCTCAGGAAGTGGGTAGTGATAGGAGTGATGACATAATTTAGAAGGGTAAGTCTACCCGAAAGGTTAAGGAAATTATTTGTCCAGTTTGTGAGTTTTGTGTTTATTTTTGTTATGATGGGGGTCCATATAGCATTTGAAATGTTGTATGGAGTGATGGGGAGCCCCAGATATTTGATAGGGAAAGCCTCTATCTTGCAATTTAAGAGGTCTCTAAATTGCTCCAAAGTGGATTGATTTATGTTAACCCCAAAGATGGAAGATTTTTGCATATTTATTTTTAGCCCAGAGATATATGAAAAGATGCCAATGACCCTGAAGATATTTTGAAGGGAGGATTCATCTGGGGAGGATAAGATAATGGTATCATCTGCAAATTGGATGATATTCTCCTTGCATTCATCAGGAGAAATGATAAGACCATTTTGTTTGCTCAAATGGATCATGCGAGAGAGAATAGTAGTCAGGATGATGAATAGGTAGGGAGAGAGAGGGTCCCCTTGTCTAAGTCCATTTGAGTTATGGAAATAACCAAAAGGAACACCATTAATGATAGTAGAGAAATGGTTTGTTGATATGCAAGCATGGATCCAAGTAACCCATATGTCGGGAAAACCAAAACCCTTGAGAGTTTTTAAAAGACATTGCCAGTTAACAAAGTCAAAGGCTTTTTCAAAATCAAGTTTGATGGCTAGAAGGGGGTTTTGTTTTTGTGGCAAAGATGGATCGTTTCATTTACCATCAGGAAGGCATCTTGAATACTTCTATTTTTTAGGAAGGCAGATTGATTAAGATGGATGATGTCCTCCAAGTGCAGTTTAATCCTGTTTGCTAGAGTTTTAGCAATGATTTTATATGAGGTGTTTATGAGGCTGATGGATCAGAAGTGAGATATGTTTTCAGGTTGACTATTTTTTTTAATCAGGGTGATGAAAGTTTTATTTATGAATTTGATGATGTTATGTGGGTTTGTACTATCGTGGAAAGCAGACAGAAAAGCTATGAAATCATTTTTATAGTGGTCCCAATTTGCCAAGTAGAATTCCACGTTAAGTCCATCAGGTCCAGGAGATTTATTTTTACCAAGATCAGTGATAGCGGTTTGTAATTCTTCGAGGGAGAATGATTTGATGAGTTCATGAGGATTTTTTATGTTTTGATGACAAATTGTATTCCATGATAAGTTATCGAGACATGTGGGGTTGTGGTTGTTATTGAAGATATTTTTAAAATGATTTTTTATGTGGGTTATGATGACTTGTTTATGAGATGTGAGTCTGCCGTTTATAGTTAAATGGGTTATGGCATTTTGTCGAAAGTTTTGGTTACAAGTTTTGTGAAAGAATTTTGTGTTTTTATCCCCTTCTTTAGCCCAAGTGATTTTTGCCCTTTGTCTCCATCTTGTGTCTATACAGTTGTTTATGTGGTCGAGTTCTGCTTTGATGGTAAGGACAAGAGCAGGGTTAGCATTTGGGTCCTTGTCCACAAAGAGGAACTGCTCTTCGAGATTTTTTTGTTGTTCAAATAAGTTTGTAGGGTTTTGTAGTTTCCATTTTTTGATATGATTTTTGATATTTTTTGTGTTGTTTTGAATATGAAGACCAATGTTTTCTATTTGTGAGTTGGCAAGAAACCAAGCTTCTAGACAGGATCTAGAGAAGTTTTCTATGGAGAGCCAACTATTTTCAAATTTGAAAGGGTGTGTGCCCCACGAGGTGGAAGATGTGTCAAGGATTAGAGGGAAGTGGTCAGATATGGTTCGATGGGAGATATAGACTGAAGAGAGAGGATGTTTATCTTCCCAAAGGTTTGTGAAATGAAATGGTCAAGTCTGGCATAAGTCTGGTTTCTAGACCAGGTGTATAGAGTGTTTGTGGGAATGATATCGATTAAAGAGTGGTTTGTAAGCATATGACAGAATTTTTTATCCGCTGCTGACATCGATTGTGTGGGGAGATTTGGATTGAGCCTATCTGAGATTTGGGTGATCAGATTAAAATCTCCACCCAAAACCCAGGGAGTCATGTGTAAATTTGTAATGAGGTGGTTTAGTTCCTCAAGGTAGAGGGATTTGTTGTATCCAGGTTCCCCATAGATACCTGAGAATGACCAGAGATATCCATCGGAAAGGTTTTTGAATTCAATGGTTATGGAGAAGTTAAGGATGGATGTGTTTTGTGAAACTAGAGTCTGGTTGTTAAAATCAACAATGATGCCACCTTTGAAACCCTCAGAAGGTAATTGGATCCAGTTTGTGATTCTATTACCTCCAATAGTTTTGAGAGCAAATGGTGAAAGAAAGGTTTTAGTTTCTTGAATGGTAATAAGATCGATTTTGTTTTTGTATGTGTGAGAGCGTATTTTTTTCTTCTTTGGAGGTTTGCAGCTCCACATATATTCCAAGAAGAAAATTTCATATTGAAAAACTAGGGATGATGAGTGCAAAAGGGAAAATTAGATGGTCGTAGTTTTGGTGCCAGCAGGAGCGGGTCTTTTCTTTGTCCATCCCATAAAGGTTTCTAGGTTGTTTAGAACTTTATGGGCATCATCATCATCTTCAAGTTGAAAACCTATCTTGTTTGCAAAGGATGTAAAGCTTTTTATGTTTGACCAAGAAGCTAAATCCTTGATAGAATCTAAGTCTTTATTTTTGTCTTGAAAAGTTTGAGTAGATGATAAAGAGGTAGCAGAAGAAACTTTACTAAAAGAGCAGGGAGAAGTATGTGGAGAAGTACCTTTCTTTTCTCTGTTGATTATGATAGAACCTTTTGGGTCTTGGTGATTTGGCTGCATGATCTTCTGGAGGTAGCAGGAAGTGGGCCTTTGTTGTGGGCTCTCCTGCTCTGAACTCTGCAATGAATTATCATCCTTGAGCTGAGATGAGGCTTGGTTTTTTGAAGTTTGGTGGATTTTGTTTTGGGTTGGGCAGCTTTCCTTAGTAGATGAAGGAGATGGAAAAGTGGAGCTTCTAGGTTTGTACTTGTGAACATGGAGAGAAGGTTCAGGAGATCTGGTTCTTTTTTTGCTTGGAGGGCGATAAGAGTTTTCTGAGTGGTTTGGGTTTTTCCGGATCCATACATGGTTTCGGTCGTTTGAAGCCCTGGAATGCAAGGAAGATAATTTATCCTTATTTGGGCTAAACCATGATGGTGGATGTGTTGTGAGGTCAGAAAAGGCAGTGTTGTTAATGGCAGGATGTTCAGCAGTAAGTTTTAGATGGTAGATGGATTCGCCAATTCTTATATTGATGGATGGAGGGAGAGAGATGGCAGCTTTAACAGAGAAGAGACAGTATGCTTTGATGTATTGAGATGGGTGTAAGGTTTCGGGGCTGATGTATTGTAGAGTAGCCCCTATAGAGTGTGCAATTCCACAGAAGATCTCTATTTCCCAAAGATGAGGAGGGAGATTTGAAATGGCAACCCAGTCAGAGCCACCAGCAGGGGCAGGGAACGATCCAAAATCGGCAGACCATTTTGATAGTCTGGCCATGATGAAGCTTGAACCACAAGGTATGGTGAGAACTTGGTTGAAGAGGTGATTTATCTTTGTACCTTCTGGGACGGTATAGATGAGCTGGGTGGGGGAGAAATTTTTTGGTTTAAGGATGGTGTGAACAGGAAGGAGAAGGGCTAAGGCACGGGTAATGTCAAGGACATTTATGGGGTTATTGTCCAGGTTATTTTCAACAGATACAAGAATACTTCTGAGGGTGAAGACCTTGAGAAGACGCATTGAGTTTGCTGGAAGGTCAAGGGCGATCGCATATTCCAGGTGGTCAGGGACCTTCATGTTTGGTGAGGTAGAATGATGGTTTACGTTGTGAGTTTGTGAAGGGGTTGGAGGAGGAGGGTTTTTGGATTGTGGTTTGTGCTTTGTGGCAGATAGGTTCTTTGGCTTGTGAAAGGGTTTAGATATAGGAGGAATCCTGGAGTTTGTGTTCGGTTGGCGTGAAAGGGTATCTTCTGCATGTTCAGGCGGGAGATTTGCGAGGCATGCGAAGGAGTTTTTTGAATGATAATGATGTTGTGGGTGGTGTGTGTTGTGCCAGTGATCTGAAAAGGGCTTTTTTGGGACAGTGAAGGTTTTGTGAAAAGGCGAGATTTTGATCGAGCGAGAGTGCATGAAGGAGGAGGAGGGATCTGCATGGCTTTTGTCCTGGTTTGGGAGGAGGCGAGTTTTGCATAACCTTTTTATGTGCCCTATCTGGTGGCAGCCAAAACATATGCGGCGAGAAAAACATCTGGATGTTGAGTGGTTGTTTTGGTGGCAAAGAGAACAGAGCAGAGCTCTAAAAGGTCTTTTGGGGGGGACCGGAGTCCAGATATGGGCGGTGGGGTTTTTGTCTAGGATCTTGTTTATGATGAGGGATGATTTTGCATGGCCCAGGATAGGAAAAGCAGAGTTTAGGTGAAGAGTGTCCTTTGGGATGATATCCTCAACCAGGGAGGGTCGAGGAATTAGGGTTTTATATAAAGATGACAGATTGGGCTTATTTTTTTTCCTTAAAAGATGGGGAGGAGAAAATCTTGTACCTTTCGGCTATAGAACTTTGTTGTTGATCCAAAGGTGATGTGACTGCATCATCGTCATCCTCAGATCCTGAAGAGAAGGAGATAGGCCATGTTTTTGCTCCCATGGGGGGTTGGTATTCATCTCAGACGAAGAGTTGATCTGCCGAGTTGGAAGATGAAGAGCTCTCTTGATCATGTTTTTTGTAGAGATAGGCTAGCTCTGAAGGAGAGTCGTGGACGAAGTCGCGCACCCAGGAACGGAAAGTGTGATTTTCCATCGGCTGTAAGAACATCGACCACTCAGGCTTTAGATTCAGTTCTTCGCGCATGTCGCTCCAGCCTTCCGATATGAGGAGGAAGGGAGTTTTTTTGCCCCAAGATGGATTTGTGGGGGTTGACCATGTGACCTTCACCTGGAAGGAGCGGTGACCGATGTTAATCATGCTGGTGCCAGGCAAAATGTCAAACTTGTGGTAGATCCAAGCTCGAGGTAAAGGGATGCTCGTAGAGTAGGATGGGTCAGCGAGGGGGATTTCTATGAAGGAGAAACGGGAGTCCATGTTGACTGGAGATGATGGAGATTTTATGTATCCGCTTGATACCAAGGGTTTTTTCTTCTTTAGAGCTCGGCGGAAGGCTGAAGTCTTGCCGAATTTATGCATGCAAGGTGTTTTTATGCATGAGGCGAGGGTGAGCATGCCTCCGGTTTTCATGGTGTTATCGGATCGTTTGATGGGTCTTTATTGCTTATTTCTGAGCCAACTATTGTGTTGATTTGATCTGACTGCCAAAGGTGTTCTTGGGAAGGAGTGCTGTAGCCGGCAGGGAGAATAGAATTTTTGATTTTTGAAAATGAGATTTTTGTATGAGGAAGATTTTGCTGAGTTGGTAAGCAGCAAGAGGGTAAAGGAAGCGATCTCTAAAGATGTAAAAGGCGTAATCAATGAGATGTCATCTGCATGTATCTAAAAGCTGTTTGTGATACCCGAGGTGAGTTGCAAAGGTGTTGATATACTTGGAATTTATTTCAGGCAGATGTGGGTAAATGAAGAGGCCTATACTGGAGCAGGGTACCGACGGCGGTACTTTGAGGAGGTAGGAGATGAAAGCACTCAGTCGGAATCGCAGGAGAGCTAAATTAGAAAAATAAGTGGATGCAAGAATATAATCAAACCAGTGAAACCCTAATGCAAGCTCGAAAGCACATGAGTCAGGCAAGGAGCAAGCATATAGAGGAAAGGGTCACGAAGAGGTATGATGACAACCACCGCCAACAGCAGAGAGATGGTCGAGGGATGGAGAACCCTGAGAAAAGTAGTTTGTACCTGAAAGGGGAGAATCGGACGTCGGTAAAGTGAGGAGATCGTCACCGCCACAAGGCCGAGCAGGAGCTAGAGGCGGAGGGAGCGCTCCGGGTGTGGTAGGTTGCACCGAGCAGAGATGGTGATGGACCGAAGAGATTTCTAGAGAGAAGTTGGAGCTTTCTCCCTCTAACCTACTGTTACTCTCACACTTGAGTTCCCTCCTACTCTCGCACTGCCATGGATTGTAATCCACATGTATGAACACATTTATAACATGAGTATATCCACAACATAAGAATATCTACTATCTTTTAATGCATTAAACATCATCTCTATGTACATAGAACAACAAGGTTATCATCCAATATGAAGCATCGTGTATAACCCTAAATAGATTTGCTAGACGGTTGTATTACGTCTTTTATTATGCCGTGGGGAATTTGAATCGTACCATCCAAAGTCCAATGGGTCCCTGTGAAGGGCTATTCAATTTCGTACAAGATCTAGGAGTGCCTGAATCATAAGATCTCTTCCCCTTAGTCAGTACGAGTAAAAATGCAGTGACATATCAGTCAAAGTTGTCACTACAGTGACATATAGTTAAGTTGCTAACCACTAGTCTGCCCATGGTATAGGTCACGGTACTAGAAACCATGGTATACAAAACCCTCTAATCGGAGGTACAATCGTAGTTGTCCTCAATCACATCAAATGTCTGAGGCATGACCATAGTCATCCTCTATAACCTGCATTGTGGATGACAAGGATATATCCTCAACTTGCCACCCCCACATACTCAATAGTATGCACTCTGAGTTTCCCTTAGGAATACTCGTTTCACTATCCAGCAAGTTTTGACACTGAAGATGGCTCTACGACACATGGCACTACATGATTAGAGTTGCATTTGATTAGTTATGCCAATTGGGTGAATTAAGGCTGCATCAAATAAGTGGACATACAAACCCTAATTCACTTCTAGAAAGCATATAAATATCACAACTTCAACAGATATAAAACATGTGAAACATAATTTCTCATCTCATCATCACATGGTACTGTTCACTTGGTATTCATGAGACTACACTAGTCATCATACTATCACAAGATATAAATCATTTTCACAATATCACATGGTATCAACTGTTATTAATACAAGAGGATTACACCTCATTCAGGGCTCAACCATGCCCAAAGGTCATTAAGGTCGTCATACTATTCCCTACAATAATCATCATTATCTTTTCATGCCTCATAACAAGGCTCAACAATATCACTTACATATAATACACCAGATCAACATAATATTGCATTAATGAGCTAGGAGATATTCATAAACAATCACAGTAGGGTTATATTAACATTAAGAACATTCCTTTATTACATCAACAAGTAAGGAATCTAGATATGATTAACCCTCATCATATTCATAATGCACATGTTTAGCATAAGAAATTATCAACCATGTGGCTATGGCAACCACCAATTAACACATTAAGGTTATGATCATATTAAGGAGGTTATTTCACCATCATGCAATCATATAAGAAGGTTATACATGAATACTCATCTTTATCTATTTGCATTAGAGTTATGTTCAACAAGATAAATTATATTAATGTTATTAATAAACACTTATACCCTAACCCTAACTCACGACATCCCCATTGGATCATGGATGCATAAGGTGAAGCATCACCATCACATTCCATACTATTCTCAAGTATGAACCCACACACAAATCAAGGTGTAACATCGGGTTATAGAATACTAGGGTTTCAACAACAATAAGAGAGCACTCCATGAATGTATTATTCATTCAAGGACTATTCATACCCAATTACCATCATTTAGTTATATTAAAGCTAGGTATAACAAGTTATACCTCATTAGGGTTACCCATTAATTCATTATGGTGATTATCAATTATAATCATACGAGGGAAAGGGTAAGACTACAAGTTTAAGGCATTGAACCATAAAATTCTCATCATTTGAATCTTAACATTACACCACACGCTTCACCCAAAACAATGGGAATATTGAGGCATCAACTTCTAACCATGAGATGTGGAAAAGGTAAATCCATTAGTCGTTTACATAAGTAAACACCTTGAATGAATCATCTATGATTTTATTGAGTTGTGATCTATAAAAGTCACCATTTAACCCTAGACATCCTTTCATTAACAACAATAAGGGTTCTGTTGAGAGTAGGGTGAATCCCACAATCGATTGTTCATTTAAAATAAGCCACCCATTATCAAAAAGTAAGCTCCTTAAGTTGATCATATAAAGAAAACCATCTAAATAACATTATTAGTACTGACATATTACATTAGCCATCATTCCACTTTATTGGATTAATAAACATTAGATATTGACCATTGGGTCAAGTTCATATGTTAAAACCATCAATTACAGTAAGGTATGACCATTGCATCCAGTGACCCAAGAAACCATTGGTCTAAGGCTTAATTGATGCTACAACTATATGATTAACTCACCATATGTTTTGGAGACCTGATCCACCATCATTAGTGACCAATAAGTCACCATAGGTTGTTAGATCAACACTATATTCATTAATCAATATCAAATATCAAACTAATATCGCTATTGATTGATAGCATCATTAGGGTACTTAGTTGTTAATCACTAGGCTTCTAATTAGGCCAATACCTGACCTGAAAGGTGAATGTAAGTTGACACCCTTGGTCACCACCATTAGTTGTCATGAAGACAACACCATCGGTTGTTGCAATGGTACCACCATCGAGTCATGTGTTTATAGAAGAAAGTAGCTTTAAATCCTAAAATTGACCATTGGTTGATTGGAGCTTAGCACCATAGCTTGTCAAACCAACCTGATCCAAGTCATATTATACCTTAGGAATAATGTAAACATGTTCACATGTTCATCTAAAACTGAAATCAGAATAGGGAACATTATAAAAATTGAAATCCAAGTCAAGCATAGCTTTTTAGTACATGGATCATCATTTAAAAGTATGAACATGAGCCTGCAAGCTTATGGTAAGCAATAAACGTGGAGCCAGTTATAAAACTTGCCTCTAATTAGAAGATAAAATCCCAAATAGAAGAAACCATGAGCAGGTAAGGTAGAAAATTCAAGCATAAGCTGTGAACTCATCCATCTAGCACCTTCCTTCATCAAATGAGCAAACCCTACGCATAAGGAACAAGAAAGGTAGGGTTTTCGAGCTTTAGAGAAATTTCTACCATGGAACAGCAAAGTTCTGACTTGGAGAAAGGTAGGAGGAAGGATAAAAAAGAAATAAATGTAAGAAAGAAGGGGATTCTTATTGTATTATGATTTCAAAGCATATCACAAGGTTATATTAGGGTTATAAGAATTCAATTATGATAATTAAGGTTAGGGGTCTCACACACATAGGTCAAAATTTGGTAAAAATCGAGTCTACATGATCTGAGATATTACACATGAGTACTTAAATTCAAGAGTATTTTCATCAGTCATAATCAAGTTTTCTAATCAATATCAGATCATGGCATCATTATCATATTAATCAAATTTTACCAATTCCTTTGAATTTTATTTTCCCAATATATAAACTACCCATAATCAAGAGATCATGTGATTAATTCTCATGAGAGATATCACATGAGGAGATGAGAAACTATCTAATCACAATCTCATGGGTCGCTTTAGGGTAGTCCTTAAAGAAGATATGAGATGCTAGAAGACTCTCTATGGTTTTTAAGGAAAAATCTTTAATCTGGTTTTGGATCAACTGCGGCCATGTAGGTTACACGGGAGACCTTAGACACCGCATCTAGGTAGATAGGAGGTACATCAACCCAATGTAGTAACCTGCCTAGATATTATGGAATTAGATTTTCCCTAGGTTCATACAAGTAAGTGGGTTTATTAAACAAGCATAGAGGATATGTAATTGCTCTAATACCATCAGTCACAGTACTACTTGTTACCCAAATCCTCACTCCTAATGGCTAGAAAGTCAAAGACGAGAGAACCCGAGTGTCTGTTTGTAGGATAGATTGCATAACATATGCATGAATAAAACCACAAACAACAACTAAGGTATGAGACAAGAAAGCATAAAGAAATGCTAAACTAATACCTGACATAAGATCTTAGGTCCCATATAACAACCGTTTGTATGCCATTTCCATGTCATTATATATCATCAGAGTAAGAGCATATTGTCATAAGTGCATAAGCAATGATCATCATTAGAGATTCATAGTGCACATGTTACCTAAAATCATGAAATGGGTACACGTCATCACAATTGTGCTGAGTATGCTATGCAAACATATAAAATCATAGGTTTAAGAACATATATTGCTTGGTAAAAGCATAATGTAATAATAAGAAATGAAGCAAAAACATTTAGAGAATTTCTTATTGACATGCAAGCATATTTTATGTTAATTTCCATTATACCAACAGAATCATAAGGCCTTTGATCAGCTTCTCAAAAGAAGGGGTCTGTGAGGGTGCTCAAGTTATATTCTCTCTCTTAAATCAAGCTAATATACATAAGATTGTTCAATTAATGTGATAATTCACGCATAGACTAATTTTGGTATGTAGAATTCTAATTCAGGATTCATTTCCACTTTTGAAGTCATTTAATAATTTATTTAATATTTTTTGCCTCATCTCATTTTCTTTTCTAAATGATATTAGGATGGTTATTATTGTTCAATGTGAAACTTGACATTGAAGCTAATTGGCACTCAAGGAATACATTTTACCGTTATATTTATGATTTTGGAACTTCTTTAGGGATTCTAGTATAGATAGTATTTCTATCTCATTGCCACTACATTATTATAACATTACATCACTACCATCATTATTTAATTTTTAGAGCCATATCATCTTCATCATACTACCAAATGAGTTAGCTTTGTTTATAATGAACAAAATTCCATATTTTACTTATTTAACATAGTTAGTTTATTAATTCCTCTATTAGTTAAATGTTTGCACATGAAAATTCCAATAGTTAATCTATTGCATGTTTTAAGTACATTATACCTCTTATTTAGCCAATATGAATATTAGTTAGCAAAGGAGCAATATGTGACACGTTTTATGAACTTAATCACATGTTAGCACGTATACATGTTATTATGTTGATATTCCACTTAATATGCTATATTTGTTTTTTAGGCATATATAAGTTATGGAGTATCTTTGAGTTATTCATGTCATACATATTAACATTGTACATTAAGGTGTAATTTTATCCTTATTTGGTCAAATCTAAATAACCAAACATTCTAATCTCCTAATCATGGGAATAGGATAAGATACTAGATTTTGGGATACTACTACGAGTATGAGTTATAAAGCTAAAATGTGTGTATAAACTTGTAGATGTGATGAAAATTGCTCAATTGTAGGTATTGTTACTTACTTTGAAGTTGATAAGACTTATTATGATGATCTAAGGAATACATCTATTATAGTATATAACGAGTAAATCCTACATGAATACATGACATTTGTACAAGTCACATAATAATACATTGGGGAAAAGTATCCCATGATATTTTCCCAAAGATCCCCCACACAACTAAAACAGTAGAATCTCACATCATGACAGATGGTAAGGTCCAATCATGTGATTTAACAATAAGAGGTGTGGACAACTCTGCCTTAAGTTTATTAAAAAGTTTTACACACTCCTCAACAAAATAAAATATTATATCCTTCATCAAAAGGTTATAGATCATTTTTGTGATATTTTAAATTTTCCTCAATGAGCCATCCATATAAAGCACCATGCCCTAAAAAACACATGCCCCCCTTTACGATGATAGGTGTTTTCAAGTTCTTTACAACATCTATTATTGTTGGATCCACCTTGATTCCCTTATGTGAAATCCTATGTCCTACAATCATCCTCTCCTCAACCATAAAATATCACTTTTACCAATTGAGGACAAGGCTAGTGTAGTAGCCCTAAAATTTCATCATATAGATAAATACAATCAAAAGCCCTTACTCACAAATTTCCTTTACGTTCAATCATGTGGGACCCTAATTTGACATAACCTAACTTCCATATGTTAAATTATCTAAGTTGATGTCATAAATGCGTATTATGCTTGACATTACTTGACATGGTACTGAGATATCAGTAAAATCCTAAAATGACTCATATACTACATTAGATATTGATACCAATTCATATCATTTTCAATTAAAGCACATACCTTATCCATGTGTACTTATTAATGACTATTTAAAGGTTTAAATATAAAATGGCCCAATATACGTGGATAAAACTTTCCCTGGATTGGTATATGAATACATATTAATATGTTAGAGGTTTTCTCCAATTTGGGTAACCTATCTCATCTTGAATAAGTATTAATGCACTAATTACCCTAAGTAACTAATATCATAAATAAAAAATTCTCCCAGATGAAAACTAAAATACAATGGAATATATGGATTCCACATGCTTCATTTATCAAAGATGCAAAATTTCAATAAATTGGATGACCCTAGCTAGGTGAATTGATTCTAAGAATAAAAGAATGCATGAAGCATTATATTTGACATGGATACGTATTTATACAATCGGTTGACTTTGAATCACCTAAAGTTGAGCATTTAATTAGTAATGTGTCAGTGACACGCTATAGTCTTATATAATGTACTGTCTGATCTGTTAGATCACGATCATGTGACTGAGGAAACTGCCTTCTTCCTCCCGCACTTCACGCATTGAGGACCTGTGGCCATCAATAGTTTTTGTCGATTAGCTCTCCCTCCATAGTCCACGACTTCCTTTATTCTCAACACTACTGACTTTCTCAAAGAACCCTAATCAGATGCCTCTCTCAGCCTCTGGCAGAAATGCTCAAATTTCCTCCTTCAGTTGGTGCAGTTGTCACCCTTACGAGACCATACTCAATCACGATTACCAGAAGAGACCAAGAAATAATCCTTGGCCCCAAAGAGACCCTCTACTTCCATGAATATATTCATAATTGACCTAAGCTAGCATGGCAGACTCGGTCTTCTCCTCCAGCCTCGGTGAGCTTGATCGGGAATCTAAGGCTACTTCATTCGAATTCCACATTCAATAAGATCATCACACACCATTCTAGTTGTTCCGAATGCCCTTAAACATCACAATTCACCCCAGTGCTATACCCACAAAACTGATTTTCTATTAGTAAAACTTTCTTACTGGCCTGACCTTTCAACCACAATTAGTCCTAGGAAGTCATTTGTCTGAATTTGATATACCATTCAAAGGTAGAGCCTTTATTAAATGCCATTTTTGGTTGTTGCAGAATCAAATCTCTAGTTTGAGTTTGTGACTCTGTATCCCAAATAAGGTTCCATAATTTATTGAAAACCCTAAAACCCTAGGTTTAATCATAGCGAGTAATGTATTTATGTGTTGGAGAGAATAATTTGGGGTTGATCATGATTCAGACTAGTGTTGGTATCACTCCTCAGGAACAAGTGAGTGGTCATGCACACTGAGTATTGATTTAGGGTTCATGCCTTTATATTATTCACCTATTTATTCATAATGTTTTAGTTAGAATACAAGTACATTACCACTCAAAGCATGCTTATGGAAAATTTTCCATGTATACAATTAAAGTTTTCTACTATTTTGATGTTTGTTAATATATGTGTTGTTATTACTATTCTGTTATTTTATATTATATTTGGACCTCTCTATAATTGTTCCAGTATTATAAATAGAAGGGTACACTCATTGTGTAACCCTAAGCTCTCCAAATCACTTTCTAATTTACATGGTACCAGAGAAGGACCAATCCAGCCCCCGTGTCTCTCCCCTCCCTCCCTCTCCTTCCCCCCCCCCCCCACGCCACTGGGTGCCTGCCCCCACCCGCCTGCTGCTTCCAGCGGCCTATCACAGTAGCCAGCTGGCTGCTGGGTGTCGTCGTCGCCTCCTATTGATCGGCTACTGGTCCGCTCTCCTTTAGGCCCATCTGGAATGATTTAGTCCCCTCCCTGGACCTCCGTGTTGATGCTTACGTGTGCTGAAATTTTTTTCAGCCATGTTTTCTGCCTACCCGTGTTGGCTGTGTGAGCCATCGGGTTCCTTGCTGTGCTTCGGTGTAGTCTGTATGTGAAGAGGTCCTTCCGATCTGTATATTTTTGCATGATGTTGCCTACCTAGAGTCGTAGACAGCCTTCTACTACCTGTTCCTGCCTACTATTGCCTGCCTATCTCTCTCTGCTACTTCATCTGTCTCTACCTAATGGCATCTACCCATGAAGATCTGTGTCGATAGGTGACCACTGTGAAGCTGGATGGGGGAAACTACCAGCACTGGGTGTGCTCTATGCATATATATGTCAAATCATAAGGAAAACTATCGCACCTGACATGAGATCCACCACATGTGCCTCCTGCAATAGTAGAATCGAAAGATGTGAAAGCTTATGATGATTGGGTGAAAGACGACTCCACAGTCATGACATGGATTATGAATAGTAGTGAGACCAAGATTAGTGTCACACTATTATATCTACAAATGACGAAGCAGATGTGGGATCAACTTGCCAGCACTTATTCACACAGTCAGAATCCAAAAAAGGTGTTTGATATCAACAAGCATCTCAGTCGCATGCGGTTCTATGGATCTGATCTGACAGATTACTTCTCTGCTTTCAAGGGACTATGGGGGGAATTGGTAGCCTACCACCCCTTGTCTACTGATTTGGCTACTATGCAACGACAGCGATAGGAGTTACAAGTAGTCCAGTTCCTTTGTGGCCTACCTGATTCCTATGTCGGTGTGGTGGATCATATTCTCGCCAGTAATTCGTTACCTACTCTACATACTGCCTTTTAGAGACTACAACACTTTCCAGCATCATCATCTGAAACTCTTGCTGATATGGGGGATACTACTGCTTTTGCTGCGATGTCTGGTTGTGGTTGTGGTCATGGTTGTGGACGTGGCTGCTCACATGACGCTCGCCCTCCTCTTGGTGCTGGCAAGGGGAGGAACCCTTTCGATCGTGGAGCATCCTCTGGACCTGCTACTTCTACTACTCGCCCTCAGAGTGGCCAATGTTTCTACAACTTCTGTGGCCGGTCTAACCATGTTGAAGACAAGTGCTGGGAAAAATACGACAAACCAACTTGGGCTAATGTGGCCACTGAGACTACTACATCTTTTGAGGTGTATACCCAGCCTGATGCCCCGGATACTTCTACTACTGACTTCATTTGTGCTGAGGTTGAGCGCCTGTTGCTAGAGCATACTGGCTCGTCATCTACTTCTACCACCACTGGAGCGCATGTTGCGACATACTCTGGTTGTGACACTGCCTTCCTTACTGCACCATCCTCTACTACTGGTAATACTAAATGGGTCATAGATTCGGGTGCATCTTCTCATATTTTTGGGAATCGTTTGTTGTTCATAAGTTTATTTAGACCAACTACACATTCCTCTATTATGCTTGCTGATGGATCCAAGTCTACCGTTTCGGGGATTGGAGACATTGTGTCTGATATTGTGTTGAAATCTGCTCTATATGTGCCTCGTTTTCCATTGAATTTACTATTTGTTAGCAAGACTTTGCATAGCCTGAATTGTAGCCTGACTTTAGTTATTAGTTCATGTGTTTTTCAAGACCTTCGCACAAGGATGAAGATTAGTGGGGGGCATGGAGGACCTGATGGCTTGTACTACCTGGACAATCTGAAAAGAATGGACAATGTGGCTCTGGCTTCTACAGTATCATCTTCAGTATCGGCTTTATAGTGGCACTATAGACTTGAGCACCCGTCATCTGAGAAATTGCGTCATATTATATCTGATGTAGGAACAAATGTGTTTCAATGTGAATCATGTCAGTTAGGCAAACAGACTAGGGTTGTTTATCCTAAACATTCTCAGATTAGTAGTAAAAATGTTCTTGATCTTGTTCATGCTGATGTATGGGGTCCATGTCATGTTCCTAGTCTATCTGGCAGCAAATATTTTATTCTGTTCATTGATGATTTTTCTCGGACCACATGGTTATTTCTTCTGAAAAGTCGATCTAAAGTTCTGAACACAATTAAATTCTTTTTTGCTGAGATGAAAATACAATATTATATGCCGGTTAAAATGTTTAGAACGGATAATGCTCTTGAATTTGTGCAAAAAGATGTTGAGTTGTTCTGTAAATCCGTTGGCACTATATACCAGACTTCTTATGCATACACACCTCAGCATAATGGCATTACTGAAAGAAAGAATAGACACTTACTAGAGGTTGCCAGAACTATTATGTTGCATGTTAATGTACCTCGGGGATTTTAGCCAGAAGCCATCTTGATTTCCTGTTTTCTAATAAATAGAATGCCTTCTTCTATAATTGGAAATAAAATACCTATGCAAATTCTGAATCCAGATAAACCTTTATTCACTGTACCTCCTCGCATTTTTGGCTCTACATGCTTTGTAAAGTTGCTTGGCCCAATGCATGATAAACTATCTCCACATGCTGAAAAATGTATTTTTTGGGGGTATTCTCGTACACAGATTGGGTACAAATGCTATAGCCCAACTACCAAAAGATGGTTTACTAGTAGCGATGTTGTCTTTTTTGAGGGTACACCATACTAATCTACTCAAGGAGATAGTCTTCAATCTGAGCTTATTGCTTCTCCGCTGCCTATTACTAGTGACTGTGTTTTTGATGCCACTACTTCTATACAACCAGCACCTCCTCTCATTGTTTATCAGCGTAGGAACATATCTCAACCTGCACAAGACCCCCCCAACCAAGCCAATCTTCTCCTCTAGAAGGTTCTGCATCACCTAAGGTAATCTCTGATCTTGATGTGCCTATTACTCTTAGGAAGGGCACTCGTTCCTGCACTATCCACAACATTGCTAACTATGTATCGACTGATAATTTAAGTGTTCATGTTAGCAACTTTGTCATTGTTTTATCTGCTATTTCCATCCCAAAGACTGTATAGGATACCTTGCAAAGTACACCTTGGACTATTTCTATGAAGGAAGAAATACTTGCTCTTTCTGACAGACAAACTTGGGAGTTGGTGGATCCACCTCCTCAGTGTAAGCATGTAGGTTGCAGATGGGTGTATGTTGTCAAATATCAACCAGATGGGACTGTAGAACGTATGAAAACACATCTTGTTGCTAAAGGTTATACAAAGACATATGGTATTGATTACTTTGAAACCTTTTCACATGTTGCTCGTCTTAATTCTGTCAGAGTTCTCTAATCTGTTGTTGTTAATCTTGACTGCCTCTAGTACAACTGGATGTTAAAAATGCTTTCTTATATGGTGATCTGCAAGAGGAGGTCTATATGGAGCAACGTCCTGGGTTTAATGCTCAGAGGGAGTCACATAAAGTCTACAGGCTGAAGAAGTCTATTTATGGGCTCAAACAGAGTCCTCATTCCTGGTTTGATAAATTGAGCAAGATTCTGATTGACTTTGGTTTTTTGAGATCTCAGGTGGATCATTCTGTCTTTACTAAGAAGACTTCTGTTGGCATTGTGATTCTGATTGTATATGTGGATGATATTATTCTTTCTGGCATTGACTCTATTGCTATTCATGCTACTAAAGCCCATCTTTGCCAACACTTTGCTACTAAAGATTTGGGTAAGCTGTGGTATTTTTTGGGCATAGAGGTATCTAGAACTTCTAATGCTCTTGTGCTATCTCAGAGAAAATATGTCTTAGATCTTCTACAGGAGACTGGTATGCTTGGAGCTAGACCCGGTGACACTCCTTTAGATCCCAATGTCAATTGGAATGATGATTCTTCTCCACTCTTTGCTGATAATAAAAAATATAGGAGGTTGATTGGTAAAATGATATATTTGACTGTGACTAGAGCTGACATATCTACTGTTGTGGGTCTTCTTAGCAGGTACTTATATAAACCCAGACAGTGTCACTGGGATGCACTCTCTCATATTCTGTGATATCTAAAAAAGTCTCCTGGAAAGGGACTTCATTACAGGAAAAATGGACACTGTTCTCTTGAGGGTTATTCGGATTCTGACTATACACGGAGCAAAATTGACAGGAAATCCACTTCTGGCTATTGTACCTATGTTGGAGGTAATCTGGTCACATGGAGGAGTAAGAAACAAAATGTGGTTTCCATATCTAGTGTTGAAGGTGAATATAGGGCCATGGCCCATACTTCCTGGGAGCTTTTATGGGTGTGCTCTCTCCTGAAAGACTTCAGTGTTGAGTCTTCTTCTGCTATACCTATGCACTGTGATAATAAAGATGCTATTTTTATTGCTAACAATCATGTCTATCATGAGCGCACCAAGCACATTTAGGTCGACTGTCACTTCATCCGTGAATCTATTCTTTCTGGCAAGATCTGCACTCCCTTCACTCGCTCTGAAGATCAGATTACTGATATATTCACCAAGCTTCTGGAGAAAAAGGACTTCTGCTCTCTGGTGGATAAGTTGGGCATGATTGACATCTATGCTCCAACTTGAGGGGGAGTGTTAATATATGTGTTGTTATTATTGTTCTATTATTTTATATTATATTTGGACCTCTCTGTAATTGTTCCAGTATTATAAATAGAAGGGTACACTCATTGTGTAACCCTAAGCTCTCCAAATAACTTTCTAATTTACAATGTTATTTTTCCAAATTGAACATTACATATTACTATTATGTTAATGAATCATGAAATTAGGATTAGCATGTTTAATGAAATAAGAAAATCATGTTATGTTAATGTAATCCTCTCAATCATGTTTAAGTGAGCCTTAACTGGCCTAATGAGATTTATGGGAGCATTATGTGAGCCTTAACTGGCTTTATGAGTTGTGTTGCATTTAGGAGAATGAATATACTAACTCAAGATAAAATACATAGTTTTCATGTAATCATGTCAATTTACTTAAGTTTTCAAGTAATCATGCTAATCATGTTAAGTACTCTTGTTTCAAGTTATTTACATGTTATTTCAAGTGTAAAATGTTTCATGTATAACTACTCAATGCCACTCATGTGTTGTATGTCTCTTTGCATGGTTGGGGATGAGATGTTTGTAGGTGAGGAGAAGGAGAAGAAATACAACCAAATATAACTCAAGGACAATGAGGACCCAGTGAAAGAATAGGAGTGCCTTGATGGGGTGCCATTATCCACCTCAGTATAGTTTCACAGTGTAAAATATTGTTGTTTATACTTAGGTTTTTGGACCATGTCTTAAGTTATATTAAGTTCTTTCATGTAAAATTTTGAGAATGAGAAATGAAATGTGTTTTGTGATGGATGAGCTTTCAATTATTTCTTATGCATGATATGAATTGTGAAACCTCAAAAATATTATGAGTTGGGTATTGATGCTTCTATTCATGTGCATGTGTGTAAATTTGGGGTGTTACAACTTAGTACCAGAGTAGAAAAATAATTGGCCACCGGGCACTCTCATGATTCTCAATGAGTTAGACATCCTTTTAGGTCAACTAAGTAGGGATATCCTTATGTATCTTAGATTTAAGTGATGAAATTAAGAGGTTAGAGTAGACATCCTTATTATATGAGGAATGGTTAACAGTAGAAACCATGAAGAAAAAAAAGGTTTAGAGGTTATGTATACTAGGTCATGTGTATTAGGGAAAATGCCCATCTATTTTGGACCGTATGTATTAACCTTCACACGTGATATGTTCCCTTCTTTCTCAATGGTTAGTGCATGCCAATTGAGGGTTTTAGAGGAGATGTCACAAGCGTAAAGACTTGTTATACTTCTCTTTACCACCTATTAGTGCTTGTGGTATGGGACATGTGTGTTATTAGGTTGGCAAAGAGTAGCAGAATAAGGTCGAGCACCGTTGAGTATGTTCATGATCAACACGTATATGAGGATGTCACAAAGAGGGTTAATAAGTAAGATATAAATTATATAGACACCTAAATCTAATGCAATTAGATAGTATACAATCAAGAGTAATATTGAGGTTAGATGTTCAAAATATTCAAGATTAAGTTATGAGAATGAAAAAGAAAGTTATAGGAGTGATTTTAAGAAAGGAATTTTAATTAAGTGATTATTCAAGGTAAATGAGCATTTTGGTGCAATGAGCACTTTGTTGCAAAGTTATGTGGATAATTAACCTAAATCGACTCACTAAGTAATAAGATTATGCTTGTGATAAGGGTATGAGAATATTTTATTTGTGGTAGATGTTGAAAGTATGGTTTAGTAGCTGGCGAGCAGTAGCTCAGCTGGTTCGCAGCACAGGGCCCCTCACGAAGGGTCCTAGGTTCGAATCACGTTAGTCGTGCTGTTCAGAAAACATTTAATCCCACCACGTCAGTCGGCCTCTGATGTGATTTAAAAAGGGGAAACTCTTCTAAGTGGGTCGTAGGGTCCCCCCGGGTTTACCAGCTCTGCTATCTAGGCGTCCGCCTGGGGAGTTGGGTTTCCCCCCATCACCAAAAAAAGAAAGTATGGTTTAGTATTCATTAGTAATGTGTGCATGTGTTACTATTGTTAATCATCTTAGACAAGATATAGCCATCCATGGGAAATCCATATAATGAACATGTTAGTACATAATTATGAGTCTTTATAACATGATTAAGGTGTTTGTGTACATATATGTCAAACCCTAAGGTGGGTAGTGCCGTATTAGTGCATCAAAATTTGAGGATGAAATTTCTATATAAGGTGGGTAGGTTGTAACAACCCTAAAATTTCATCATATTGATAAATCTAACTAAAAGCCCTTATTCGCGAATTTCCTTTATGTTTAATCATGTGAGACCCTAATTTGACCTAACTTGACTTTCATTTGTTAAATTATATAAGTTGGTGTCATAAATGATTGTTATGCTCGACGTTACTTGACATGGTACCAAGATATCAGTAAAATCCTAAAACGACTCATACAATACATTAGGTATTAATACTAATTCATATCTTTGTCAATTAAAGCACATAACTAAGAACTGTGTATTTATTAATGACTATTTAAGGTTTAAAAGAAAATGATCCAATATACATGCATAAAACTTTCCCTTGATTGGTATATGAATATACAGTAATATGTTAGTGCTTTCCTCCAATTTGGTTAACCTATCTCCTCTTGAATAATTATTAATGCACTAATTACCTTGAGTAACTAATATTAAAAATCAAAACCCACATCAAAACTAAAATCCAATGGAATATATGGATTCCACGTACTCGAATTATCAAAAGTTCAAAATTTCAGTTAAATTGGATGACCCTAGCTAGGTGAATTGATTCTAAGAGGAAAAGAATGCATAAACCATTATATTTGACCTAGATACCTATTTATACAATTGATTGACTTAGAATCGCCTAAGTTTGAACATTTAATCAGTAACACGTGTGTGACATTCTATAGTCTTATATCATATTCTATCTGATTTGTTTGATCATGAATGTGTGACTGAGGAAATTGTCTTGTTCCTCGTGCACTTCACAAGTTGAGGACCTATAGTTAGGAATGGTTTTCACTGATCATCTCTCCCTCCATTGTCCATGACCTCCTTTATTCTCACCACTATTGACTTTGTGAGAGCATTCTAAACTCAAAGAAACCTAATTGGGACCCTCTGTCGGCCTTTGGCAAAAACACCCAACTTCCCTTCCCCTTCAGTTGGTGTAGCCGCCACCCCTACGAGACCAAACTCAATTGTGATTACTCCAAGTGATAAGAAATAATCCTTGGGCTCAGAGAGACCCTCTGCTTCCATCAATTTCTTTAGAATCAATGTAAGGTAGCATGGCAGACCGCTCTTCACCTCTAGCCCTAACGAGCTTGAGCAGGAATCTCAAGCCACTTCAGTCAAATTCCACATTCAATAGGAATCCTCACACACCATTCTATTTGTTCCTAATGCCCTTAGACCTTGCAATTAACCCTAGTATTATACCCACAAAACTGATTTTCTATTAGTAAAACTTGCTCATCAGTAAGGCCTTTCAGCTATGACCAGGCATAGGAAATCATTCTCCTGGTTTTGATAGACCATTCAAAGGTAGATCCTTTATTATATGCCATTTTTGGTTACTATAGAATCAATATCTGGTTTGAGTTTTGTAGCTTTATTTCTTGCAAATCAAAGTGACATTCTCGCATTTTAATGTTCAATACGCAACAACAAATGCTCATTCATGATCAACAAGTTCCCATGAATCTTCCGAGACCCTAGGTTTCAATCGGTTTGTGATGTTTTGCAACCTTCACCTCCTCATATCCTCCTGACATGGCGGTAATGTGGGGATGGCTTTCCTTAGCATCGTATAGTCTCTGCATTGGCTCATGGAATCTACAAAGACATGATGATGCTTTAAGATTTTTCTCCCTACTCTCCAGTCGCCTTGTGTTTGAATGGTAGGTCAACCTTCTGAGCTCATGTGAAGCTTGAGGTGCCATGGACAAAGGATCAAGAAGCCAAACATTGATGTTACTTCCTTACCTTAACTCTTTGTATCTTGTTGTCACAACAATATGGGCATTCTAGGTATTTTTTTGTTTCATCTTGATACAGTCGTGTGTTTCAACTAATGGTTTTGGATTGATAAGCCTTGTCACGTAGCTAAAGTCCTCTACGCTTACCACTCACTTGCGCTCTTACAGAAAGCATGCCCCCTTCCTGTGACATGTGAGGGTAGGGTTGTCATTTGACCGACCGACTAAAGAGATTTTTGGGTTTTATAGAAATAGCTTATTTGGTTTCTCTCATTTTTTATTGGTCTGGAATAGCATGTCCCATGAAATTTTATTGAAATAATTATAGAACTATAATGGGGGTGAACCAATCATGGATTTGATTTTTTTTTCGAGACCTATAGAATTATCAAGGTTTCACACCCAATTTTCCAAACAAGGTTCCATGATTTATTGAAATCCCTAAAACCCTAAGTTTATTCATGATGAGTAATGTATGTATGTGTCGGACATGATAATTTGGGGTTGATCAGGATTCAGACTACTGTTCATGTCACTCCTCGTAATCATGTGAGTGATCATGCACATTGAGTATTGATTTAGGGTTTAGTGTTTTATATTATTTGCCTATTTATTCATAAAGTCTCATTTAGAACAAGTACATTAACATTCAATACATGCTTATGGAAAATATTTCCCATGTTAAGAATTCAAGTTTTCTACTATTTTGATGTTATTTTTTCAAATTATATATTATGCATTACTATCATGTTAATGAATAATGAAATCAAAATAATCACATTTAATGAAATAAGAAAATCATTTTATGTTAATATAGTCCTCTCAATCATGTTTAAGTTGTTGGCTAAATTGGACATTAATAAACCCTTTGTTTTGATAATGACAAACATTTCATTCGTGCGGATCTAACATGCTACTTGAGTATTTTAGGGTTCAAGGAAATAAGGAATTGGATAACTGAAGATCAACCCAAATGGAATATCAATGCACTTATATGTTTTCATGATTGTACTCAATGTAAAAACTTGTATAAGTATATAATGTACAAGTACCTAGATATCATGTAAATCAAGTGTTAGATCTTCCTCATCCACTCACAACCCTTAGATAGGTTTTCCCCCAGAGTTAGAGTCACCACCACCCATGATACACACTCTTAGAAGGTGATTCAATAGAAATAGGGACACTCTTGGTTGGAAAACATCTCGACCGAGACACACTCGGTCAAAGATTTTCTCGACTGAGAACCACCTTGGTTGAAATTGTGAGCATTTTTCAACAACTTACACAATTGTGCTCTAAATTAGCATTCTGTCAAAAATAACCTCGACCGAGTAAGCAACGGTCTAAAGCTTATGACCGTTGGACTAGGTGGTTGGTATCTGGGAGTTGGAAATAGACCTTGCAACACTTTTGCTCCAAACCCCTCCTCGGTCGAAGAAAAGTTCGACCGAGACACATCTCGATTGACAAGTTCCTCAACCGAGATAGTTTTTGGATTTTTCTTTTTAGCTCGAAACAATTAGCCATTACAAGTCAATTAATGGTACCTAATGGCTAGTTAATCACTAAGAACACTATAGAAACCCTCTAGAATGTCCCTAAGTACTTGTAAACCATTCCTATAAATAGGAGAGGCCTTAGGACACCTAAAGCATATAACTACACTTGAGAATATATTCTAGTAAGCAACTAAGCAAAAGCTACACTTGCCAACTTATTTTACTTGCTTCAATTTCATGTCCAATAGCTATAATCTCCTAGACACCACATATATCCACATATCTTAAGTGGATAGGAGATCTATACGCTTGATATAGGATCAAAATGTTGTACTCAATTGGATAAGTATTTTCTTTCTTCCAATCTTTTTCTTCTATATTGTATATTGTTCTCCTTGACTACTACTAGATTTGGAGGCTGTTGAAAGGAGGTTGCTTGGAGCTACTTCTTGGTGGAGAAGGCTGCTTCAAGGTGTGCTTGAGGTTACTTCAAGGAAGGCTGCTTTAAGGGAGTTTGGAGCTACTTCTAAAGGAAGGCTACTCCAAGGACTTGAAGTTACTTCAAGAAGGCTGCTTCAAGGAGGTTGGGGCTACTTCAAGGTGAAGGCTACTTCAAGGGTGTGGAAGGTAATTGTATTTTTTGTAACATCCTTGTGAGGTAATTAATTAAATCACTTCAAAATCCCAATTGGAAACAATTGGGTAGTGGACTGACTACCTTTGATTTCAAAGGTAGGAACCACTCTACATCCTTGTGTCTTCGTTGTTTCCTCCTCCTTCTTTGGTTTGATTGTTTAATTGATTTTAAATTTCCAAAAAGCTCTATTCACCCCCCTTTAGATCTTTCATAAGTGAGCCTTAATTGGCCTTATGAGCTTTGTGGGAGCATTATGTGAGCTTTAACCAGCTTTATGTGAGCCTTAACTGACCATTATGAGCATTGTGGTGCAATCAGGAGAGTGGCTATATTAACTCAAGATAAAATACACATTTTTCATGTAATCATGTTAATTTACTTAAGTTTTCAAGTAATCATGCTAAACATGTTAACTACTCATGTTTCAAGTTATTTTCATGTTATTTCAAGTATAAGATATTTTCATGTATAACCACTCAATGCCACTCACATGTTTTACGTTGCTTTGCATGGCTGGGGAAGAGATGTCCGCATGTGGAGAAGGAGAAGAAATAGAACCAAAGACATTAACTGTTACGACCCCACCTCCTGATAATCCCCAATTAAGGGAGACCAAGAGGTTGAAGCCGCACCCATTAATCTCAGATCAAAGGTTCGACATATAACCATAAACAATTATTAAATTCTAACAGACTATATTGAAAATGGTAATAAAAAATTTCTTTACATACCTTTGGAAATTTTGGATTTCTACCTTCTATCCACTTAATGATTCTATGCTAACTAATCCTCCTTGTATTTTCTTCATGTATTTCACAATGTGATGATTTACTGTTTGTCCTTTTGGCTTGTACCTAAAACGCCGACAAACAAAACGTCGGTCAGCCGAAGCTGGTATGTGGGGGAAACAATAAACTTGCAACTATGATAACAATGTAGTCATTTAATTACTTATTTAACAACCAATATTACGTTTTAGATATAACTCCGCGATCCAAGAGTACCCTATCCTCTGTGTTGTTCCCATTAAACCCCTCATGATCCACCTATAAGTGAACCAGTTTCTAGGGTTGAGTCACATGGCACTACTCGTAAGTAGACCACTCCTTAACTCGAGATTTGCTAAAGAGTCTTTAACTCACGGTAACCTAGACCTTACTCTAGGATTACCCCTTTTTTAGCCTTTTCAAAGTAACAGAGGTGGACCCGGATCTAGCCAGTTATATATGCACATTTATAGTGATAATCATAGTCACTTTATAGTTGCATGGAATAAATAAACATCCAACAGTTTAGTTGCATTCAATGCGATTAAACATTCGGGAATCCATCGAGAGACTATAGCGGTATAGTCATAAGCGTAACCACATACCTGATTTGATGAGTCATGCAGATTATTGAACATATACTTAATGTATATACAATCAAGCCAATCAACAGATCCCAGAAAGTAATTCAATCATCACATAATTCCTGAAAAGAATATGTACTCTACTGTTACACACTTCATCAAGAATCTACTCTTTTTACTTAGATTCACTTTCTAGGATTTTGTGTCCAATTTAGAGTTTCATTTTGCAATTAGGGTTTCCCTTCATCTTTCACCACATTAAACCCTAATTTTATGCGATTACTCAAAAACCCTAGTTATCTTAGCTATTCTTCCATATTAAGGTTATCTCAACAACATATAACCCTATTTACACATTTAAAGGCACATTACTCATTAATTAATTTCATTAAACTTCTTTTACATTAAAGCTACTATTTTTATCCCTTTTAATTCATGACAAGATCATTATGTGCATCTATCATTAATTCAAAGCTCATTAGGGTCTAATTAACATATGAACTCATTTTGCCATCACTTCCACCTTTTATTCATGAAAAGACCTTAATTACTACTTTTAGGGTATTTATCCAGAATTAAGGACTTTCATATACAAATAACTTAGAACTATCATTTAACAATCATATTTTCACATTTTTCAATCTAAATATGATCGTATCTTCTTTTACCCTAAATTAGGGTTTCTAAGTTATTTAATCATTCTCATATGATGTATAACCCTAAATCATGCAATTCTTCATTTAGATCATGTTCGAATCTAACATTATCATTCAACATGTTATTAACACTTCAAACTAACCCATTAGGCATCATAGATTCCATCATTAACCTCATTTAGGGTTGTTAACCTAACTTTAATACACTTTTCATTAACTTAAAGTACTTTTGCAATTAGGAACGGAATCAATATCTAATTATATTTTTAATGGATTCCTCTCATTCTCCTGATCAATTTTCATATATTATTCGCATTTATTCAAGCTACGGTTTACGAGATATGAATTTTGCAAATATCCACTTACTTGGCCAATGGCATTGCGCCACGTCATCCTTTCCATGTAAAGCGGTCGACTTGGAAATATAACCAGATTATGATTCTGCCCCTCACTTAAGACGTTGCTGCTTTATAACTCGGAGGGGTAGAACCGTCCAAAGAAACCCTCGTCATCTTCATCCTCGCGTAGCCAAGCTGCGCTGCCCTAGCCGACCTTGTGCGGCTACTCCTTCGCACCTGGGCCCTCGACAGCCTTCGGGGACAAGTCCCCCACCTTCGACATGACCCCTCGCAGGTGGGGCCACCCTGGGTTTGGCCGCAACCGCTGGGAGTGGGCTTTGCAACCCTGCGACTCACTGCCTAGCTGCAGCCGTGCTGCAGGGGTGTCGCAGGCGTTCCCCTCTCCCCCTCGGGCCATGGAGCTGGAGTCCAACGGCCTCCCTGGCTGCGCCGCACCTTAACGCTTCCGAAGAAAGCCGAGGATGTGGCCAAGATGGTCGTCCCTCACGCGAAAACCCTCCGTGGTTTCTTCATTGCTGCTGCTGTTTTGCAGATCTCCGGCAAGGGTGGCACGGAGATGAAGGCACGAAAGAGACAGCTGGCCCTTCGGGGCTTGTCGTCGTAGGTCCCTACTTCCAACAGAATCATAACAACACCCCTCGTTGCCCTAGAACAGAGATATACCCTCTTGGTTAGGGTTTAAGCGGAAAGAAGAAGAAACGAAGAGAAAGAAGCACGAGATCTCCTAGGCTCGAGGCCCTGAATCCAACCCTTATATAGGGAAGGATGGAAACATCCCATTACGCTTAACTATAGGGAAAACAAATCCCCTTAACCCACTTTCCTTGTTTAGGTGCAACTCTCTTCTTATATCTATTCCTTCTTTATTATTATCCCTTAATTATTAAGGAAACTTTTCTTTTACAGGGAAATCCGAAAATCACACGTTTTAATCTTCTTGTGCTCGACTTATAACTCATAGCAACGAAATCCTATTTTCCCTTAATAGTAATTTCTTTCTTTTTAACAATACCATGTAATACATTAATTGTATATCCACATTATCTTCTTATTTTTCTATTTTGGTATTTTCTCTTTCTTTCCTCTTTATTGGGACTCCTTAGATCCCAAGGCACTCTATTATTTCGAAATTCATTTTATTGGAATACTCATTATCCTTCTAGATGCATCATTTTGCATTATTTCACATTATCTTGTTTATTTCTCATTTAATTATCTCTTTTTGAGGATTTCTTTTTATTTCTCTCTTATTTTCCTCATTGGCATTCCTATTAACATTAGCAATCTCATTATTATGAAATTTCCCCAAGAAATCTTATTTATACCTCTTTCCACTCATTTTCCACATTTTATCATTATTTTCCAATTTATTTCTTAATAAAGAAATACTTAATTAAACTTTTCTTTTCTTATTGCTTTCTTTTTGGAACCTTGGACTCCTTGGTACCCAAGGAACCCAAGAGGCACGAAATCCTCTTTGGATTTGCCTTCTAGAGGTTTCTACATATTTCTTTTCTTAAAATTCAATTATCCATTTATTAATTGAATTTTCTTGTTATTCGGGCCCAATAGCCAATAAAGCCCACAACACAATCATCAAGGCTATTGTAAACGAAATCCATTTATTTGAAGCAAATTATCTCACTATTGGTTCAAATATCTTTAATACGAGAAATCACATTTCTCACTAATTGTACCCAAAAATTGGGGTTATAACATCCTTCCCCTCTTATAGGAATTTTGTCCTCAAAATTCAAACAAGCAAACAAACAATTCAGGATAAGACTTTTCCATGTCCATCATTGGCCCCTATGTGGCTTTGTCGTACTCATGACATTTTCAAAGAACCTTTATCATCACATATTCTTTTCTCTGAGTTCTTTCATCCTGGCGTCTATAAACTACACAGGTGACTCAAGCCATTTCAGCCTCTCTTGGAGCTCACTAGGTTCATTGCTCAGCACATGGTCGGGTACCTCACATAGTGCTCTAAATTGGACACATGGAAAACATCTCCCATTACTTTATCCTGAGGGGTAGGGCCAAACCTAGCCATCTCCACCCATCCATCTCTAATGGACCCACATATTGGGGATTCAGCTTTCTTAGCTGCAGCTCAGAGGGGTCGGATTCTGACATTGCACTCTCCCACAGTGTACTGCATATTAGTCTACTTTGTATCTGCTCACGACTCTTGTCGTCTCTAGGCTCCTTTCAGCCATTACATGATCAAAGCGACTTCATCTACACGCACTGTGGTCCTTTTCTAACCATCATGTGGTCCTTTCACCAACATCACCTTACTGAAGTGGTGACCGATACAACCTCCCTTACGGAGCTTCTTATAAAACCCGATACTGGCTATGGTGGTCATTGTCACATCTTTCATAGGACAAGAACTGTCTCTAGATATCACCATGAACGAGCACAGATGCCCTCATCAGACCCTTTAGTCTGGATCATACTAACCATAGTTAGGGGTGATAAACTATACTAACATTGAGTTCTTCATGTACCTACTTCCACTTTATGGAAGTGAACCCTTAGGTCAAACTCAAGAACCTTTGAACTTGCTTCATGGTGTAGTTGAACCATCTCTCTCATGGGTAGTTCAATCGGATCTGTCCCTTATCCGAACTCTTCCTTTCTCATATTATCTAGGTAAGGCGACCTACCATAACCCATATTGTATCTCGACCTTCTTTGGTCCAGGGAAGACCTATCACAACATCCATAGTGTTGAGCTCTCATTCCCTCTCAAGGATTCTTTTGTCCTCTATATCGATACACTGGGTTACTGGGGTTCGTCCTTTACCTCCTGGCTTGCATGGCCATAAACCACATGCAACCTCATCTTAAGCATCTAACGTGCTATTGCCATTTTCCATGGTGTATCATGATTTACTGTAAATCATGATTCCTCCGAAACCCTAAACCACTCTAGTCGGGGTTTCATCACCTTCTCTTCCAAAGAAGTGCACTTGAGGTTCTACCACCATCCTTTCATTATATCAAGGACTAGTCTGGCTAACCAAACAACCATAACTTTTCAATGTATCTTATTACATCCGAGTGTTATCCAAACACCTCTCCTTTTTTAACTTAAGGTTAGCCAAACAACCTCTTCTAGCTTCTAATCAAACAAGTCAGATGTATCTCAACCAGAGCACCCATTACCACTTCACATCCTTAGGTAACATTACACTTCCATGTATTTCACTTATCATCTCACCTCAAACTCTATGTCTATCTTCAATTAAGATCACTCTCCGATTTCATCATCATGGTGCTCAAGTTCAACCTGGTATAACTCGTAAGTTCCACATATCTCATGATAAAAACATCCTCATAAGGTGACTACCTCATTCCTCTTAGTGTTTACAAACCATCCATGTATCATTCACTTTACCAGGGTAGATATCTTCTCTATCCCCATTTCTCGTGGCAACGTTCCAACCTACATCATCTCTTATCCTTGGTGTATGGCATGCGTAATGTCCTATCTCTCACCCCCATAACAAGAGGAAATAAGCATTTGGCTGTAGTCCAAATACATAGTTCTTCCTGTTCCAAGAGTAGAGATGGTACATCCCATCTTGCCAATACACCTTTACATCAAAGTTGCAATGTGCCACATATGTCTCTTCATCATAAACAGCAAGATATCAAACTAGTCTTGAATCTAATGAGGTTTATACCCTTGGTCATCTCCTCTAGGTCTATAGGGTACCGACTCTTTTGGGGTCATCCCTCTTCCCTCATGCATCAAGAGAGTGCCCTACTCATCTGCCCTTTGGGTCCCATGAGTTCATGAAGGTGATCAATCTCCTAACCCATGGCCCTCAGACAATGACAGCTGTTACCTCCCGACCCTATGGTCATGTGCAACTGGGGAATTAGGCAACTCCTACTTTCATCGGTCTTATCCCTACCTGACCCTAGGATAGACTTAGGATTCTCCATCATAGTACATGTTCACTTAGAACCTTACCCAAGTCTTCATCATCTCTCTTTCTGCAACCATGGGCTGACTCTCATCCGTTCATAGGCATCATGGCAACCTGCCTACCTTGGTCAAGCCCCATATCGGTTACCTCCATGGTAACACATCCATAAGCACTTAGAGATGGATATCTATGGGTCTACAGGTTCATTCTCATACCATGTATCTTTTATCTTAGCTTCTCAAAATCCTATGAGACCTCTTTTAGGTTTTCACAAAAACTGGTGTACACCCTTCAAAAGGGTCCCTCTCCCAGGATGGGAGGAAACTAAAACTCTTGACCTCAAGGTCACAAACATCCTTAAGTATAGGGTTTACATCCTCATGAGCCTACTTAACCCTAGCAAGTCATTAAGGCACAAACAGATCACTTACTGAACCATGCTAGGTCATACTTGTCCCCTTTCCTTAATATTGTATCAAGATCGTACCTTTCTTTATCAACAACCTAGCTGTGAGGGGTTCAAACACACCTTAAACTTAAGGGGCTTCCCTTTCCTCTATATATAAGGAGCACCATGCTCGCTTCTATAGGAACTCAACTTCTCATCATGAGCATTAGGTACACCACTTCCCTTCATAGGCCTAGGAATCCTAGGTTCACTGCATGCTCTGTCTCTTATCTACGAACCAAGCATGAAAAAGGCATGACATGCACTCCTTGTCATCCTTCAACCCAAGCAACACTTAGAGTTGGGTCCTCCTTAAGGACAACCAACAAGGTACAAGGCCTCATAACCTGCTACTAAACCTTTCTAGGTCTAAGGAACTCTTTTTCCTACCTCAGAAGGTAAATACCTATACTGTAGGCACATAGGCACCATATGCTTCATCTTAGCTATCTAGGGTTTGGTCCCTCTAAAGGCAACCAAGATATCATCAACTTATGAGGCAACCACTGTCATCCATTGTTCAGAGTTTTAGTCTTCCATCCTTCTTGCTGGGTTTCCTGCTCTCTCTAGAGCTAACTCTACATCCAACCTCACCATTAGAGGTCCTCTCTTCATGAAGGTTCAACCTCAAAGGCATTCTCTACATGGGTGAAGCCTAGGTTCGCACTTATGGTTGCTCAAGATCATCCACAACCCTTTATGCTCCATCATAATTCCTTATCCAGGGTTTCATCCTACCATGCTCTAGGTTCCAGCTATGCCCTACTGGTACAAGCCCATAGGGTTTCTATGGTCCTTTACTAACATCATCATCCAAGGAGCTATCCTTTACCTTAACATGTACGACCCTTCCCAGGGTTGGGTTGTCAAAGGTGCTAGGTCTCCCATGGATCATATGGCATCCCAAAGGCATGTCCTTTAAAACACCTGGTCCAACTCATCTATCTCTAACCTTCACTTAGGGTTAGGGTTAGCATCATCCCCCGAGGATGTGCCAGGTCTCTACTTGGAATGGAGATCTCTATTTCCAAGACTAAATTATCCTCCTGACCAGAAGGTCTAGCCTCAGGTCTCTTCTGAGGACATGACATCTTATGTCATACGGCCTAAGCATGCATCTATTATTTATTTTGCGCTTAATCTATTAAGCTTATGTCCATGACATCTTATTTACATGCCTTTCATTAATTTGGTGGAGGATTTCTTAAACCTTGTTAACCTTACCCATACCTCAAGAGGGTGAGGAGAAGAAACAAAACCCTAATTCTTTAAGTCCTTATTAGAATTTTGTGATGAGAAGGGATGAATAAGATGAGAAGTCCTAAAGGTATCTTATTTCGATTCATACCCTAATACTTTGGCCAGGCGGTCACACGGGTCCGGGAGTCCTCATATTCCGACTAGCGGTGCGGAGGAAAATCTTGCCAGCCCCCGGTCGTGATCCCTTTCTAGACACCTCCGTCTTTCAGATACTCCTCTAATAACTCCCTTGGGTTCTATGGAATTTGTAAAATTTAATAATTATTAATGGTTAACTGAGGAACCTATGCTTTGATACCAAATGTTACGACCCCACCTCCCGATAACCCCCAATTAAGGGAGACCAAGAGGTTGAAGCCGCACCCATTAATCCCGGATCAAAGGTTCGACATATAACCACAAACAATTATTAAATTCTAACAGACTATACTGAAAATGGTAATAAAAAAATTCTTTACATACCTTTGGAAATTTTGGATTTCTACCTTCTATCCACTTAATGATTCTACGCTAACTAATCCTCCTTGTATTTTCTTCATGTATTTCACAATGTGATGATTTACTGTTTGTCCTTTTGGCTTGTACCTAAAACGCCGACAAACAAAACGTCGGTCAGCCGAAGCTGGTATGTGGGGGAAACAATAAACTTGCAACTATGATAACAATGTAGTCATTCAATTACTTATTTAACAACCAATATTACGTTTTAGATATAACTCCGCGATCCAAGAGTACCCTATCCTCTGTGTTGTTCCCATTAAACCCCTCATGATCCACCTATAAGTGAACCAGTTTCTAGGGTTGAGTCACATGGCACTACTCGTAAGTAGACCACTCCTTAACTCGAGATTTGCTAAAGAGTCTTTAACTCACGGTAACCTAGACCTTACTCTAGGATTACCCCTTTTTTAGCCTTTTCAAAGTAACAGAGGTGGACCCGGATCTAGCCAGTTATATATGCACATTTATAGTGATAATCATAGTCACTTTATAGTTGCATGGAATAAATAAACATCCAACAGTTCAGTTGCATTCAATGCGATTAAACATTCGGGAATCCATCGGGAGACTATAGCGGTATAGTCATAAGTGTAACCACATACCTGATTTGATGAGTCATGCAGATTATTGAACATATACTTCATGTATATACAATCAAGACAATCAACAGATCCCAGAAAGTAATTCAATCATCACATAATTCCTGAAAAGAATATGTACTCTACTATTACACACTTCATCAAGAATCTACTCTTTTACTTGGATTCACTTTCTAGGATTTTGTGTCCAATTTAGGGTTTCATTTTGCAATTATGGTTTCCCTTCATCTTTCACCACATTAAACCCTAATTTTATGCGATTACTCAAAAACCCTAGTTATCTTAGCTATTCTTCCATATTAAGGTTATCTCAACAACATATAACCCTATTTACACATTTAAAGGCACATTACTCATTAATTAATTTCATTAAACTTCTTTTACATTAAAGCTACTATTTTTATCCCTTTTAATTCATGACAAGATCATTATGTGCATCTATCATTAATTCAAAGCTCATTAGGATCTAATTAACATATGAACTCATTTTGCCATCACTTCCACCTTTTATTCATGAAAAGACCTTAATTACTACTTTTAGGGTATTTATCCAGAATTAAGGACTTTCATATACAAATAACTTAGAACTATCATTTAACAATCATATTTTCACATTTTTCAATCTAAATATGATTGTATATTCTTTTACCCTAAATTAGGGTTTCTAAGTTATTTAATCATTCTCATATGAGGTATAACCCTAAATCATGCAATTCTTCATTTAGATCAGGTTCGAATCTAACATTATCATTCAACATGTTATTAACACTTCAAACTAACCCATTAGGCATCATAGATTCCATCATTAACCTCATTTAGGGTTTTTAACCTAACTTTAATACACTTTTCATTAACTTAAAGTACTTTTGCAATTAGGAACGGAATCAATATCTAATTATATTTTTAATGGATTCCTCTCATTCTTTTGATCAATTTTCATATATTATTTGCATTTATTTGAGCTACGGTTTACGAGATATGAATTTTGCAAATATCCACTTACTTGGCCAATGGCATTGCGCCACGTCATCCTTTCCATGTAAAGCGATCGACTTGGAAATATAACCAGATTATGATTCTGCCCCTCACTTAAGTCGTTGCTGCTTTATACCCCGGAGGGGTAGAACCATCTAAAGAAACCCTCGTCATCTTCATCCTCGCGCAGCCAAGCTGCGTTGCCCTAGCCGACCTTGTGCGGCTACTCCTTCGCACCTGGGCCCTCGACGGCCTTCGGGGACAAGTCCCCCACCTTCGCCATGACCCCTCGCAGGTGGGGCCACCCTGGGTTTGGCTGCAACCGCTGGGAGTGGGCTTTGCAACCCCGCGACTCACTGCCTAGCTGCAGGGGTGTCGCAGGCGTTCCCCTCTCGCCCCCGGGCCATGGATCTAGAGTCCAACGGCCTCCCTGGCTACGTCACACATTAACGCTTCCGAAGAAAGCCGAGGATGTGGCCAAGATGGCCATCCCTCATGCGAAAACCCTCCGTGGTTTCTTCATTGCTGCTGCTATTTTGTAGATCTCCGGCAAGGGTGGCGCGGAGATGAAGGTGCGAAAGAGACAACTGGCCCTTCGGGGCTTGTCGTCGTAGGTCCCTACTTCCAACAGAATCATAACAACACCCCTCGTTGCCCTAGAACAGAGATATACCCTCTTGGTTAGGGTTTAAGTAGAAAGAAGAAGAAACGAAGAGAAAGAAGCACGAGATCTCCTAGGCTCGAGGCCCTGGATCCAACCCTTATATAGGGAAGGATGGAAACGTCCCATTACGCTTAACCATAGGGAAAACAAATCCCCTTAACCCACTTTCCTTGTTTAGGTGCAGCTCTCTTCTTATATCTATTCCTTCTTTATTAGTATCCCTTAATTATTAAGGAAACTTTTCTTTTACAGGGAAATCCGAAAATCACACATTTTAATCTTCTTGTGTTCGACTTATAACTCATAGCAACGAAATCCTATTTTCCCTTAATAGTAATTTCTTTCTTTTTAACAATACCATGCAATACATTAATTGTATATCCACATTATCTTCTTATTTTTCTATTTTGGTATTTTCTCTTTCTTTCCTCTTTATTGGGACTCCTTGGATCCCAAGGCACTCTATTATTTCGAAATTCATTTTATTGGAATACTCATTATCCTTCTAGATGCATCATTTTGCATTATTTCACATTATCTTGTTTATTTTTCATTTAATTATCTCTTTTTGAGGATTTCTTTTTATTTCTCTCTTATTTTCCTCATTGGCATTCCTATTAACATTAGCAATCTCATGGATACGAAATTCCTCAAGAAATCTTATTTATACCTCTTTCCACTCATTTTCCACATTTTATCATTATTTTCCAATTTATTTCTTAATAAAGAAATACTTAATTAAAATTTTCTTTTCTTATTGCTTTATTTTTGGAACCTTGGACTCCTTGGTACCCAAGGAACCCAAGAGGCACGAAATCCTCTTTGGATTTGCCTTCTAGAGGTTTCTACATATTTCTTTTCTTAAAATTCAATTATCCATTTATTAATTGAATTTTCTTGTTATTCGGGCCCAATAGCCAATAAAGCCCACAACACAATCATCAAGGCTATTGTAAACGAAATCCATTTATTTGAAGCAAATTATCTCACTATTGGTTCAAATATCTTTAATACGAGAAATCACATTTCTCACTAATTGTACCAAAAAATTGGGGTTATAACATTAACTCAAGGACAATGAGGATCCAGTGAAAGAATAGGAGTGCCTCGGTGGGGTGTCATTATCCACCTTAGTTTGGTTTCATGTTTTAAGATATAGTTGTTTATTCTTAGGTTTTTGAACCATGTCTGGTATTAAGTTCTTTTCATGTAAACTTTTGAGAATGAGAGATGAAATGTGTTTTGTGATGGTTGAGCTTTCAATTATTTCTCATGCATGATATGAATTGATATACCCCAACAATATTATGAGTTGGGAATTGATGATTCCGCTCATGTGCATGTGTGTAAATTCGGGATGTTAATTTAGTCCCTTCACATTGGTTTGGATAGTGCTTAAATTGTCTAAACAATTTCAATAATGATACAAAAACTATAAAAATCATCTATGAATATCTCAAGAAACTTTTCAGCCACGTAAGATGTTTTATTGATGACATGTCTTTGAATGTTTTGGTGCATAAAAACGTTATCCTAAGAGCATATGTGTCATGGATACAAGTCAAGTCACTCTTATTGGTCTTTTGGGGCTATCTGAATTTGCTCGTAGCCAGAATACACGTCTAAGAAATGATGGCAAGGGTGTCAAGAAAATATTATAGCATTTTATCTATGAAGGTTAGGGTAAATGGCCTTTTTAGTGGACTTATTCAACCAACAATACTCTATGCAAAACCTCCAATTTTTGACCATCCTACTTTGCATATGTTCATTTTCAAAACGCATCACAAATGTAGTACCCCCTTTATTAGGCACCAATTGGGCATGACTAACACATTCATGTTTGATATAGCATAAATCATACCGACTTTGAGGAATTTTACTACCTTAGTGTTTATAAATGTTTACATGTTGAGGTTGATCTGCCTTTATGGTTGTACACATGGCTTCTCATTCTCCATCATATTGATCTTACACATTTAGAGGGTAGGTGATATACTCTCAGTGCCAGTGGTTGTCCATCCAAATGCTCCCTCATGCTCCTTTAGTACTTGTAAAAGTTTTTCTTCTTGTTTGGGTATAAAATGAGAAGAAGTTGTTATAGTTAGTTTAGACACCCCCCCCAAAATAAACATATTTCCCATGAGAAGGGAGTGGTTTTAGTTGATGAACAAGGTCCTCTTCTATTGATGGCTTGATTGATGGAGGTAGTGGCCCCAAGTCTCCCTTAATGAAGATCTTCATTGCTTCATCTCAGTCTAGGTATTTAACTCTTCTAATATGTATTCATTACACTCCTATAATGTGGTGGATGTAACAAACTCATATACCGTTGCTATTTATTACATGGTTGAATGTCTTCTAAATCCTTGATTGCTTCTTTGATGTTGAAGGAGGGCTTCTCATTGAAGATGCAAAGTGTCATCTTCCCTACATCCTCATCAAAGATGCAAAGTGCCATATGAATCTTTAAAATAGAAAATCAAGCATCATGTCTATTGACTCCTATGCTTTATGTCAAGCACCACAAAGTCCACTAGTAATATGTTCTTATCTACTTTCACCAACATATCTTCCATAATTCCTTTGGGGTACCTGAATGAGCCATCCATGTGCAAGGACACTAATTCAACTTGGATTTTCTGAAGCCCAATCTTTTTTAGTATAAAATAGCATTGAATTTATACTTATCGTGGGATTAAAAAATGCACTATTAAAATTCAAATGCCCCATTTCACAAGGAATAAAAAAGTCATCATTTTTGTTAATAGACAATTTTGTTTCCATGCAACTTACATTGGGGTTCGATGTAATTGCATCATTGTAGCACAACCTTATCTTCTTAGAAAGTAAATGTTTGAGAAACTTTGCTCAGAATGACATTTGTCCAGGAGCTTCATCAAATGGGATGTTTATGCACAATTGTTGGAATGCTTTAACAAAGCTCTCAAATTGTCTATAAAATTATCTTGCATCAACATATGTGGATAAGGAACTTTTGCATTACTATACCTCAAGTGTTGTTAACCATACATGCTATATTCTTTTATCTACCTCTCCACCTCTTGTAATGGCTCTTCATTATTGTTGATGTCCTCGATCAGTTCTTCCTCCACATTGATCATGTTATCTTCAACTTGAATTTTGTGGACTTTTGGTGTACTCTCCACCTCTCTTCCATTTATCAACAATTTAACACTCACATGTTCCCTTAGGTTGTTTTCAACATTACTAAGGGTTGTGCCTTCCTTTTTATTCCTCCGCTTACGGAATCGACAAGTTGCTCGATTGTATTTACATTTTGTTGATATATTGGGTTAGGATATGAAAAATAGGAGAAGTTTTAGTCAAAATTTTAGTCAGTATACCTTCAAGGCATTGGGTTTGTATTGCTACATCAGTTGCTTATCCATGAGATTGTTTTGATATGGTTGTTGGTCTCTGTCTCTCCAACTAAAAATAGGATAGAGCCTCCACCATTGATTGTAAGAGTTGGAAAATAATTGTTTCATTTGTAATTGACCTACATAATTCACTTGCTTATGACATGCTTTGGGTTGAGTCACCACGTTGTAGTCCATCATTTGGTGTGAACCATTGCAAAAGTCTTGTGGACCATTACAAAAGTCACACCTCATATGTGATTTGTTGGATTCACACTTACATATTGTTTTTTTTTGTGATGCCACTTGTCTTAGTGTTGAGAGGCGTGATTGTATCCACACTATGCATGCCTTTGTTCTTTCCCTTAGACTGTTTGATGGGTTGATTTGTGGACATCGTCTGCAATAGTTTCCTCCCTTCACTAGCCTTTTTAGACTAAGAAAGTCTATCCACATGATGCATCAATTGTGGTATCCTACGATAATCTAGTACAAAAGGTGCTTATTTGTGTTCACTTGGGTAATGTGGACACCTCAAGAGCAGTTCTTTATACCTTCCTCAAGATTCAACCAACTTGTCTCCAATCAGTTGTTAAATGATGGACATTTTCTCCAAGAGCTCCTCATCTTGGTCCGAGGGAACAATTTCTGTAAGAAGTTTTTCAAAAGAGTTTTCCATGTTTGATTGGATCATTCTTCATTCATTGCATCCATTTCTTTGCCTTGCCCCTTAATGTGAAAGGGAACCTTTAGAGTTTTTAGTTATCATCACCCGTCCCGTTGATATTGATTGTATCACTAATTCTAAGTGTAGAAAATTAGATGGGATATTTTTTACTGATAGAATGTAGTCTTTTTTCTGATATATAGGAAAGGATGTAAGTACAAGGAAGCATAACTTAACCCTGATGGGCCAATCATGCCCATATACATAATAAATGAATTAGTCTAACACTCCTCCTCAAGTTGGAGCACGAGTGAGATGTGTTCAACTTTCTTATACATGCAAAAAAGGTAAAATTCCCATGTAAAAAAATTGATCTTCCCTGACAAGAAATGATCTCCCCCTAAACCTTGCAATGAAATAGTTGAAGCACTCTAACACTCCTCCTAAAAAGATAGCACACAACATCAAACAAGTCTTATTCCTATCAAGAAGATAAGATCAATGCAAAAGCAATAATAGCAGCTTGGACTCCCCCTGAATTTGATATTTGCCTGACTAGTAGAAGTTATCACAAACAATTCTCTGAAATGTTGACGAGCATCCAAAGTCATAGATGGTGGAGAATATATATAGAAGTCATTTGAATCACCATTGTTTCTAAACTATATGCACAAGAAGTACAAATATCAGAATAATATATGGTAGTTGGGATAAGATCATTTCTATAGGAATATTGCGCCATAGTAGGTGGACACATGTTTAAGACACACTGTGATATGAATATATGGTATAGTAGGTGTCAACAACACCAATGACTATGCAGAAATTGTGCAACATGGTCAAATTGCATGTATTCTTCTCTCCATCTCTCTCCTCCATCTCATCTCTTACGTCCACTCATCTTCCTCTATTCTCCCCCTCACTCTAATCACAACAAAGATCATGAGAGTGGTTGGGATGGAGAGTCATAAACATTGGTAGAGGAATGGTGGCATAGGAAACCACTACCAGTTTAAGCACGATACAAATAATATAACAAAAATACTAAAGAATTGTTACTCAATATAAAGAGGAGTAGAACAATTGGAATGGAACTCCATAGGAGAAAAAAATACTATTAGAACGAAACTTGATAGAAAAAAGGAGTGACACTACCAGAATGGATCTCGGTAATAAGAACAAAGCACTACTAGTATAAAGGCACGGTAGGAAGGAAAAAATTTATGTGCCCACTTCTTTTTTATGCTTTATAAACAAGCACATGGTCTTTTTATTTGTCAAATAAATAAATAAATAAAAGAAAATATTTTTTTGTCAAAGGCTTTAGAGGTCTCTTTCCTCTAGCAACAGTAATGCTAGGAATTGCTTTATTAGGGAGTGTTTTTATTAGCCTGGTCAAAGGCTGATCAAAGATCAATATACTAAATTGAGATGCTTTTTTTTCTCACGCACATTTTCTTTTTATTTACTTATGCAAGAATATGCATGCCTATCTCCATCACACTTTACAAAAACTAACAGTCTTGTTGTCGGTTGGAAAGTATACCCAATCAAGAAGAGGTGATAGAAAAGAATGGCCTCTTCTTGGTGGTTGTCACTTGAGAATTCACAGCTTGACTGGCATGAATATAAAACAAAACTACGATTCTATTATCACAAAGGTGATTGACAGAGGTATCAAGGCCCATTCTAGAGATAATAATGAAAGAAACAAGCATATGTTTTCTTTAAATTATGGTTCATCCGTTACATTTTTGTTTATATTTTTCTTTTGTTACAAAGAAACAAGCAATATGTTGAAGCCGAGCGAGGCTACTTGCAGCCACGTACATGAACACACAATACGCTTTTGTGTTCTCAATATTGTTTTGAATGCATATATGGGGGTCCAATTCTCCAACCACAGAGATAGTCCCAGCTACAATGGAGCTGGTCCTAGTCGAGGAGGAGGATGTTTATCCCAAACCAAGCAACATCATCATGCGATCTGACAGGCTGGCAGCGTGTGATCACAAATGTAGGCAAGTGGAGACTACATGTTTCAAATCAAATGCAAGGGGATGTGACACACAAAGAGGAGATATGTCCTTACTGCTGATTTGGAAAGGAGTGGAAGGTATTGAGAGATCTAGAAATCGATGCACACAATGTTCAATGTTGATTTGGAAAGGAGTGGAGGTATTGAGAGATCTTGGAATTTGATGTACACGATGCTTGATGAAGACGATGTGGGATACAAAAACATGACTGTACAAGACTCGGGGGAGGCATACAATGGTGGTAGAGGTCGGGATAGTACCTGGTGGGCGACCGAGCTAAGCAGAGACAACATTTGCCCACACACAAAGGTTTTTTTTATTTCTCTAGGTTAGGATCGATGTTCTGATACCATGCAGAAAATAAGATAGAATATTTTTTATTGATAGAAGACAGCCTCCTCTCCTATATATAGAAAAGGAGGCAAGTACAAGGACACATAACTTAACCCTGATGGGTCAAGACAATTAGATCCATGTATATAATAAACTAATTATCCTAACCTTAAGAATTCTCCACATGAAGATTTGGATCTTCATACATCAATCCATAATTTTTTTTGCATCAAGATGATTTTACACCAATCAGAAGCTTGTGAATTCTACAATAGGTCAGACGATTGCCAAACTAGAGACCGCATTTGGATGAGGGAAGGTGTAGTAAAGAAATGTTCTTTCAGACAATGTTGTAGTTGAAATGGAAACAATTTTCCATTTATTTTTCTTTCTTCTTCTATCTCGTGGTTGCATTCAGGTTAACACAACCTCAGGGTTGTTAAGAATCTCTAAGAGAAAATCCCAATTTAGAATGAGTATGTACCATGCATGGGCTTTGAGAAATGGAAAAAGAGAGTCTCATTTTCAATCAATTTGTATGAAACACAAGAAAAGTAGGTAATTAATCCTACAAAATTACATAATTAACCAAAACAAATTAGGTTTGAATTTATCAAAAAGAATTTTATTTCCAAAAATGACATCAAAAATTAATGCGCTCAAGAGTATATGAAACATATAATAAAAATTTAAGTAACACACACTTGGAGCCTGCAATATGGCAATTGGATGGGTAATGATATAGTATAGCTTGAGATTATCTTCATAGGAAGCTAATGTATACGATTTCAATGATTCAAGAAGAAAAGAGTGATCCTTCAGTTCTAAATTATCTAAGCTAGTCACCAAGTATACTTTCATGTTATCAAGGCAAAGAGGTCAATTTTGTGTCATGACACCCACCAAGACATACATGAACATTCACAAAACAAGTAGAATACACTTCTTTGTCCTTGCTCTCAAATATGTGATTAACGACATTCGCTTATTAACCAACTACAGATTAGAATTTACATATTCCAACTAAGAATCACACATTTAGTTAGGACTTTCCAAGATTCATCTAAAGATGACAATTACCATGTTTAATTATATGTACAAGGTAATATCAATGAAGTAATCACAACCCATTTCCATCTAGTAGATAGTTAAATCTCTAAATACTATGTATAAATTTTAGTTATGCTAAATTTATGGATGTTGGGTACATTGGCCATGGAGTGTCGTAAACAATTATAAGTAGTTAAAAAACAAAGAAGAAAATTCATAATAAATAAAGAGTTATTAATTTCTTAACCAATGGATGCCAAAATGGCATTAAATACAAGTACATTTACTCCACATCTTTGCGTGATTCACAAACAAGGTTGTAAACCACATTTTCTACTAGTTTCATGGAGTAAGAATGGAGAAAAATATAAGAATAAAGAGAGAGAAATGTGATACAATACTACTAGATGATGAATCTTTTGCAATGGAGCTACACATGAAGCTTATTTCTCTATGGGAGAATGGATTTTGTGTCTTCTTCCTTCTTCTTCATTTCAGTCTCTTTTTTAGTGGAATTGCCCTATGGGTCACCTCTCGCCCATTTGTCGATGTTGGAGTGCGATAAAATGAAACATAACTCTTCAAAATAGCTCTCACGGTCTTCATAGTTTTTTTAGAAATTGACACAATGTATGTGGGAAGAGACACAATGTGTCCCTCGACAATTGTCAAGAGTTGGGGCTGATAGACTTTTGACATGGCATGTCATGAGAGATACATGTCGTGTCAACAACTTTCTTGAGTGGTTGATGATGAGGCGGCACAACATAACATTGGCCAGACCACATCGTGCAATGGTATGGATGACTTGGCCGTTTTAACTAGCATGGGGCACGACGTGCTTAAGTAAAGCACGACGTGTTTGTCAATGTCATAGCTGGCTATTTTCTACATGAGCAGACATGTTGTGCTCAAAGTCAGATGTGTCGTGGCTGATGTTGAGAAAGCTGAGTTGGTTTCTAGGCAAATGCACAACATGTCCTAGATTGTGTGCATCATCTTCAGTGAATAGGGGCTAATTTCACTATATTTGAGCCCCAAGTCAGTGTTTGGAGGTGGTGTGAGTTATAGATGAGCTCAAATTTGTGATATATGCATTAAAGTACCTCTAGTAGTCAAGTTGATAACAAAAGAACTAATTATGCCAACTATGTAATTACAAGTCTAAAATGTAGCTATACTAATACGTTAGAGCAATAAAGCCAACAAAAGTGGGCATAAAATGCAATATAAACAATGTGCATCACCCTCTCTTTGAGCCTAGGTCCTACAATTACCATATGTCGGAGTGGTAGTAAAGTCATATTTTGATTTCTCATGCCACCTTAAGCTCTATCTATTGTATTCCTGTTCCAAAATTCAATTTTCTACAGCCAAGTCTTTTATCCCATATTGCTTGTGTGGTGACTCGATCCATAAACCACGACATAAACTCAGCGGAAGCATTCGATTAGCAGCGGAATATGAAAAAATCACCGGAAAATTAAAACTTTCTGAGACAAGATCTTAAAAACATGAAACTTCTTTTATAAAACCAAGATGAACAGTTTACATCTCTGTTAAATCACTTCTTGAGTGATTATACTTAACCAGATGCAAAATCTCAAGATTTGAACCAAAATCTCAGACCAACTAACTCCAAGGACCTGATAGTACATAGACGACATAAGACCAACTAATTACAAGACTCAGCAGTCAGTATCTCCACCTGAGATTCACTGCGGCTCCTGGTGTTGCTACTGCTGATACTGATCACCTGCAGATTGGTTCCTTCGTCCTCGACGACCACCTAAAAAGTTGAAATCTACGGAGTGAGACAATTTTAAATAATTGTCCCAGTGAGAGTTATAACTCTCCGCCAGAAGCTTTATTATAGCAATCAAAGAATAACATAAGCAATGAAAGCTTTTAATGTAATCAACAACAGATTAACATTAAGTAGGACAACAATATTTAAGAAATATATAGAACATGTATACTAGGCAATGTAACTTCAATCATTGTATCTCGTAGTTCAACCTAAGCAGATATGCTACGTGGTTGATTATGTTTTACAAACATTATTATGCCCTACGGAGATGAGGTATACCGCTCATACTCCAACCGATCACTATTAAGTCGCATCGGTATCATACCTAGGTCATCAAAAGAGCCGGATTCTTATGACCTCATCTTCCTTAGTCAGAGAGAGGATAAACATGCATGACATTTAGTGTCTCTGCTATTATAGCTCACCAGGGTAATCTGGTACTTCGCTATTAGAGTCACAGTGGCATTATGTACTCTCTTTGCCATCGAAAGATTTCTTGTTTATCTCTCATCGATGCGGTATAAAGGATTTCCTCGGGAGAATAGTGTTACATCATCCCGACATAAACATATAGTGAAGGGTTGATGGATTAAGATACATCTACATCAATTCCTACAATAGGATGTAAGGATATACACATCCATATTCCCCCACATACTCAAAAGTATGCGATCCAGGAGTTCCCTTAGGAAAACTTGTTTCACCATCATTTAGCTTCTAACAATGATGGATCTATGATTAGGGCTCTACATGGTATGATTATACTTGATTAGTTAGGTACATTTCAGTATTCTTTTAACATCATACATGTTCTCAAACATTAATCATTAGCATAGTAGCTGCGAAAGTAGAATACTAAATGTAACAAGACTAATTCACATCAATTATCATTTCTTAATCATCTCATCACAAGTCATCTAATTAGCATGACCTTGATGATACTCATGGCTCTCACAGCCTATCAATCTCATAAGATGCCACTTACTAGGCAAGAGGATATGTCACTATTCATAAAGCTAATAACATGCTTTCAATGTATATGGTATCATAATCCTTACCTGGATATGATCATCCTCATATAAAAACATGCATGGTTAATTCAACTAATAATAGTAAACAATTCATTTCCAGAGTTGTACCTTCATACTCTTACAATAGATAGGTTCCCTGATTTTCATCAATTAGGGTTTACTATTCACATTACATGTTATCACCCTAGAATTAGGGTTTACTATTCACTTCATGGTGATTTGGACCCATAACATCATCATGTATGAAAAACATCACCATTGATGCCTTCAGATTAGTTTAAGATTCATCAGTTATCATAATTAGGGTTTCCATGATCTCACATAGGTGGATCATACCTTAATCATGCACATTCATATGTATTGAAGGTACTTTACTTGAGTTTTAACCATAAATGGTACTTTCTCTCTCCTCTTACTAATAGATGGTGATTACATCACTCTAGATTAGGTTGGGTCAAGTCCTCATTGACTATCATAAGCCAAATCACCACTATCATGTGATTAGGGTTTGATTAAAACAAGGTATCCTTTAGTTGAACCCTTCAAGGGTATTTTGGTAAAGTACACCATTGATCACCATCATGGGTCAATTTATTAGTCACTTAGTCCCTTAATGTCTTAGGGTACCATTAGGGTTTAGATTAGACCACCGTTGGACCAACTACACCTTCAAACGATTAAGCAAAAACAGCCCTAAAAGTCTCCAAACGGTTTCAACCTTCAACCTCCAAACGGTCTTGAGACCATTTGGGGGCATTGACCGTTTGGATAGTTTGACCTTCAAGACCGCATGGATCACCAAGACCGCATGGGTCACCAAGACCGCATGGGTGCGTTGACCGTTTGAGAAAGTTGACCTCCAAACCGTTTGAAGCTATGCGACTTGAAACCGTTTGATCTTAAATGATCTTGAGATCGATTGGTCCAAACGACCTTGAGATCGTTTGAGCCCAAACGGTCTTGAGACCGTTTGGTCCAAATGGGCTCAAACCGCATGGACCTCAAAAGTGACTCCAAGGTTATAATTGATTATGGTTATCTATGTTGAAGCCTTCAATTGGCCAAAACCTTGTTAACCACTTGTAAATTGAGTTAATTAGGATTAGCCTTAATCAATTTGACACCAAATTGACCCTTATATGAAGGCCAATTGGGGTTGAATCCAACTCAATTTGGGTTTTCAATCGGCCAATCATCAATGTTCAACAATGTGAATCAAATTGAGGTTGAACCCATCAATTGACCTCCAATTGGACCCAAACTTGGCCCAAACGGTCTTGAGATTGTTTGTACATCCTACAAATGGTCTTGAGACCGTTTGCCCAAAGTTTTATCAAAAACTAAGTCGATTGGTTAAGGATTGAACCCTAATTAGGTCTAAAATCAGCATTTTTATCAATTCATCAACCTATTGTGATTGGACCCTCAAACCATCAAATCACCTTAACCCTAGACCTCCAAACGGTCTTGGGTTGTCACAAAACGGTCTTGAGACCGTTTGGATGAACCCCCAAACGGTCTTGAGACTATTTGGGTCCTTCAACCCAAAGTTCACTAAAATCTATCCTTGAAATCAGCAATTCAACCCGATTAGGGTTTAGGGGGTTGAAGTGCCTTCAACTTGTGATTGGTTTGGAATTAGGTTATGATTCTTTGTATATATTAAATTCAAAATTTTTCCAACAGACCACCAAACGGTCTTCCCTTGGTCAACCCTATCAAATGGTCTTGAGACCATTTTATTCTAAACGGTCTTGCAAGACCGCATGAGATCAAACGGTTAGAGACCGTTTGATTTCAAACGGTTTGCAAACCGTTTAGACCAAAGGGTGCAAGGTCGTTTGATAAAGTTGCCTAGGAATTCATGCCCATCATCTTCAACCTCTGTTCAGGTCGGTTACTCCACGGATTGCTTGCAAAAGTGCAAGGAAGAATGGGGAAGAAGAAGAACTAAGTATAAATTGCAAGAACATAGATATGCATAATAAAGCAAGAAGTTTAGAGTTATAAAACCCGCCTCAAACATTGTTCCTAAAGCTCCAAGATTCCAAGATTCAAGCCTTTAATGGCGTCTTCAGCTCCATAAGTCGGCCAAAGATGATTCTCCAAAAAAAAGATGGGGATGGTCGGCTAGAACAAGAAACCTAAGTGAGTTTAACCATAAAACCAACCTTATACAAGGAATTCCTCCATGAATCCGAGCTAGAAGATGGTCTCTTCTCACCTTAGAACAAGTTGGTCGTTTCCTTGAGCTCCAGAGCTCTGCCTTGGTCGGTTGAGCAAGATGAGAAGTGAAGAAGAGAAGAGAATACGTTTACTTGGTTTGCAAAGGAAGAGGCTTATATAGCTTAGGTTAGTTTTCACCATAAGGACCTCTAGTTTATGAATTTCTCATATAGGTCCCTCCTTACTTCTAAGGCACGTCCAAAACATCATAACTTAAGCAAAGCTCATCAAAACTCAAGATCTAAGGGTAAGGAAAGCCAACATGCGACCTAAGGTACATATATGAAGGGTCTCCTTACTCATACTAGGTGATTGTACTACAGAGGTCATTCTTCTTATCTGATTATTCAATTGAAGCGCCACTTTCATCATTCTTTCTCTAAATGATGTCAAGAGTCATAAAAGATATTCTAGAAGGGGTATTTTACAAGTTGCACCCCATATTTTGGGTAAATTGCACTTTACTCCAAAATTAGGGTTTTAAGCACAAGGATTGCTCCACAAGCTGCATCTTGATGCCCAAGCTTGGGAAATCCATCATACCTCAACATATTCACTCATATGATGTCTCATAATCAGAGGAACATCTTAACCTGTGCAATTTGCAAGTTAGTCCCTCTATATGGGTAATTTGCACATAGGTCCCTGCATTACAAAACAATATCATAACATTGTTTAAACAGAACAAAATTGAAAGTGTATGTTCCTCAGGAACTTAATTACATGCCCAAAAGGTAATCACAAGTATTTAATTACATATTTAGGAAAAACAACTAGGGTTAGTTCATAACCCAGGTCAGGGATGTTACAAATTATCCACCCCTTACAAGGATTTCGTCCTCGAAATTGACAAAACATATTAAGAGAAAAGAGCAGGGTATTTCCTTCTCATCTCATCCTCTAGTTCCCAAGTGGCTTCTTTGACACCACGGTGATTCCAGAGGACTTTCACAAGGTTTATATCTTTCTTCTTTAACTTTTTAATTCTGTTATCAAGGATTGACATTGGTCCCTCCTCATAAGTTATATCTTCATTCAATTCTACTTCCATAGGTTGTAGAACTGACTCGGTGTCAGGATGACATTTCCTCAACATAGAAATGTGAAACACAGGGTGTAACTTCTGCAACTCTGGAGGTAACTCTAGTCTATAGGCTACCTTTCCAACTCGTTCAATGATTGGATAAGGCCCCATAAATCTAGGAGCTAACTTCCCTTTCCTTCCAAAACGAAGGACTCCATTCCAAGGTGAAACTTTGAGGTACACTCTGTCTCCAACCTGGAACTCTAAAGGTCTATGACGTCTGTCAACATAAGACTTTTGTCTATCCTGTGCAGTCTTAAGTTGTTGTTGTATTACTTTAATCTTCTCTGTGGTCTGCTGCACAAGATCAGGACCTAACAACTGATGTTCACCAGTCTCATACCAACATAAGGGTGATCTACAACGTCTACCATACAAAGCTTCATAAGGTACCATATCAATACTATGTTGATAGCTATTGTTATAGGCAAACTCTATCAAGCTTAGGTGTAGATCCCAACTTCCGGTAAACTGGAGAACACATGCTCTCAACAAGTCCTCCAAGGTCTGTATAGTCCCTTCCGATTGTCCATCAGTCTGTGGATGAAAGGGTGTACTAAACCTTAACTTGGTGCCTAAAGCTCTGTGTAACTGCTCCCAAAAACGACTTGTAAACTGGGGACCTCTGTCAGAAACTATAGTGACAGAAACTCCATGCAAACGCACTATCTCTTGAACATACAACTGTGATAACCTTTCAGTAGAATAGGTTGTTTTGACAGGTAAGAAATGCGCTGTCTTTGTCAACCTATCAACTATTATCCAGATGGAATCATGTCCTTTGCTTGTCCTGGGTAGGCCAACAACAAAGTCCATGGTCACATGGTCCCACTTCCACTGTGGTATGGGTAAAGGTTGCATTATTCCTGTAGGCTTCTGGTGTTCAGCTTTAACTTGTTGACACACAGGACACCTCAGAACAAACTCAGCAACATCCTTTTTCATCCTAGGCCACCAATATATATATCTTTTAAGTTTCGATACATCTTGGTGCTCCCTGGATGCATGGCATACATCGAAGAATGAGCTTCTTCCAGGACTAACTTCCTCAAGTTATCAACATCCAGTACTATCATTCTCCCATGATAGCAAGCCACCTGATCATCTGAGTCATAGAAACCATCTTGCTTCTCATCACCATACTCAGACCTAATCTGCTGAACCGTAGCATCAACTTGTTGTGCCTCCTTAATCTGCTCTCTTAGGGTAGGTTTAATATGCATCTCAGCTAACAAGCTGGCTAACAATGATACCTTCAACTACACATTGTCTTGCCTTAAAGAGATAAGCATATCTCTCCTAGAGCATACTAAGGAACTTAGTTGTGCTCTATCCCTGGTTGATGTTGCTGATTTCCTACTCAAGACATCTGCAACCACATTGGCCTTGCCCGGATGGTAATCAATTGTACAGTCATAGTCCTTGATTAACTCCATCCAACGACGTTGCCTCATGTTGAGCTCATGTTGAGAGAAGATATACTTAAGATTCTTCTGGTCTGTGAAAATCTGGAATGTTTCTCCGTAGAGATAATGTCTCCAGATCTTCAAGGCATGAACCACAGCAGCCAACTCTAGATCATATGTCAGATAATTCTCCTCATGTTTCTTAAGCTGTCGGGAAGCGAAAGAAATCACTTGCTTATCCTGCATCAACACACATCCAAGTCCATTCTTGGAGGCATCACAGAAGACTACATATCCTTTACCTTGCTCAGGTAGCACAAGCACAGGTGCACTTGTCAACCTCTCCTTTAACATCTGAAAAGACTATTGACACTTATCACTCCAGGCAAAAGAAATATCTTTCCGGGTTAACTTGGTTAAGGGTAAGGCTATAGAATTGAAGTTCTTAATGAACCTTCGGTAGTAACCAGCTAACCCTAAGAAACTTCGAATCTCCATCGGTGTCTTCGGTTGTTCCCACTGTAGAACAGATTCTACCTTTTTAGGGTTAACACGAATACCCGAGGCAGATACCACGTGTCCAAGAAAAGATACTTCCGGCAACCAGAACTCACTCTTGCTAAACTTAGCATACAGCTTATGTTCTCTTAGCAAAGTCAAAGCTTGGCGAAGATGATGTTCATGCTGCTGAGCATCTCTACTATAGATCAGAATGTCATCTATGAAGACGACAACACATTGATCAAGGAAAGGTCGGAAAACTCTATTCATGAGTTCCATGAATGCAGATGGTGCATTAGTTAGTCCAAATGACATAACTGTGAACTCATAGTGACCATACCTTGTTCTAAAGGCAGACTTGGGTATGTCACTATCCTTAATACGGAGTTGATGATATCCTGACCTCAAATCTATCTTTGAAAAGACGGTTGCACCACGCAACTGGTCAAAAAGATCATCAATCCTCGGCTAAGGGTACTTATTCTTTATTGTTACTTTATTGAGTTGTCTATAATCAATGCACAATCGCATTGACCCGTCTTTCTTTTTAACAAACAAAACCGGAGCACCCCAAGGTGAAGTACTTGGTCAGATGAAACCTTTCTCAAGTAACTCTTGAAGCTGTTTCTTGAGTTCTGCCATTTCGGCAGACGCCATCCTATACGGTGTCTGGGCTATGGGTTGTGTATCTGGGACCAAATTGATTTCAAAATCAATTTCTCGAGGTGGTGGTATACCGGGAAGCTCTTCAGGAAACACGTCCTCGAATTCCCTGACTACATGAACTTCAGCAGGGTTGGGACTCTCCATGGTAGTATCTACCACATGGGCCAAGAATGCATAACATCCTTGCCTCATCAGCTTATCATCAACCATAGTTGATACAAGATAGGTGGGTAGAATCTTTCTTTCTCCTTGAAAGATCCATGTGTTCTTTTCATCAGCAAACACATCCAACTTGGATTCACAATCCAAGACAACCCTATACCTTTCCAAGGTATCCATCCCAAGGATTATATCAAATCCTTGCATATCAAGTGGTATAAGATCCACTTGAATGCGATGATCAGAAAAGAAGAGGATGTAGAGAGAGCATACCTCCTGCAAAACAGCAGACCCTCTCAATGGAGTCTCAAGCAACAAGCTATATGCCCTATGATTGACCGTCATATTGTAGTTGTGAATCACTCTCCGAGTGATAAAGGAGTGTGTAGCACCCGGGTCAATAAAAAAAAATACAACACAGGATGTAGACATATCAGAATATAACAATTCCATCTGACCTGCCACAACCTGTGGATTGATCACTGCATCAGGTGGGTTCATTGCATAGAACCTTGCTGTCGCCTGAGGTTGAGTTGGTGCTGACGATCCAACTTGAGATGCTTGTCCACGTCCCCTAGCTGCTCCTTGAGATTTCCTTCTCTGTGATCCCTGTTGATTCTATCTCTGAGGCTGTGTCACACTGACAGGCCTAGACCTGCAGTCCTTCATCAAATGTCCCACCTTCCCACAGTTGTAGCAGCTTCTTTCCAGTTGTTGTGGTCTTGGTGGTCCTGTGACTGACATTGATGCTGAACTGCGAGTCTCTTGTAGTGGTAGGATTCGCCCTCTACCTCTACTCGGTGCCCACTATGTCTGAGCAGTAGATCTGGGTGGTGGAGGTGTAGGTGCTGAGAATCTAGGCTTCTTAAAGTCTCTAGATGAAGAACCCTGGAACTGCGGATATCTCTTATGGGTTTGCCTCTTCTCGACTACAGATCTCTCTATTCTTCGGACTGACTCAACGAAGGTAGCGAACCTCTCCCGATTTTCTAGGGCAGACACGGGAGTAGTCAAATCGGCATTCAAACCCTTCTCGAACCTTCTAATCCTTTCTTCTTCTGTGGCAGCCATGTGCGGACAGAACCGCAGCAACTCCATGAACTTAGCTTCGTACTCGCTAATGTTCATCATGCCCTACCTCAATCTCTCGAACTGAGAGATTTTCTCATCCAGGAAGGTCTTTGGAAAATATCTGTAGACAAATTCCCGACGAAAATCTTCCCACAAGATCTCTATTCCAGGCCTCTTCTGCTCTTCCATGGTCCACCAATGACCAACACTTCCTTTGAGAAGATATATGGTGCGTCTAACCTTCTCAGCTTCAGGGATGTTAAGGATTCTGAAAGCTTTCTCCAACTCGATTAACCACAGATCGACATCTGCGGGGTCAGCTGTCCCAAAGTATTCGGTAGCACTGACACGATGAAGTCGCTCGAACGTCTTACCGATACCTTGTCCCTCAGGCTGGACAGGTGCCCTAGGTGCAGGCATGGGCATCCTATCGGTGATGTGTGTCATGGCAGTCATAAACTGCCCGAACATAGTTTGAATAGCTGGGTCAAACTGAGGTGGCTCTCTGGGTGGCTCAGGTATGGGCTGCTCTATTTCTAGGTTCCTTGCACCATCTCGAGGTGCAGCGACGCTACTTTCTGCCACATACTCCTCATGTGGCTCAGACATCCTTATATATCTTCTTCTCCTGAGGAGCAGAAGATTCTATTAGATAAGAAAGAAATACTAAGGATAGACTCGACATCCTAAGTCTTATGTCTCTGTAGACTCAGCGAACCTAGAGCTCTGATACCACTAAATTGTGGTGACTTGATCCATAAACCATGACATAAACTCAACGGAAGCATTCGATTAGCAGCGGAATATGAAAAAATCACCGGAAAATTAAAACTTTATGAGACAAGATCTTGAAAACATGAAACTTCTTTTATAAAACCAAGATGAATAGTTTACATCTCTGTTAAATCACTTCTTGAGTGATTATACACAACCAGATACAAAATCTCAAGATTTGAACCAAAATCTCAGACCAACTAACTCCAAGGACTTGAGAGTACAGAGACGACATAAGACCAACTAATTACAAGACTCAGCAGTCAGTATCTCCACCTGAGATTCACTGCTGCTCCTGGTGCTGCTGCTGCTGATACTGATCACCTGTAGATTGGTTCCTTTGTCCTCGACGACCACCTAAAAAGTTGAAATCTACGGAGTGAGACAATTTTAAATAATTGTCCCAGCGAGAGTTATAACTCTCCTCCAGAAGCTTTATTATAGCAATCAAAGAATAACATAAGCAATGAAAGCTTTTAATGTAATCAACAACAGATTAACATTAAGTAGGACAACAGTATTTAAGAAATATACAGAACATGTATACTAGGCAATGTAACTTCAATCATTGTATCTCGTAGTTCAACCTAAGCAGATATGCTACACGGTTGATTATGTTTTACAAACATTATTATGCCATGCGGAGATGAGGTATACCGCTCATACTCCAACCGATCACTATTAAGTCGCATCGGTATCATACCTAGGTCATCAAAAGAGCCGGATTCTTATGACCTCATCTTCCTCAGTCAGAGTGAGGATAAACATGCAGGACATTTAGTGTCTCTGCTATTATAGCTCACCAGGGTAATCTGGTACTTCGCTATTAGAGTCATAGTGGCATTCTGTACTCTCTTCGCCATCGAAAGATTTCTTGTTTATCTCTCATCGATGCAGTATAAAGGATTTCCTCGGTAGAATAGTGTTACATCATCCCGGCATAAACATATAGTGAAGGGTTGATGGATTAAGATACATCTACATCAATTCCTACACTAGGATGTAAGGATATACACATCCATATTCCCCCACATACTCAAAAGTATGCGATCCACGAGTTCCCTTAGGAAAACCTATTTCACCATCATTTAGCTTTTGACAATGATGGATTTATGATCAGGGCTCTACATGGTATGCTTATACTTGATTAGTTAGGTACATTTTAGTATTCTTTTAACATCATACATGTTCTCAAACATTAATCATTAGCATAGTAGCTGCGAAAGTAGAATACTAAATGTAACAAGACTCATTCACATCAATTATCATTTCTTAATCATCTCATCACAAGTCATCTAATTAGCATGACCTTGATGATACTCATGGCTCTCACAGCCTATCAATCTCATAAGATGCCACTTACTAGGCAAGAGGATATGTCATTATTCATAAAGCTAATAACATGTTTTCAATGTATATGGTATCATAATCCTTACCTGGATATGATCATCCTCATATAAAAACATGCATGGTTAATTCAACTAATAATAGTAAACAATTCATTTCCAGAGTTGTACCTTCATACTCTTACAAGAGATAGGTTCCATGATTTTCATCAATTAGGGTTTACTATTCACATTACATGTTATCACCCTAGAATTAGGGTTTACTATTCACTTCATGGTGATTTGGACCCATAACATCATCATGTATGAAAAACATCACCATTGATGCCTTCATATTAGTTTAAGATTCATCAGTTATCATAATTAGGGTTTCCATGATCTCACATAGGTGGATCATACCTTAATCATGCACATTCATATGTATTGAAGGTACTTTACTTGAGTTTTAACCATAAATGGTACTTTCTCTCTCCTCTTACTAATAGATGGTGACTACATCACTCTAGATTAGGTTGGGTCAAGTCCTCATTGACTATCATAAGCCAAATCACCACTATCATGTGATTAGGGTTTGATTAAAACAAGGTATCCTTTAGTTGAACCCTTCAAGGGTATTTTGGTAAAGTACACCATTGATCACCATCATGGGTCAATTTATTAGTCACTTAGTCCCTTAATGTCTTAGGGTGCCATTAGGGTTTAGATTAGACCACCATTGGACCAACTACACCTTCAAACGATTAAGCAAAAATAGCCCTAAAAGTCTCCAAACGGTTTCAACCTTCAACCTCCAAACGGTCTTGAGACCGTTTGGGGGCGTTGACCATTTGGATAGTTTGACCTTCAAGACCGCATGGGTGCGTTGACCGTTTGAGAAAGTTGACCTCCAAACCGTTTGAAGCTATGCGACTTGAAACCGTTTGATCTTAAACGATCTTGAGATCGATTGGTCCAAACGACCTCGAGATCGTTTGAGCCCGAACGGTCTTGAGACCGTTTGGCCCCAAACGGTCTTGATACCGTTTGGCCTCAAATGGTCTTGAGACCGTTTGGTCCAAATGGGCTCAAACCGCATGGACCTCAAAAGTGACTCCAAGGTTATAATTGATTATGGTTATCTATGTTGAAGCCTTCAATTGGCCAAAACCTTGTCAACCACTTGTAAATTGAGTTAATTAGGATTATCCTTAATCAATTGGACACCAAATTGACCCTTATATGAAGGCCAATCGGGGTTGAATCCAACTCAATTTGGGTTTTCAATCGGCCAATCATCAATGTTCAACAATGTGAATCAAATTGAGGTTGAACCCATCAATTGACCTCCAATTGGACCCAAACTTGGCCCAAACGGTCTTGAGATCGTTTGGACATCCTCCAAACGGTCTTGAGACCATTTGCCCAAAGTTTTATCAAAAACTAAGTCGATTGGATAAGGATTGAACCCTAATTAGGTCTAAAATCAGCATTTTTATCAATTCATCAACCTATTGTGATTGGACCCTCAAACCATCAAATCACCTTAACCCTAGACCTACAAACGGTCGTGGGTTGTCACCAAACGGTCTTGAGACCTTTTGGATGAACCCCCAAATGGTATTTTGACCTTTTGGGTCCTTCAACCCAAAGTTCACCAAAATCTATCCTTGAAATCAGCAATTCAACCCGATTAGGGTTTAGGGGGTTGAAGTGCCTTCAACTTGTGATTGGTTTGGAATTAGGTTATGATTCTTTGTAGATATTAAATTCAACATGTTTCCAACAAACCACAAACGGTCTTCCCTTGGTCAACCCTATCAAACGGTCTTGAGACCATTTGATTCTAAACGGTCTTGCAAGACCGCATGAGATCAAACGGTTAGAGACCGTTTGATTTCAAACGGTTTGCAAATCGTTTAGACGAAAGGGTCCAAGGTCATTTGATAAAGTTGCCTAGGAATTCACGCCCATCATCTTCAAACTCTGTTTAGGTTGGTTACTCCACGGATTGCTTGCAAAAGTGCAAGGAAGAATGGGGAAGAAGAAGAACTAAGTATAAATTGCAAGAACATAGATATGCATAATAAAGCAAGAAGTTTAGAGTTATAAAACCCGCCTCAAACATTGTTCCTAAAGCTCCAAGATTCCAAGATTCAAGCCTTTAATGGCGTCTTCAGCTCCATAAGTCGGCCAAAGATGATTCTCCAAAAAAAAAGATGGGGATGGTCGGCTAGAACAAGAAACCTAAGTGAGTTTAACCATAAAACCAACCTTATACAAGGAATTCCTCCATGAATCCGAGCTAGAAGATGGTCTCTTCTCACCTTAGAACAAGTTGGTCGTTTCCTTGAGCTCCAGAGCTCTGCCTTGGTCGGTTGAGCAAGATGAGAAGTGAAGAAGAGAAGAGAATACGTTTACTTGGTTTGCAAAGGAAGAGGCTTATATAGCTTAGGTTAGTTTTCACCATAAGGACCTCTAGTTTATGAATTTCTCATATAGGTCCCTCCTTACTTCTAAGGCACGTCCAAACCATCATAACTTAAGCAAAGCTAATCAAAACTCAAGATCTAAGGGTAAGGAAAGCCAACATGCGACCTAAGGTACATATATGAAGGGTCTCCTTACTCATACTAGGTGATTGTACTACAGAGGTCATTCTTCTTATCTGATTATTCAATTGAAGCGCCACTTTCATCATTCTTTCTCTAAATGATGTCAAGAGTCATAAAAGATATTCTAGAAGGGGTATTTTACAAGTTGCACCCCATATTTTGGGTAAATTGCACTTTACTCCAAAATTAGGGTTTTAAGCACAAGGATTGCTCCACAAGCTGCATCTTGATGCCCAAGCTTGGGAAATCCATCATACCTCAACATATTCACTCATATGATGTCTCATCATCAGAGGAACATCTTAACCTGTGCAATTTGCAAGTTAGTCCCTCTATATGGGTAATTTGCACATAGGTCCCTGCATTACAAAACAATATCATAACATTGTTTAAACAGAACAAAATTGAAAGTGTATGTTCCTCAGGAACTTAATTACATGCCCAAAAGGTAATCACAAGTATTTAATTACATATTTAGGCAAAACATCTAGGGTTAGTTCATAATCCAGGTCAGGGATGTTACAAATTATCCACCCCTTACAAGGATTTCCTCCCCGAAATCGACAAAACATATTAAGAGAAAAGAGCAGGGCATTTCCTTATCATCTCATCCTCTAGTTCCCAAGTGGCTTCTTTGACACCACAGTGATTCCAGAGGACTTTCACAAGGTTTATATCTTTCTTCTTTAACTTTTTAATTCTGTTATCAAGGATTGACATTGGTCCCTCCTCATAAGTTATATCTTCATTCAATTCTACTTCCATAGGTTGTAGAACTGACTCGGTGTCAGGGTGACATTTCCTCAACATAGAAATGTGAAACACAGGGTGTAACTTCTGCAACTCTGGAGGTAACTCTAGTCTATAGGCTACCTTTCCAACTCGTTCAATGATTGGATAAGGCCCCATAAATCTAGGAGCTAACTTCCCTTTCCTTCCAAAACGAAGGACTCCTTTCCAAGGTGAGACTTTGAGGTACACTCTGTCTCCAATCTGGAACTCTAAAGGTCTACGACGTCTGTCAACATAAGACTTCTGTCTATCCTGTGCAGTCTTAAGCTGTTGTTGTATCACTTTAATCTTCTTTGTGGTCTGCTGCACAAGATCAGGACCTAACAACTGATGTTCACCAGTCTCATACCAACATAAGGGTGATCTACAAAGTCTACCATACAAAGCTTCATAAGGTACCATATCAATACTATGTTGATAGCTATTGTTATAGGCAAACTCTATCAAGCTTAGGTGTAGATCCCAACTTCCGGTAAACTAGAGAACACATGCTCTCAACAAGTCCTCCAAGGTCTGTATAGTCCTTTCCGACTATCCATCAGTCTGTGGATGAAAGGCTGTACTAAACCTTAACTTGGTGCCTAAAGCTCTGTGTAACTGCTCCCAAAAATGACTTGTAAATTGGGGACCTCTGTCAGAAACTATTGTGACAGGAACTCCGTGCAAACGCACTATCTCTTGAACATACAACTGTGATAACCTTTCAGCAGAATAGGTTGTTTTGACAGGTAAGAAATGTGCTGTCTTTTTCAACCTATCAACTATTACCCAGATGGAATCATGTCCTTTGCTTGTCCTGGGTAGGCCAACAACAAAGTCCATGGCCACATGGTCCCACTTCCACTGTGGTATGGGTAAAGGTTGCATTATTCCTGCAGGCTTCTGGTGTTCAGCTTTAACTTGCTGACACACAGGACACCTCAGAACAAACTCAGCAACATCCTTTTTCATCCCAGGCCACCAATATATATCTTTTAAGTTTCGATACATCTTGGTGCTCCCTAGATGCATGGCATACATCGAAGAATGAGCTTCTTCCAGGACTAACTTCCTCAAGTTATCGACATCCAGTACTATCATTCTCCCATGATAGCATGCCACCTGATCATCTGAGTCATGGAAACCATCTCGCTTCTCATCACCATACTCAGACCTAATCTGCTGAATTGTAGCATCAACTTGCTGTGCCTCCTTAATATGCTCTCTTAGGGTAGGTTTAATAGGCATCTCAGCTAACAAGCCGACTAACAATGATACCTTCAACTGCACATTGTCTTGCCTTAAAGAGATAAGCATATCTCTCCTAGAGCATACTAAGGAACTTAGTTGTGCTCTATCCCTGGTTGATGTTATTGATTTCCTACTCAAGGCATCTGCAACCACATTGGCCTTGCCCGGATGGTAATCAATTGTACAGTCGTAGTCCTTGATTAACTCCATCCAACGACGTTGCCTCATGTTGAGAGAAGATATACTTAAGATTCTTGTGGTCTGTGAAAATCTGGAATGTTTCTTCATAGAGATAATGTCTCCAGATCTTCAAGGCATGAACCACAACAGCCAACTCTAGATCGTGTGTCAGATAATTCTCCCCGTGTTTCTTAAGCTGTCGGGAAGCGAAAGAAATCACTTGCTTATCCTACATCAACACACATCCAAGTCCATTCTTGGAGGCATCACAGAAGACTACATATCCTTTACCTTGCTCAGGTAGCACAAGCACAGGTGCACTTGTCAACCTCTCCTTTAACAGCTGAAAAGACTGTTGACACTTATCACTCCAGGCAAAAGAAATATCTTTCCGAGTTAACTTGGTTAAGGGTAAGGCTATAGAACTGAAGTTCTTAATGAACCTTCGGTAGTAACCAGCTAACCCTAAGAAACTTCAAATCTCCATCGATGTCTTTGGTTGTTCCCACTGTAGAACAGATTCTACCTTTTTAGGGTCAACACGAATACCCGAGGCAGATACCACGTGTCCAAGAAAAGATACTTCCGGCAACCAGAACTCACTCTTGCTAAACTTAGCATACAGCTTATGTTCTCTTAGCAAAGTCAAAGATTGGCGAAGATGATGTTCATGCTGCTGAGCATCTCTACTATAGATCAGAATGTCATCTATGAAGACGAAAACACACTGATCAAGGAAAGGTCGGAAGACTCTATTCATGAGTTCCATGAATGCAGCCGGTGCATTAGTTAGTCCAAATGACATAACTGTGAACTCATAGTGACCATACCTCGTTCTAAAGGCAGACTTGGGTATGTCACTGTCCTTAATACGGAGTTGATGATATCCTGACCTCTAATCTATCTTTGAAAAGATGGTTGCACCATGCAACTGGTCAAAAAGATCATCAATCCTCAGCAAAGGGTACTTATTCTTTATTGTTACTTTATTGAGTTGTCTATAATCAATGCACAACCACAGTGATCCGTCTTTCTTTTTAACAAACAAAACTGGAGCACCCCAAGGTGAAGTACTTGGTCGGATGAAACCTTTCTCAAGTAACTCTTGAAGTTGTTTCTTGAGTTCTGCCATTTCGGCAGGTGCCATCCTATACGGTGTCTGGGCTATGGGTTGTGTATCTGGGACCAAATTGATTTCAAAATCAATTTCCCGAGGCGGTGGTATACCGGGAAGCTCTTCAGGAAACACGTCCTCGAATTCCCTGACTACAGGAACTTCAGCAGGGTTGGGACTCTCCATGGTAGTATCTACCACATGGGCCAAGAATGTATAACATCCTTGCCTCATCAGCTTATCAGCAACCGTAGCTGACACAAGACATGTGGGTAGAATCTTTCTTTCTCCTTGAAAGATCCATGTGTTGTTTTCATCAGCAAACACATCCAACTTGGATTCACAATTCAAGACAACCCTATACCTTTCCAAGGTATCCATCCCAAGGATTATATCAAATCCTTGCATATCAAGTGGTATAAGATCCACTTGAATGTGATGATCAGAAAAGAAGAGGATGCAGGGAGAGCATACCTCCTGCAAAACAGCAGACCCTCTCAATGGAGTCTCAAGCAACAAGCTATCTGCCCTATGACTGACCGTCATATTGTAGTTGTGAATCACTCTCCGAGTGATAAAGGAGTGTGTAGCACCCGGGTCAATCAAAACAGATACAACACAGGATGTAGACATATCAGAATATAACAATTCCATCTGACTTGCCACAACCTGTGGATTGATCACTGCATCAGGTGGGTTCATTGCATAGAACCTTGCTGTCGCCTGAGGTTGAGTTGGTACTGACAATCCAGCTTGAGATGCTTGTTCACGTCCCCTAGCTGCTCCTTGAGACTGCCTTCTCTGTGATCCCTGTTGATTCTGTCTTTGAGGCTGTGTCACACTGAGACTGCCTTCTCTGTGATCTCACTTAGGATGTAAGTGTATAATGTGTATTGGGTTTTCGAGAAAATTTCGGTAGCATTTCCCCGTTTGTTCTCTAAGTACATATGTACTTAGAGAACAGCGGGGAAATGCTGCCGAAATTTTCTTGAAAACCTAATACACATTATACACTTACTAGTGAGATTAGGTGTTCAAGGATGGGATAGGTGGTACACATTTATTATATATAAGAATGACATCACATGTGTTTGTTGGCCTAGACATGTATGTTTATATTTTTTATTGATAAAAGATCACAATTTTATTGATAAAATATCACAAGTTTGTTGGCTAAATGTTTGCCTTTTTCTAGTTAATACAAATGCTAAATGTTTGCCCTTTTCTAGTTAATACAAATGCTAAATGTTTGCCTTTTTAATGACATTTTCAGATGGCTGACCATGATGAGCATGATGTCCATGATGAGCATGAAGTCCATGATGAGCATGTTGTCCGTGACGAGCATGGCAAGGATACCAATGTAAGTTCTAAAAATCATATCCTATATTTCTATAAAATTCATTATCTTCTAGTTATGTCATATATCCCATATTTCTATATTGTGCTAATTAAGTGTGTTTATTTTTGTCAAATTTTAGGTTGATGATGCACATGTACCCACTGAAGCACTGGAGCAACTTCATGCGCAGCAGCAAAAACTTAACAAGAAAAGGGGCATCACTCTGATGAAGAAGTTAATAGCACTGAGTGGCAGTGGATCCAAATTGGTTGTTGAGTTTGATAATGGAGGAAATGCAATTGGAGTGAACCGTAATAATTTTGTAAACTATCTTGGGTGTGTCACTCGAAGCCATTGTGGTGTTAAGTATGATAATTGGCATAAAGTTCCTCAGGCGAAGAAAGACTTGATATGGAAGGATTTATGCGTGAGTTATTATTATTTGCAATTATATTTTGTAGATTACAAATTATATTATTTGCAATTCTATTTTTGGATACTAGTTAATAAGAATTCTATTTTAAAGAATCTGTTTGCATTGGATGAGAAGCTGCATCGTAAAAGCATGATGCAACGCACTGGAAAGATGCTTAGGAACTATAGGACAAATATGAACAGAGAATACATAAAAGATGGTGATAAGAAGAAGAAGTCAGCCCTTGAGCAGTGGAACTTCTTGGACAAAGAAGATTGGGACAATTTTGTTGCTTCAAGAAAATATGAAGAATTCAAGGTATTAGGCGTCACTCCCAATTTAATTAATATACGTTGTATTCACCTATTCAAGATTAACATTTAGTGCTACTAACCAAATCATTAATGTGCATACTAACTAGGCCCTTAGTGACGCACAAAAAGCAAGGCGTGCACTGAATGTGCATGACCACACTATGGGTCCAAATGGCTATGCAAGCGTTTGCCAAAGACTACAGGCGGAGTCTGCGGCTACTCAGGAGTCTACTGCTACTCAGGAGTCTGCCACACCCATGCCTCACCATGATATCTGGATAGCTGGGAGGCAAAATAAGAAGGGTGAAATAAAGAAGCCCGTAACTGCTGAGGCGGCTGTGAAAATGGTAAAATACAACTCTTAGAGCAATTGTTTGAATATTGATTATTTGTGGTGTTAACTAATCATGTGTGTTGATGGTGATTAGCAGGAGTTGCACGAGCAGAGGAAACAAGGCACATTCATCCCTCAGGGCACAAGGGATGAATTGACAGTTGCTCTGGGTAACCCAGAGCATCCTGGACATGTTAGGGGTGCAGGCGCTGGTGTGGGCATCAAAGCATCTTTGGGCCATCCCAGCGCAAACCCAGAGCGGGACTTTCACAAGAAGAGGTAACATATTCTTTTTTTTAGAATGTTACTGCAAAAGGGAATTCAATAATAAGAAGCTAATGTTTCTTTTATCCATGTATAGGAGAATAAGAGAGTTGAGGATATAGTTGCTAAGAAGGTCAATGATATAGTTGCTGAGAAGGTCAAGGAAGAAATAGTGCGGTGGCAGGCATCTCAGGCTTCCAATCAGCCTATGGCGACCCACTCTTCTCCTGATGCATAGACTGCGAGTAATCCTGGAGACCCATCGCCTAGCACATCTCATGTAAGTATTGTTTATGACATTGTAGCTAGTCTTTTCAAGATGATATGTTCGAAAGGTGATATGTATATATCTATAACATTCTTTACATAAATTTGTAGGCATTGAATCCATGCCACTTAAGAATGCAAGACTATGTTGTTGCAGAGGTGAATGCTTACTAGTCCCTTCCTGGGGCAACGTTTTATGGGACTCCAATGCCGTAGGGCTACGTTCGTGTGAGCCCGATATGTGTCTTACCCGATTAGAGGGAAGCTGCATTTCCATATGCCCACCCAGATATTGATACACTTGGTGAGGCAGAAGGCGGGGTGATATTGTGGCCCAAAGAAGATGTCGTCTACACTACTAAAATTGTAAGATAAATTTACATTACTTTAGTTTGTTAATGTGTATATATGAGGTCAACTGATCTGAAATTATATATACATGTTAAAAAGAAGACACCCAGAGCACCTAGGCCTCCACCTCCACTTCCTGCATTACCAAGTTGGGTTCCAACTGACCTAAAATACCCGTTAGGTCCTGCTTGTAGGGGAATGGCATGTTGGCTACGGGCACATAATATACATTGCCCTATAGTTGTTTCTTTACAAGCAGATTATACAGGTCAATCATACGATAGCTCTTTATTTATACAAGATATTATTGAGTTGTTTATGAATGATTGGATGAATACATCAATGATAGAGACATGGATAAGGTGAGATCTTGTTTATACATCCATATACCTTGTGTAAGATCCGGTGATCTGGTTTCTTATATATTAATGCAAACGTAATACATGTTTTGCAGCTACTTAGTCGAAGATCAATGCAAACAATTGGCATTTGATCATGTGGGATTTTTGATTCCATCATTGATTAGTATGGTAGCTAAAGACCCTGATAGTGTTCAACAATACTGTATAAATGCTTTTAAGATTTTCGGTCAGCAAAATAAGACGATAATAATAGCTCCATTCAATGTCAAGTAAGTTTACTTTATTTATAATTTGGACTTAAGAAAATTCCATTTTTATTGTGCATTTTGAGTTATTAATTTTTAACTTTTTTACCTATAGCGCTAGACATTGGGAGTTACTAGTTATTATCCCCGGGACATTCACTGTTTATTATTTAGATCCTGTGGGAAGTACATTGAACACTAAAATTGGACACATATTGAGAATGCCATTATTCTGGTGAGAAATATTTCATTTTTATATCCGTTAACATATGTTATTACATTACTATTTAATTATGCAATTTGCTGTGTTACATTAACATGTAGGGGTTTAGATGCATTCAAAAATGCTGGAGGAAGTGTCCCAAGGAAAAAGAACATGCCAATAATTTGGGAGAACGTAAAAGTAAGTTCCCGACTCCAATGTATATATTATTTATGTGAACTGTGCTTAGTTATATTTTTTAATATTTTGTATGTTTCAATTTATAGTGCGCTACACAAGACAACGGCTGGGCATGCACATACTATGTGATGCAATTTATGCAGATGATTATCCGACATGCCGCATTGGAGATTAATACCATACATGAGGTATTATATATAGTCTCATTAGTTAGTATGAAATATATCAATCTTATTTTTATATTATTACTTATATATATACATCATTCTCTTTGCTGATGTTTAAAACTGATCACACTATAGATAAACGCTTAAAAAATGTACATGCTCCATATACGATGGAAGCAATAAATGAAGTAAGAGAAGAATGGGCAAAAGCCATACAAGCAGTGGCGACTGTAAGATATAATTGGGATGTTGATAGCGATCCTGAATGATATTTTGTAAATGAATATTTTTGAATGTTTATACATGTATTTGAATGTTTCTACATGTGTGAATGTGAGAATTGAATTGATGTCTGAATGTATCTACTTGTGTGAAAAAATATTTGTTGATTTTGCATGTTTGTGGCCTGTTTGTAGGCTGATATCAATGGATGTCGTAAACCTGCAGTTCAGGAAACTGAACTGCAGGTTCTCATCCTTCTGACCAGCCACAACATGCCTGCAAACTGATAAGAAAAAAAAATAAAGTATAGGCGTCGGTTATTTATAACGCCGACGCCTAAGGCATACAACGTCGGTTATTGGATAAAAACCGACGCCGAATGCGACAAACAACCTGACCGTGCAGGAAAGCACGACCGTGGTGGAAAGGCGTCGCTTATTAGTATAAAACTGACACCTATAGTACTAAATACGGCCGTGCAGAGAAGGACGATCGTGTCGTCTGGGAGTATGGCGTCGGGTGTTCAGTTGTTAACCGACGCCGAAAGTGTCCTAGGTGGTGCCCTTTTTTGTGGCGCGAACCCTATAGACGTCGGCCAACTATATATAACCGACGCCGATAGATCATATAGATGTCAGTTAAAAACCGACGCCGAAGAGTTTGACCTTTAGCGGCGCCCACATAGGCGTCGCTTGAAAACCGTCGCCAAAGGGGGTTAAAAAACCGACGCCAAAGGCTATTTCTGTAGTACTTGTTGTTTGCTACCAAGGGCTAAGGAAAGAGTTCAACACAACACTCTCGCTTGCACCGAGCAGCTATATCAAAGTCGGGGTGGCTGAATCTTGGAGATAGTCCGCCGGGGATGCTCGCGCTAGGAGCGGCGGAATCTGTCTTGAAGACGGTGTTTCACACGCCTTCATCTTCAAGCTCTGGTGTTTGATTTCTAAACTCATTCGTCGTTTTCTCCGAATTTGATTTATAGTTAATATTACTGCTGCATTTTGGTGGTTAACTACTTGCAATATCTAATTAACACCTGTCTTATAGAGCTATGACAACCACTATTTTCCAACATTTTTCAAGATAGATTAATCTCTTTACTGCTCTGCTTTAGATTGTATAAACAATTGCATAGACAGACCAGTTCGTTCCTAAATAGTTGTTAATTAGATATACATCTTACTTCCTATTTGAGTAATATGGATTCGAAAACTATGCTATCGCTTGACGATGTAGCCTCCCTTCATCCAAAATGCTTTTCTGATTTGCACTTCCATCGTTGGCAAGAGAAAATGTGATTTGGCTCACATCCCTTGGACTTATGTCTGCCATCTTACCTCCTGATGAGTCTACACTTGTGGTGCCTACACCACAACCAAACAACCTCCTTCTTGGAGAAGATCAACCTGAACCCGTTGTTCCTGAACCGATTGTCCCCACTCCTGTTTCTAAGGAAACTGATTACCTTTGTCATGGTAGGATCCTATCAGCCTTATCCGATGAACTGTATGACATCTACCATAAGATCCCAACCACTCTTGAACTATGGACTACCTTAGACTCTAAATTTGGTCTAGAAGACACTGGTCTCGAGCGTTACACCTTTGTTGAATGGCTAACATATAATATGGTTGATGATAAACATGTTTCAGATCAAGTCCTAGAATACCAAACTTAGTGTCTAAATCCCTGGCTAAAGGTTACAACCTTGATGAGAATGTTCAAGTAGCAGCCCTCATAGAGAAACTCCCTCCTTCAAGGAAGGATTTCGCCAAGACCCTTAGACATAGACAAGGGAACATGTCCATGGCATCCTTAGTTAAATCCCTACAAACCAAGGATAGACATAGGGAACAAGACAGGAAGTCTAACCCATCTGTCAATATGGTTATAGGTGATAAGACTAAGAAAAAACCCAACCAATCCCATCTCCATAAGAAATATAAACCTTCCTTTAAGGGCCACAAGCACCACCAAAATCAGAGTAATAATAGTCGTGATCAAGGAGAAAAATGTGTATGCTTTGTGTGTGATAAACCTGACCACTTAGCGAATGTGTGTAGATTTTGTAAAGGTTAGAGAAAGAAGAATGTCCAAGCTCCTAAAAATCCTGAAGTAAATATGATCATTGTGGGGGCGGTCCCTTCCTCTTCTATAGAAAGGTTAGAAAATCCTTCTATTCTTTTTGCTGACCTATCTTCAGAGTGGTACATAGATTCTGATGCCACCTGCCATATATGTTTTGACCAATCCCTCTTTTCTACCTACCAGGCCGAATCTGACAAAGTGATCAAATGGGGAGATCATTCATCCACCATCCCGATTGCTGGCTTTGGACGTGTTGACATAAAGCTTACTTCTGGGAATGTCCTTAGATTACATAATGTCCAACATGTACCTTCTTTCTGTAGAAATCTGATTAGTCAAGTAGTATTGCAACATTCTGGTTATACCTTGTTATGTTAAGGCAATAGAGTTGAAATTTCTAAGGATGAACAATTAGAAAAATTCAGAATCTATAAAACCCAAGTAGAGAAACAACTAGAGAAGAACATTAAGAGAGTGAGGTCTGATAGAGGTGGTGAGTACACTTCTAATGAACTTAATAAGTTATGTGAGGACCATGGCCTTATTCATGAAACCACTGCCCCATATAATCCTCAATCAAATGGAGTTGCTGAGAGGAAGAATATAACATTGATTGACATGGTCAACTCAATGCTATCTGAGTATGGACTTAGTCACAGACTATGGGGGGAAGCCCTTCATACAACCAACTACCTTATGAACCGCTTTTAAGCACCTTGACAAAACACCCTATGAACTTTGGCTTAACAAGAAACCCTATTTGAAATACCTCAAAGTGTGTGGGTGTTTGGCCAAGGTTAAGATCCTTGAGAATAAGAAGAGAAAACTAGGACCTAAGACTGTTGACATTGTCTTTATATGATATGTTGAAAATAGTAATGCCAATAGATTCCTAGTAATAAAATATAAAATCTCAGACATTAGAGTTAACTCTATACTTGAGACTAGACATGTAGATGTTGTCTATTATGAAACTATCTTTCCTCTTAAGGAAAAGGTTCTTAGGCAAGTTAGTGAAGATCCCTTTTCCTCTTCTCCTGTTGAACCTCTTGTAGTTCCACCTTCTTATGAAGTATAACATGAACTCCCAGTAGATGAACCTCTGAGTGATCTAGGTAGGGGTAAAAGGACTAAAGTTGATAAGAACTATGGTCCCAACTTCTACACCTTCATAGTAGAAGAAGACCCGCGTACCTATGAGGATGCCATGAAATCCATAGACTCTAACTTTTGGAAGGAATTTGTTGATAATGAAATAGAATCAATTATGAGCAATCATATTTGGATTCTAACTGAGCTTACTCTAGGCTGCAAGACTATTGTATGTAAATGGGTGTTTAGAAAGAAGATGATGGCAGATGGTTCCATTGATAAGTTTAAGACCAGACTAGTAGCCAAAGGCTTTAGTCAAAAGGAAGGATTTGATTACTTTGATACATATTCACCCGTAACCAAAATCTCTTCCATTCGTGTCTTGGTTGCTTTAGCTGCAATCCATAAGCTTGAAATCCATCAAATGGATGTCAAGACAGCCTTCTTGAATGGAGATCTTGAAGAAGAGATCTATATGGATCAACCCCAAGGCTTTGTAGCACCTGGACAAGAACACAAAGTTTGTAGACTTGTCAAGTCCTTGTATGGACTGAAACAAGCACCTAAACAGTGGAATGATAAGTTTGATAAAATTGTTTTATCTGCCGGATTTATTGCGAATGAATCTAATCATTGCATTTATTCTAAAACTATTGATAATGCATGCATAATAATGTGTTTATATGTAGATGATATATTGTTGTTTGGATCTAATTCTAAAATTATATCTGAAACGAAATCTTTTCTTGCTAGAAATTTTGATATGAAAGATTTAGGACTTGCTGATGTAATACTTGGTATTAAGTTGAGTAGATCTATTTCTGGTTATGTACTTAATCAAACTCATTATGTTGATAAAATCTTACATAGATTTGATATGTTTGATTGTACTCCTGTTAATACACCTTATGATGCTAGTTTACATCTTGCTGTACATAAGGATACTCCTATGGATCAACATAGATATGCTCAAGTTATATGAAGCTTAATGTACCTTGGTAATTACACTAGGCCTGATATTTCTTATGCTATAAGTAGGTTGAGCAGGTATACTAGCTGTCCTAATGAGGACCACTGGAAAGCTTTGGTATGAGTGTTTAAGTACCTTAAAGGTACAACTATGTACAACCTTCATTATACTGGTTTTCCACCTATATTAGAAGGATATACCGACGCTAATTGGACTGTAGATTTAGATGAAACCAAATCTACCATTGGGTATGTATTTTGCCTTGGAGGAGGTGCAGTTTCTTGGAAATCATCCATGCAAACTATGAGAGCTAGATCCACAATGGAGGCTGAGTTTATTGCTTTGGATTTAGCTTGTTGTCAGGCTAAATGGTTTAGAAATTTACTTATTGATATGCCAATTGTTTCTAAACCATTTCCTCCTATTTGCTTATTATGTGATAATAAAGCAGCCATAGAAAAAGCTAAGCAATCTAAAGGCAACCCGGGAAAGCACTTTATGAGATTAAGGTATGAAGATGTGAGAGATCACATCACCCGAGGGGTCATATCTATAGAGTATGTGAAATCTGCTAGTAACATTGCTGATCCACTTACTAAGGGTCTATCTAGAAAGCTAGTACTCAATTCGTCGAGGGGGATGGGTCTTCTGCCCATAGAATAAACATTACAGTGGTAACCCTACCTTTCCAAAATTAGAGATCCCATGAGGAATTGTTCAAAGGGACAACTAAGCTGTCATGTTATGCGGAAGCACACTTTGGAGTTTTACTCCATGACCCTCCCTATGACGCTAGTGCTTCGACTCTGTCTGAGTATAGGAAGAGCTTTGCTCTGAATGGGTTCAAGGCCATTTATTGGCAGGGTATGTACCGGATAGGATACCCTTGGAGATCCCTACTATTTGAGTGTAACCCGAGAGCCGAGGTTTATGTGAGTTGGACATACTCACTAGAGCGCTCAAGAAACAAGATATTGCGAAGGTCGTTTATGTGCAACACCAATACAAACTCGTTCTAGTGCCCGCACTATGGTTGTTTGATTTACTAAGGTCCGAATAAGGGAGTCTGGTTCAAGACGTAGTTCACCACGTCTCTCCGGATTGAAGTGAGTCATTCTAGGCAATGGTTCAAAGTCACAAGCTACCAATGCTGAAAAACATAGTAATGTCACAAATTTTGAAATTTTATTATTTATTGAATTTCTAAAAAGAATTATGGAACATGTGGGGGAATGTTGTATTCCTGTTCCAGAATTCAGTTTTCTATAGCCAAGTCTTTTATCCCATATTGCTTGCAGTAGAAACCACACCGCTCCTTATATGTGCTTGTGGTCCCATAGAGGTTAGGACCTCTCAAGGGCATAAGGTTGTTTGTCTTGTCTTGTGTATTTCTCTGAATGAAAATAAAAACACACACACACAAGCGCACACACATTCATTCGTTCGCTCACCCACCCGCCCGCCCCGCCCCGCCCGGCTCGGCTCGGTTCAGTTCGGTGTGTGCATGGGGGGGGGTTCGATTCGGTGCGTGTGTGGATTTATCTTTTTACAAAATATTTTATTTTGTTTTGTTTGTCCCGAAATGACGTTTTGTTTTCTGTGTTGCGTCGTTTGGAGTTCGGTTGATAATGTTTAAGACACATCAATAAACCTCTCTTGACTACCTGTTAAAGCCAACCATTAAAGCGATGTTAATGACACACGTTGGAGAGTCCAACAGGTGCAAGCAGTTATCGCGGCGGCTGAGACGCGCTCCATATAAGGAGGCGTCCGATCTCATTTGAGAAGGACAAATCTACAGACAACAAACTGATAGTGAGATACAAAGAGATATAGAGAGATATACAGTGGTTCATTTCCTCATATACATCGGTTACCTTACTACTGTATCGCTGTGTCTTTACTGCTATACCGCGGTTACCTTGCTGCTGTACTGAAGTTTCTTTCCAGCAGTAGTTGCAGATGTTACCTTACTGATGTACACCAGTTCCTTCATTGCTGTACGCAGGTTCCTTCCTTGTTGTACTGCGGTTACCTTCGTGCTCTACTGTAGCTCCTTTCCTACTCCACCACAACAAGCCTGTTCTCCCGAACGCCACCACGCCTTGCTGCTGTCTTGCGCCGACAACTACTTCGCGGCGCCCATTTTGCTGTTTGCGACCAAGGGCTAAGGAACAAGTTCAACACAACACTCTCGCTTGCACCGAGCGGCTGTATCATAGTTGGGGTGGTTGAATATTAGAGATAGACCGCCAAAGACGCTCGTACTAGGAGCGGCGGAATATGTCTCGAAGACAATGTTTCACACGTCTTCATCTTCAAGCTCTGGTGTTTGATTTCTAAACTCATTCGCCGTTTTCTCCGAATTCGATTTACAGTTAATATTACTGCTGCATTTTGGTGGTTAACTGCTTGCAATATCTAACATCTGTCTTACAGAGCTATGACAACCACCACTATTTTCCAACACTATCGTCTAACCTCTATTTGGGGAAAAATTTAGATAATAAAATAGTTTATTGGCCTTGGTTTTAGAACCGTTCGAGTTTGGATCTAGAGAAAAGGTAGTTTAAAAGCTAAGTTAGATTCTGATCATAATCTTAGACGATGTTCGTTGTCATAATTGAAAGTTAATCTATATTGCTCTTCGAAATCTTGCTCAGAGCAAAATTTTGTTGGTTTGCATGATTCGAGATGCGGATTAAAGTTAGATCAGTAGACCTATCGATCCATTTTTTAGTCTACTTTTAAATCTACATTGTTAAGGACTCATAACGATTATATCACTAAATTTATATTGATAAAAGACAAACCCAAGTTCATACAAGGGAGGCGTTGACCGTGGTACAATAATGCCGTTAGGCGCGTCGTGGTGTCCTCCAATGACACAATTCATCCTGAAATTTATTCTTGACTGAGTAGGATTCAATAATAACGGAACTCAAAAGGGGTTCCTAGATATAAAAAAAAGTTCATAAAAGAGTCATGGAAGTTTCTTTAAACCTTCACGTAGACCCCTCGCCATGTAGAAACTCCTACTAACACCACCAAATTCCCCTCCCACCCACGGAATGTCATCCCTCTCAAATTTAAGCCATTATGATATCTATACTACTATAAAAAGAGCGAGTCTTGATTCTCTCACTTCTAACAATTTTTTTCAAATTTTTATTATATTTACTCTATTTTGTATTTTTTCTTTCATGATAAAATCAGTTGTCATAAACCTCTCAACTTTTCCGTCACATTCCTTCAAATGTGCATTGTGGAGTCAATAAACAACACATTTTCAATTTTTCTGCAAAGTAATTACGAAGATTAAATACCAATTAATTGACCATTATCCTTTTGGGAAGTTACCACCATATTGAACGTGTCATGTTGTACCTTTCTCATTCAAACACTTCACACCATTAATTCATAAAATTACATGTAAAACATATATTTTCTAAAATATTATGCACAAGTAAAATATATACGTTTTTGTTAAATATACACACTTATATAGTAATGAATATTATATTTTATTTTCTAATATTTAATATAAAATAAACATGTTCAATGAGACACGTGCATGTGCATGTGTGTGTTATAGTATATATGATAATATGAGTTATAGTATATATGATAATATGAATAAAGAAGTGCATGTTTATGTTTCATTTCCCAAGTCTTCTTCTTCAAGTATTTTTCTTCTTCTTCAACGCTGCACACTTTGCAATTTTGTATACTAACCATTCAATCGTTCAGCCTATGGGGGCCCATATCACCGATAGGCGCTACGACGCGACTTAAGAAACAGGCAGCCCTTGCATTGTGGTGATTTTAGGGTTCTACCCTCACTATAGCCCGACCTTCACGTCCCGCCACTGATACTCGAGGCGAAAACCCCTGCTACCACAGTAGCTCAGCTTCCCCTTCACCAAAATGGCGTCGCCACCCCCTTCTCCTCCTCAAGCCAAGAAGCTCAAGGTCACTTCATCTGACGAGGACGAAGAGGAAGCGGCCAGCTCCGTAGCGGAGACCGTTCCTTCCCGCCCGCCACTCCCTATCCCAGCCGATGGCACCGGCAAGCCGCGTTACAAGCGACGCAAAGTGGCTATTTTCTTTGGTTACAGCGGCGCGGGTTACCAGGGCATGCAGAAAAACCCCGGAGCGAAGACCATCGAGGGTGAGCTCGAGGAGGCGCTCTTCCTCGCTTGGGCCGTGCCCGAGGAAGACCGCGGCTGCCCCCGCCGGTACGATTGGGCCCGGTCCGCTCGCACTGATAAGGGTGTTAGCGCCCTTGGCCAGGTCATATCCGGCCGATTCTATGTGGATCCTCCTGGCTTTGTCGAGCGGCTGAATGCACATCTTCCTGACCAGATCAGGATCTTTGGGTATAAACGTGTTACGCCTTCATTCAGTTCCAAGAAGTTCTGCGACCGCAGAAGGTATGTTTATTTGCTGCCCGTGTTTGCTCTGGATCCGCAGTCGCACCCCGATAGGGAGACCGTTATGGCGAGCTTGGGATCTGGGAACGAGCTCGCCAAGTGTGTGGAATGCTCAGAGAGGGGGCGCAAGGTTCCTGGAGTGATGGGCGGTCGTCTTGAGCGTAGCAAGAATTCCGAGGCTGTGGTCGGAGAAGGAGACCAATTTGGCGATAACCCCGGTGGCGGTGAAGATCATGGTGGTGGCTTGGATGATACTTCCACCCTCAATACAGCCGTATCTGTGGAGGGGAACGAGCTTCAAGAGGGAATTCAAAACGGCGGAGTTGGCAAAGCGCAAGAAGATGGAACCAGCATGACTGTGAATTTCGGCTCAGAGTCTAAGCTGCAAGTTTCTGTGGAAGGGGAAAGTGCTGATGCTGGTCAGGACTTGAAGAACAATTCTTCTGCCTCAGAATCTGACCTAGTTGCTTCGGAATCTCGAATAGAAAAAGAAAGCGTGTCAGTTGCTGAGTCTACAGGGGAAAGTAATGGCACATCCAGTTCTATATCAGATGGCACAAATGGCCAGGTGGCGGCACCATGTGTGGCAGAAGAGGCTTCTGATCCCGTGGTGCAAGCACCTGCTACTGCAACCAAGTTTCAGTATGGTGAGAAAGAGAAAGAGAGATTCAACAAAATTCTTCAACGCTATGTTGGAACTCACAACTTCCACAATTTTACAACTAGGACTAAAGCTGAGGATCCATCTGCAAGACGTTACATCATCTCATTTGAAGCAAACACTTTGATTACTATCGATGGTCAGGAATATGTGAAGTGTGAAGTTATTGGGCAGAGCTTCATGCTGCATCAAATCCGCAAAATGATCGGGCTTGCTGTTGCTATCATGAGGAACTGCACACCTGAGTCCATAATGGATACTGCTCTGAAACAGTAAGCGTTCACCTTTTTGTCAGTTATTGCACTTTCGTATTACAATTAATGATTTTACTTAACTGGAAGGTATCCTCTTTCAGGAATGTTCGCATTAACGTTCCAACAGCCCCAGAGGTTGGATTATACTTGGAAGAGTGCCTTTTTAGCTCCTACAATAAAAAGTGGAAGGATTCTCATGAGCAGTTGTCTATGGAACCGTATCTAGAACAAGCTGAGAAACTCAAGATGAAGTACATATACCCTTATATATCTTCAATGGAGCAGAAAGAAGGATCAGTTGCCATCTGGTTGCATTCACTGAATCACCGTAATTACCCCGATTTTCGCTTCATGGAAACCAACGGAGCTAGTAATGCAAAGGAATCCCCTGAAGTTAGCGTCATGTTGGAATGATTCCGCTGATTCTTCTTCTACCAATAAGCCGGGCTTACTGTTATTATGCCTACCTTTTCTACAGAAGGTTCGTGAAGATGTAATATGCCGGCTTTCTTAAAATTATTGTAGCAAGTAGTACACATGCATCCAACACGTTGCTACCATTTTGCACCAAAATGTGCAAGCTGCTACAAATAATGTTCATCATCTTAGTCCCACTTTTACTTGCTAGTAAAACATCGCCTAGAAATTGCAATTACAGGTGACTTGTGGATATTTCATTGCCAACTTTTACTGAACATTGCTTTGTGAGAAATATGTTTCTTCTCACAATAGAAGCAAAAACAGTGAAAGACTGTACTTTGGGAGGTTAAGAGGTCATCCTAAAGCTTTCAGTGACAGAAAAAAAAGTCCAATGCTAACCATCTTTAAGAGAATTCTGAAATACATCTCCTCAAGATGCTCCAAATGGTTGCTGCACAATAATTTCAGTGACTTCCTGTTTCCTTGTTGTTAGATAGTTAGGCAATCTCAAGTCTGATGTTGATTTGTCTTGGGTTCCTTTTGGAATTTGCTGTTTCCCAGATGGCCTTTTAGAAATCTGACTAATACCACAACAACAAATTTAGGTGCCTCGTGGTTCATGAAACAAAGAGCAGAATTGACGTCATATTGTGCTAAAGGCTAAACCAAACCTACTGTAGTGGCCTTTGCTGTGTGAATTTCTCATGGAAACATCTAGTGTTTATTCAATAGTTTTTTTCGTATTCTTTGCCACCAACTAACATATGGACCTCTATGTAGCCTTTTTGTGAGGATAAACTAATATAATATGTCATGTTGCTGTTCCATCTCCATATCAACCAGTTTAAGCGAGTCTTTGGTGTTAAGGCAACATCTTTTATCTTCTAGACTTATCAAGCATAGATACTAGTTAATTTAGTCTTCAATCTGAGTTTACTTTCATTTAATTCTTAAGAGAAGGGTTCACAGTTGGTCAAAGTCAATTGTAGGTACAACCGTACAAGTGTTGTAGATTCTTGCAAAGGAAATACATGGTCCACTTTTCTTTGTGGAATGCGAGGCTTTCTAGGCGGCTAGCTGGTCGACCTGTGCCTAGGGGCCCTAAGCAGAAGCCTAGGTAACTCTACAATTTCTTTTTTCTCTCTCTCTCTCTCTCTCTCTATGTATATACACACACACACATATAATTATACGTTGACCTATATGCAATGTTCAAATGCATATAATGCCTATACATAGAGAGAGAAATGCTAGAGTAAGGAAAATGCAAGTTGCTGGCAAGAAATTTGCAACATATCAATGTAAATATGCACATAATACAAAAGCAGAAAATGAAAATAGATAATGATTGTTAACAAAAGGAATGGGAAAATGTGTGCAATTGTAAAACCAGAACATGAGTGTAAATCATGAAGAAAAGAACACAGTGACACATAGCCACATGTTTGTCACTCATGAGATTCATCACTCATCAAATCTACCACATAATCATCACACCAACCTCTATCTCAACTTCTTCATCTCCAATTTCTTCTTCAGGGTCTTCATCGTCAAACTCATCAAATTCATCAAGAGATAATTAATATGATCAATATTTGTATGTACTTTCTATCTCTTTCAATTCAACACCCGTTTTTTTGATGTATTTTCTAGTGATGGTTTGGTTTTAGGGGCCTTTGGGCCATTTCCTTTACTAGAATTTGGCAACTTTTCCTTTCCCTTTCTTCACTACTTTGGATGTAACTCTTCAGATGCTCCTATGGCCTCACCTACAAATCTTCAAGTGAGACCATCTTATGTGACACTCCAATGTTTTAAAAAGAGGAAAGCAAGAGGCATGTAGACAACACCTTGTAACGGCTTAAGCGCCAGGCTGACGCTTGAGTGGGCGGTTTTTGAAAAAATTAGGTATTGGGGGGGGGGTGACAGAAGAGGCATGACCCCCTTGCGACCCCTTACACCACCCAAACTCCTGGTGAGTGGTGGGGAGGTAAATCGTTGATGGTTACACAATGGATCGAACTTGAGTCGCTTCATTGGCATTTGTTGATCCGATCCACTGTGCCATCTCTGCCAAGTTGAAAAGGTGGGTATTTGATTTCTTGTATACTTCTATATAAAATTACACATTTGCATGTAAATTATATATTTTCAGGAACTTGCATACGTATTTAAGCGCCTTATACGCCAATATAAAAACCCAAATAGCTTGAGTAATATGACAAATAAGTGTTAATATATGATACATCAACAATTTTATGTCACATGTTTACATAGTTATACATTAGACAATAGACTTGTCATAGATACCTTAGTAACTTATTGTTTTTTTTGATGCTCCTAGTAACTTATTGTTACATTCACAAATTGTCAAGTAGTCATACTTTACAACAATATATTTAATCAAAGTATGTGCTGGCGAGGTAGTAGCTCGGATGGTAAAGGCACTTGCTCCCTAGCGAAGGAACTTGGGTTCAAAACTCAAGTTGTGCCCCAGAAACAAATTATCCCATCACACAGTCTGACCCGCTCTGTCATTTAAATGCCCCCTCTGGTGTATGGGTAGTCTAGGGGGGTTGGGGGTTTACACCTCCGGGGTGAGGTCACTGAAATAACTCCTCCTTGGGAGCTGTTCCCACGTCATCCAAAAAAGTTAGTTATTCTAATGTATTTAGAATTAATATATTGTCAGTAATAGTTACACGAGTTGATTAGTAATTAATACACTAGCAGTGAATCAGTAACTAATAGACTAACAAAAACATAGTAACAATACTTTAGAATATAACGAAATACAAAAAAAAATTGGGATACAAAAATAAATACTTGTATATGCTATAGAGTATATAACCAAGTATACAACCATAAAACCATATTATATACATGGATATAAGTAGCATGCCTCGATTTACAGATATAAGCATGCATGTAGATATATAGAAATATGATTAGGGACAAATATGCTAAAGAAAATCCAGATAATCGACCTTTTTGGTGGCCCAACTAGGTGTCTTTCAGGAAAGCAAGTCTTCGCTACCATTTTTTCAGCCCTTGCAAGTGGCCAGATAAGCAGGTAAAGCGAGCCTTAAGGGGCCGCTTTTCCCTGATTCGCCTAATTGGCATTGTGAGGCCATTTAAAGCAGCTGATGAAGTGGGCTGCTTAAGTGGCCACATGACCCCTTTTTCAATATACTGTAACATCATCAGGAATCCTTGTCAACCACTCATTGTTCCACTCCAAGTCATCAAGAGAAATTGGATCGAAGTTAGTATCATCGTAGTGACCCCTGATTTGAAAGATGCTCCTTCAGTCTGCGGCTGTATTAGACAAACACCCAACTTAACCAACCTCTTAGTCAACAAGTGATTCCTTCTCTTTGAATGGCTCTACGAGACTAAAACTTATGATTTAGCTTAATAGTCAACACAATTTTCTACTATCATAAAGTAATTAACATTTTGATTGATCTAACAGTCACATTGAAAAATATTCCAATTACACTCACCACTAGAGGTGGTGCAACAAAGATTTAAGATTCCTGAATCCCACTTCTTTAGGATAGAGCTTCCTACACGATATATATACCACCAAGCCACTATAACAATATCACAATCAATTATTATACATTGATGACAACACTTGCAAATTGATAACCAAAAATCAAACCTACAGAAAGAATCTAGAAGAGACCAAATGACAATAGCTACATGCTTTCATGGTGCTCCTATGGCGAATAACAATTGGAATCTTGAACAAGCCACACCAACTTCTGTAAGCATTACTTTCCTACCTATTTAGTTAATCAAGGATGCATCATATATCATTAGAGGTAATAATCCTTAAAAGAAAACCCGACGACATCACAGTCCATTCATATCTACAACAAACAACCCTTCACAGTTGAGGAAGAACGATGTAGCATGTAACTAGAGGATATCTGATTTCTATAATAGTTCTGCCAAATGATCACAACATTCTCATTTTCTTTCTCATTGTGCCAAAAATCACTCCTTATTTTGTCTATTGCATATGTAATTGCCATGGTAATACATCTCGTATATGTTTTCTTATTTGAATCAAGCCATCTCAAATGCTGCGGATATGGCTGTCCCCCTCATATAGTACCTATCCATCTCATATATGCTAGAAGATAATGCAATCCTAGTAATCTTGTTCCATTTCTCAGATTTGACCCATTGGCTTGTCCCCCACAAGTAAAAAAAGAAGCAATGTACCTAGAGCATTCATGAATTGTGTTAACTCTGAAGAGCAAGGAAATCATTGGGATATCTGGTGATTGCGCATCTCTTTAACTATGTCCTATGAAAACGTTGGATAAAAGCATTGTGCCAGAGTAAGAGGATATGCTAATAAATGAACGATGTCAACTTCCTTACCTTTATTATTAACTTGTGTACGGAGTCAACTTTTGAATCTACCCCAACATGAGGTCAAAGGAATGTGTGACAGATGGTGTCCAAAACACATGCAACTTCTTTTCTAGCAAAAGCTTACCGAACAGAAAATTGGTGCAAGACCACTTTGTTAACACATTCAACACCAGCCTTCCCTATGGGTACATCGAGATGATTGAAAAGAGTTATACGAGAAATATGTGCCATGGGGTGAATTGGCGAGAAAACTGACTGGATTTATTCCTCACTTGTCTGTCCAATTATGACTTAAGCGTGCTACTGAACTTTTTCCATTCTTCCAGATGTCAATCCTGCCAGTCCCTGGTCTTTACATGCTGGTCCTTTAGATAGATCTTGAGAGCTTGGTATTTATAATGTTTGAAACATGTCCCATCCTAAACCACAAATGCAAATGCGACCTCGTACTAATTACAATTGGCAACATTAAAAGGAAGATTTGGCTTGTAGAACCACTATGCTCTCTGCAAATTTTTATGTGCTCTTTCTTATAGGCAATATCAATGTACTTAAGATCTTTTGTTGCCTTCGAAGTGCAATTACCTCACTTGAAAGAGGAGACATGTGTGCATCCATGGGCTCTCCATCAGTAACAATGTCTTCTTTAGTCGTCAGAGGCTATGCATTACTCTCGGGAGTAGAAGTGCCCACCTATTGTAAACCTGTAACATCACCCCCTCATCATTTCCTTCATCGTTGGAGAATAAATGCAACTCATCAGCGAGGGTTGGAGGCTCAGTCCTAGACTTCTCCATGTGGTCAAGTATCTACATAGCCTTTTCTTGTTAAATGATCCTAAAACCTCATGATCCCTACATTACAATTGTGGCTACACAAGCAACACCACATCCCATTTTTATTAGTTGCTACAACCTAGATAATGTACTTCTACAAGGATCAATGGACTTTGCCTCCACTTTGGGGTCATTCATCAAAATTGAATAACAACTCTCCTAGGGTTATTGAAATCGGACTGAATTGGCTGGTTCAAACAGTTGAATTTGGAAACCCTTTACCAACTCGGTCCTCTCCCATATCCAAAAAAGCAATGTTTGAAATCTTGTCGAAACATTGAAATTTCACCATTTTTTTTGGTACTGATGGCAATCGGATATCGCAAAAGGACTGTCAAAACACACCGACTAATCTATCGATTTTTTGCTCTTTGATGTACTACGTACTCCGTCGAGCATAATTTCGTTGCACAGCTTTGTGTTTTAAGCTTATATATTGTGCTTGTGAACTATAATCTTAATTCCTTAATTTCACAATTGAAAACTGACGTCGAAATTCCCTATGGAAATATCCATCAAAACAGTTCAACTTTCTTCACTCACGCACGAGGAGACCCTCTACATATTCAATATGAAATATAACTTGCATATTTGGGTAGATCTACACTGGTAGTCTGGTAGATCGTTTTGGTAAAATTTCATTAATTAATTTGTTCATTTGGTTGTTGAAACGCTAGTATGTCAAAATTTCTCAAAATTTCTGTTTTTGTGGCAACCAAAATGGCTTCGAAACCGAATACCATTTTCTTTCTTGAGAAAAAGACTTCAAATTGTTATAAAACCAGCAAACCGACTGGTTGAACTGACAAACTGGCTAGTTGAATCGGTGAACCGACAAATTGAACCGGTAAAATGGTCTGGTTTCAGCCCAACTGGTCAGTTCTCATCCAACCAATTAAGTGGACACATGAGGGCTCAAACGACTCAATCAGGGAGGGGGAGGAAACACCCGACCGTTGCACGCACAATGCACGTCCCTCCGCAGCTCCCTTAATCTTTAATCCTAGTCTCCTGCGATTGTCGCTTACTTGTTGAAGCCCAATGTCACCGTGAGTAGGTGACGCACGCCTGCTTGAAGTCGCCAGAGTTGTTCTTGTTGCATCTGCTTCTCTTTGCCTTGACCTGCTTATCTCTGTAGTCACCTCCAGGCGAGCCGTTTGTCCTCCTCTTCTTCCTCTTCCTCTTCCTTTTCTTCTTCTTCTAGCTCTAGGCTACTGCTCGTCCCCCTCCCCTTTTTTGCTGCTATCTAGTACAAAAATTTAAATCGAGACCTCCTCCTCTCCCTCTTCATCCTCCTCTCCAACTTCCTACTCTTCCTCTTCCTTCTTTTCCCCTATTCTTCTTCTAGCTCTAGGCCACTGTACGTATTCCTAACCCCCTTTTTTTGCTGCTTTCTAGTAGGGGTCAAATTGACACCTCGTCTCCCTCTTTGTCCTCTCCAACTTCCTCCTCTTCATCTACTCTTCTTCTTCTAGCTCTAGGTCACTGTATGTCCCCCCCTCCCCTTCTATTTTCTACTGTCCCCTGTATGCATTTTAAATTGATGCATATTGCTTCCTGATTTCTACCTAATATCTATGCGACCTTCTCTATCACAGAATGAGCTTCTGTGCTCTTGTAATGGCTTGCTGCTCTTGTGCTACTGACTTGCTGCATTTATTTCCTGTTATGTTGGCATGTGCTTCCTCTTCAGCCTTCAAGTGAGACATAATCTCTCTCCCAATGTGCCATGAATTTAATTCTACGATTTGCTTCTTTTTCTGATCTTCTCCTTAATTTTGCAGCTGGTTATTAGTTTATTGTCTGTCTTAAATCTTAATCAGAGTAACATGATTGTTGGTATTGTATTATTGGCACTCGTGGTTGCTTAATACTTAATTAGTTAATTACATTAGTGTAATAGTCAATGTGGATATGTTGGTATTGTACTATTTTTATGTGTGGTTGTGTTTAGCTTTGTTGTTACTTTGTATTCTTTTGAAATTCTTTTAGCTTTGTCATTATTACATATGTTTGCTCCACTTAAAGAGACAAATGCACCCTATGTGCGAGGAAGGACAGATCCTGCTTGGAAGCATGCGTCAGAGAGAGTGGACTCTGGTGGGAAGAAGAGTTGAATCTGTCTCTACTGCTTGCTCAAATTCTAAGGTGGTGGTGTTCATAGGTTAAAACAACATTTAGCTGGCATGGGAGAACAAATACAAATTTGCGAAAGAGTATCTCATGGTGTGTGCGAACAAATCATTGCTCTTTAAAAGGGGGCATGAGGTCAAGAAAACGCAGATGAGATTCTGTTAAGTGATCAACCCTTTTGTGTCGAATTTAGCGCAACATCATAATTTCCATGTCATGGAGAATCTCTCTTATGTACAACCATTTAGGGTTTCATCCAAATTTTCCGCTTCCATACATAAAGGGAAAAGCCAACTCGGGAATTACTTTGCTCCAAGAACCACTCTAGGTTCACATACTTCTATTAAGGCGACATTCCTTGCAACACAAGCACGAGAGTAAGTGTACTCTCTACTCTCTAGTAGCTATTGATTCTATGGTTCATTAGTCCTTTCAATATTGCTAATTCTCCATTACTTCAGAAAATAGTAGATGACATCGCAACTACAAGTCCAAGTATCAAGGGACCTTCATACCAAGATCTTCGGCTTAATCTGCCAGCCAAGTCAAATAAAGAAATGTTTTTATCTGTGGATTTCATTTACGTCCACATAGGAGGAATCTGGATGCACTCTTATGGCAGATGGGTGACATGATATATGACAAAGAACATTGATCATCTTTTTGGTGCATTGCCTGTAAAGCAATTGTCTCCTTAAAATCTATAGATGTGAGTGAGACATTGAAGACCACTTGATAATATTTTTAATCTTTTTAAAGAAGTGACAAATTGGGTGGTCCAAAAATGTGGTGCATTTTGTGAGTGGGAATGTTTCTAACTATGTTTTTTGTGGTAAGCTAATTGAAAATGCCCATCCCTCTATCGATCGGTCTCCATCTATTGCACATTGTTGATTTGATTATGGAGGACATTAAAAAGTTGGTACAGCTGAAAGTGACCTTTCTATGTGTTACACTTGTGAATATATCTATCTAACTTTGTTTAGAATCACATCTATGTGTTACACTTGTTAAGGAAGAGGCCAAGATGGGTGGAGATTATACACCCTGGACGAAGAAGGTTTGTTACCAACTCTTTTTGCTATGCAAAATGTCCTTTCTCACAAGCTGAGTTTGTAGGCTTTTTTCTTAAGGAATTCACTTATTCTAGGTACTCATAAGGACAAAGGTAAAATTCCCCAAGAAATTATTGTTGACTGATCTTTCCTGAGACGTAAACAAGCTGTGTGCACTTTCTCTAAAAAGATCTATTAACAATATCTTTTTGGATAATTTTTACCTTTGTCCTTGCAGTCCCTAGAGTCAAGCAACTCCTTCCTCAAGAAAACAACCTGCAAATCCAGCTTGTGAGAAAGGACACACTGCATAGCAAAAAAGTTGATAGCATACATTGTTGGTCCAGGGCGTATAATCTGCACCATCCTGGACTCTTACTCAACCTTGCTCTCAAATTTTTTCACATGAACCAACTTTTCATTGACCTCTATAAGCAAATCGATACAATGTGCCACACATGAAGAACAATCAATGGAGGAATAGGCATTTTCAATTAGCTTACCTCACAAAACATAGTTGCTAGCATTATCACTCAAAAAATGGATCACATTTTCTTGGGACCAACCCAATCTATCACTTCTTTAAAAAGATTAAACAAACTCTCTGCAATCTTCAGTGTCTCAATAGCATCAACTGATTTCAAGAACCACAATACCTTTATGGCAATGTACACGAATGTTGATTAATATTCTTTTTGCATGTTATCTTGCCACCCATCCTCCATAAGAGTGCATCCATATGGACCTAAATGAATCTACAAAAAAACGTTTCTTTCGTTGACTTGGTTAGTAGATTAAGCCGAAGATCATGGTATGAAGGTGCATAGTTGGACATGCAATTGCAACACCATCTATAATTTTCTAAAATAATAGAGAATTAGCAAGCATTGAAAGGAATACAAGCATCATAGAACCAATAAGCTACTAGAGAGTAATGCATTTGCTCTCTTGCTTTTGTTGTAAGGAATGCTGACTTAATAGAAGGCTATAACCTAGAGTGATTCCTGGGGCAAAGTAATTCCCATGTTCGCCTTTCCCTTTATCCATAAAAGTAGAAGATTTGGATGAAACCCTAGTTGGTTGTATACAAGTGAGTTAATTCATTACTTGGATATCATCAAAATTGTGATGCTGTTCTAAATTTGGCCCAAAAGGATTGATCTCATAATAATGTCATCTGATTCTTCTCATCACGTCCATTTTAAAATAATTCTCATTTGTTCACGCCCATCATGAGAACTCCTTTGTGAGCTTGAGATTGTCCTCCCATGCTCAGTCAAATGTTGTTTTAACCTGTGAATACCACCAACCTTGAATTTGTGTGAGCAATGACGACAAGTACACCTCTTCTTTCCGTGGAATACACTCTCTTTGACACATGCTTCCAAACATGATCCGTCTTCCCTTGCACAGAGGGTGCATTTGTCTCTTCAAGTGGGACAAATATATCTAACAATTACAAAGCTAAAATAATTTCAAAAGTTTACAAAGTAGCAACAAAGATAAACACAACCACACCTAAAAATAGTATAATACTGATCACATCCACATGTGATTTACAAATTAAGTATCAATCAACCACTATTGTTGATAAAACAATACTAACAATCTACAATCATACTCTAATTAAGACAAACAATGAACTAATAACCAACTGTAAAATTAAGGAAAAAATCAGAAGAAGAAACTATTATTATAGTGATCACCATTAATCTGGGATTGATTAAATACAAGACCCTCTCTTTTATAGGAGAAGAGAGGAGAGAAAATACAAATCTAAGAGATATCTGATAAAAGTAAATAGAGAAACATAATAAGGCACAATATAAAGCATGTATATTAACACTCTGATGTAGGACATATTGGGCTTTGTTCTACTTGTTTTTGATTAAATACAAGACCCTCTCTTTTATAGGAGAAGAGAGGAGAGAAAATACAAATCTAAGAGATATCCGATTAAAGTAAATAGAGAAACATAATAAGGCACAATATAAAGCATGTATATTAACACTCTAATGTAGGACATATTGGGCTTTATTCTACTTGTTTTTGCTTTATTTTTATATTTAAGGACCTAACTGCAAATTGTCTACTTAATATACTTACTCATAAATCTTTTATGCTTTTATTTATTCTGAATTTATGAAATAGGAGCTTATTTCCATTACTTGTGGGTCAAGTCATGTAGTGTTATCAAGGAAGAAAATGTCCGATTTCGATGTTGTTTCGGTGGCCACAGAAACAGAAGTTTCGACAGAAATTTCAATAAATGCGTTCATTGCGTTTTGACGGTAATGAAATGAATTAATTTATGAAATTTTACCAGAATGATCTACCTACTCTAATATGTAATAATATTTCATATTGGATATGTGGGGGGTGGGGTTTCATCATTTTTTAGTGAATGACCCTGAATTGTTTCGATGGGCATTTTGATAGGGATTTTTGATGTTAATTTTCAATGGTGAAATCAATGAATTAAGTCATTATAGTTTGCAAACACAATATATAGACTTAAAAACACAAAACTGTGAAAAAAAAAATGCTATAGGTAGTACACAGTATATGAAAACGTAGAAAAAAAAACGATGATCTGCCTGTTGTGAGAGCTTTCGTTAGTCAATTTCAATGGCCAATAGCCACAGAAATAGAAATTTCGGCCAATTTCGACAATTTCGTCGAAATTTCGAACATTGAGTGTTATGAAAGTCAACCGTCGGGCCTTTGTCCGGGCAGTTGAATATGTTTTGAGAAATAGATTATTTCAGTTTATCTTCTTTGTCCTTTTTCTTCATGATGTTCCACATCAAGTGGCATCAGAGCCAAACCATAATCCATTAGAGTATGACTCCTCTATCTTCTTCCCCTCCACCTTCATCTTCCTTTTTGTCTTAGTCATAATTATTTTTCTTCAACCCTACGCTCTCTCATTTTTCCATCGTACATAAGATAACTCGAAATAATCTATTTCTCAAAACATATTCAACTGCCCAGACAAAGGTCCCAAGCCTGGCTTTTATAAAACTACATGACTTGACCCACAAGTAATGGAAATAAACTCCTATTTAGTAAAATTCAGAATTAAATAAAACGTAAATAAATGAAAGCATACAAGATTTATAACTAAGTACATTAAGTATATAATTTGCACTTAGGTCCCTATATATAAAAATAAAGCAAAACAAGTAGAAAAAGCCTAATACGTCCTACGTCAACTTTGTCTAGGAAGTTCACATTACCCCAACTCTGATAGCCCAATTTTATCCAATCCATTTATCCTACCATCGACCGCTATTGAGAGAGTTTGCGTAGAATATGTACCTGAATCTCTAATGGCTCATCTTTTGAACCTTGGGGGAGTTGTAGGATGTATTAGGCTTTATTCTACCTTTTTTGTTTTATTTTAATAAATAGGGACCTAAGTGCAAATTTCTACTTAATGTACTTAGTTGTAAATCTTTTTTGCTTTTATTTATTTACGTTTTATTTAATTTTGAATTTTATTAAATAGGAGTTTATTTCCAGTCATATAGTGTTATTTGGGGCCTTTGTTTGGGCGGTTGAATATGTTTTGAGAAATAGATTATTTCAGTTTATCTTCTTCGTTCTTCTTCACGATGCGTTCCACATCACACTCCCCCTCAAGCTGGAGCACAGGTGTCGGGCATGCCCAACTTGTCCACCATCGTAGCAAACCTAGTCTTTAGAAGAAGCTTTGTGAAGATGCCATCAATCAGATCTTTAGTTTGGAAATAAGGAGTGGAAATGTGTCAAGACATAATGGATTCCCTAACAAAGTGACAATCCACCTCGATGTGTTTGGTGCGTTCATGAAAGGTGGGATTGCTAGCAATACAAAGAGATGCTTTATCGTCACAAGACATAGGTTCAGGATCACAAATGTCGAATTCCTTCAGAAGTCCATGTACTTACATCAATTCACACATAGTATGAGCCATGGCTCTATACTCAGCTTCAACACTTGAACGAGCAACAACATTCTGTTTTTTATTGGACCATGTAAATAAACTCACTCCCACAAATGCATAATAACCTGAGGTAGATTTGCGATCAGTTTTGGCTTTAACATAAACAAAGGCCGAGTAGCTAGTAAGTTTTCAATGCCTGTGACGCCTGTATAGTAGACCTTTCTGAGGGAGCCTTTTAAAAATTTGAGAATATGACATAAAACATCCTAGTAAAATTGTCGAGGTTTGTCTAGATACCTACTGACAAGTCCTAATGCAGAAGTAATATCAAAGATTAGCTTACCAACCAATCTTCTATACTGTTGTTACGATATGGAGGGGAAGAGTCATCATTCCAAATTGTATTGGGATCAAGAGGAGTACTGGTAGGTTTGGCTCCTAGCATGCCTGTTTCTTTCAAGAGATCAAGAACATACTTAGGCTGTGATAAATAGATTCCTGGAAAAAGAGCGTGAAACCTCAATATTTAAAAAATATCAAACTTTCCCTAAATCTTTGGTAATAAAATGTTTTTCCAGATGCTCCTTAGTAGCTTGAATGCCTTCCTAATCACCACCAAACAAAATGATATCATCCACATATATAATGGCAATTACAAGTCCATAAATTGGTATTCTTAGTGAAATTGAATTTAACAAGGATTTGGCTCAAAAATTTCAAACCATGTTCGCGCCTTTGTTTCATACCATAAATAGCCTTGCGAGGTCTACAAACTTTAGAATACTCTCCTAAAGCAACACATTCAGGACGTTGCTCCATACTTGCCTTATTCAAATTACCAAATAAGAACACTTTCTTTGCATCTAGCTGAAATAAGGACCAATCATGATTGATTGCAATAGAAATAAGTACAAAACATAATTAAGATGAGCAACTGGTAGGTCTCAAAATAATCCACGCCATAAGTTTGAGCGTATCATTTGACTACTAGATGAGCTTTCAATCGTTCAACAATACCATCAGGTAGGTAGTTAACAATAAAGATCAACTAACATCCCATAAGTGATCAGTTACAAGGAGGATCAACCAAACCCACATATGTCGATCAATAAGAATGCTCATATTAGCTTCCATAGCCTCACGCCATGCAGGATGTTTCAGTGCTTGACCAACAGTCTTAGAACATAATAGGGGACTCGTCAAAGATAAAGTAGGCAAAACCTCTGCCAGTGCCAAGGTTAGCAATAGAGCATAAATTACTTATAAGACGCAAAGTTTAGGAACAAATGCCTTTTGGTAGACCAATCTGAAGGTCCAAATCAGAAGTTACCTAGGAGGTATTTTGACCTACTGATGACTTGAGGGACTGAGTGGGGATCGTAATACACTAATGTGATTTAGCTTCAACAAATATAGGTAACATAGTATCTTCTAAGAGATCAATAGATAAAGAAGAGCTTTTCTCGGAGAAATATGGCATATGTTCAAAGAAGACAATGCACACACCCACAAACCACTGTTTGGCTGAAGGATCATAACATCGATACCCTTTCTGAGCTCTAAGAGTGCCCCAAGAAGACGCAGTTAGTAGACCGTGGGCCAAGTTTTATGAAACTTGGTTAAAAATTTCTAATGAAACGAGTAATGCCAAAATTTAGGGTGGAATAGAGAGAGCGGTGCATATGGATACAAAAGAGTGTAAGGCACTTGATTTTGCAACACAAACAAGGACATCTGTTTGATCAAGTAGCAAAAAATAGAGACTACCTCAGACCAAAACATCTTGGGTGTATTGTAATGAAGATCGTGCTACTTCCAGAAGATGATGATTTTTCCCTTTGGCCACACCGTTTTGCTATTGGGTGCAGAAGCATGAGGTTTGATGAATATTGCCCATCTTTTGACAAAACTACTTAACAAACTTTTGCATGAACTCTAGTGCATTATCTATTCAAATTTTTTGTTAGGCTTAGTAAACTGATTTTAATTTCAGCAAAAAAGGCAATAATAGTATCCAGAATATGAGCACAATCCTTGAGCAAAAACAACTATGTAGCTCTAGATAAATGATCTATAAATGTCAAAAAGTAGCCAAATCCTGAAATACTTGGTACAAAACATGGACCCCAATTACCTGCATGCACATCTAATAAACATTTAGAACCAATAGTCTTTTTACTTGAATAAATTGCACGGCTGTTTGCCAAGTTGGCAAGTCTTACAATGAAATACAACATAAAGAATAGTAGGCAGTGGACATTTCAGCTTTGTAACTGAGGGATGGCCAAGATGATTGTGCCACTGTAGACCACTCATAGAAGAGGAAAGCAGAGCACTAGTAGCAGCCTACGGTGTATCTTGGTAATAAAGTCCATCTAGTCCGTCATGGCCTAAATCATTCCTCATCTTCGATCTTCGTTCAAAGATCCTAAAAAACACAACCCTCAAGGTCAAACGTAATAGAGCAGTGAAGGCTTTTAACTATTCTACCAACAAAAAGAAGATTCATTGGAAATTTCAGAACATAGAGTGCGTACCTCATAACTAATTTTGTAGGTGTACAAATACTCCTGATGCCTTGCAACATGGTTTGAGAATCATCAACTAAGGCAGAACAACAATTGCTTTGGCGAGGTCGGAAAATAAGGCAAAATTTCTAGATATATGAAAGAAGGTACCAAAATCAATAACCCATTTATTTTTACCGTATGAAGCAGAGGAATCAAGGAAAGCAGAACCCCCTTTTGTATGCATATCAGTTGTCTGAAAAGGAAGCTGAGCTTGAAGAAGCTTCTCAAACTCAGAGCGGGTTCACTCAATGAAGGGAAAAGTAGAACTAGAAGGAGCATGTGGAGTAGAATCAACGATCTCTTTAGTAACCTAATTGGCTGATGTCATTTCTCCATGTTTGGCCCCACAATGATCTTCAGTGTGGTTATTATAGTCATAGAAGTTACAATATATCTGTCTAGGGGGCTGTCCACAACTAGGGCCAGAGGGAGGCAGATCACGTCCATGACCTCTAGAGGAGCGACCACATCCACGATCACAACCACATCCGGAGTCCCTGCGATAACAGCCAGGCAACAACCTCAGAATATTCAAAAGGCTGAGAAAACATTGACGGTAGACATTGGACCCTCTTAAGAACATCACACAAAGTAGGCAACAAGGTCACTGGATAAGATCTGATCAACAACACCAGTAAAGAAAGCAGGTAGACCGACAAGAAAGTGGACCAATTGAAGTTTGTTGCGTTGACACAACTTTTGTGATATTAGTAGAGAGAAGATGATAAGCCTCAAATTAATCCCAGAGTGCACAACACTTGTTGTAGTACTCCTTGATAGAGCCATCAATGAAGTACTCATTGGCTAGATTTTTAAAAATCTTGAACTCCTTCAGATTCTGTTGGTGAGAGTAGACATGTGAGAGTTGATCCCAACCTTCCTTTGGCAGTCTGCAGACGAAGAAGAGACTGAATAATTTTAGGGTCACACTATTCACCATCCATATGATAGTGCTAGTGTCCTCTTTAACCCATAGATTGTAAAATTGTATGGCTTTGTCATCAACATCTTCAACATGTGTAGGCGTAGCAGTAGTATGAGTTTTGAATAACATACTTGCGCTTTGACGTACAACTCGAACGAGGCAACTATGTAATAGTTGGAGCTATCCAACTCAACAGTCGTGACACAACATGTGTAAGGGATCAAACGACACTGTGAGGATACAATAAAGTCACACAAAAAAACGTAGGTGGACACACACATGCAAAGCGACATCATGAAGATTAGCAGGCGAGCAACAACATAAATAACTCCAAAACCCAAACTTGGGCACCGACAGAAGCAGAAGACAAATCGACATCACTATAACATTAGTGCAACATGTCAAGTAGGTAGCTCACCCCTAGAAAGAAATATAATTCAAAGACGAGATAAAGGTGTTTAGATGGGAGACACGGCGTTGATGGGTATCGGCCAAAGAGGAGGTGAGATATGTGGGATATATTAGATGGCAGGAAAAGAAGGGTGAGAGAGGTGGCGATTAAAGTGGGTAGAGAAGAGTGGGTGATGGAGGGGCTGTTTGGCAGTAGGGGACAGTGGGAGATGGCAGAAAAGGGAGGTCAGGGGGAGGGGTCTGCGACAACGAGAGAGAGGGAGAGGGGGGTTACAACGGTGATAGGGATAGGGAGAAAGGGGTGACGACACGGTTGGGTGTGGGGTTGGCGGTACGTGTAGGGGAGGTTACGGTGGTGACAGGGGGTGAGTAGGGGTTCTGCGACGGGGCTCGTGGGTGTGTGTGGGGGGGTGTTACGACGGTGGTAAAGGATGAGGAGGGCGTTGCGGCGACAAGGCTCGGGTTTTGCTACGAGTGTTGGGGGTGAACAAGGAGAAATGAGTTGGACGACACAAATAGGAAGAGGAAGGGGACATGCGGCGGCTAGGGGCTAGGGGGTTGGCGACGCAACAACATGGTGAGTGGGGGTGGCAGTAGGTGGGGGGCAAGAGGGGTGGATGAAACCTGTCTGATATCATATTATGAAAGTGATTATTGTTAATTTGTGAATAATAAAATACTAGACCCTCTCTATTGTAGGACAAGAGAGCAGAGAAATACATATCTAAGAGATGGGATAACACAAGGTTGTCAGAACAGAACCGGTTAACGAATTGGTGTGGCCTCTGGTTCTCGGTTAACTGGTTCAACCAGTGATTTGATCAGTTCAACCGGTGACGTCATCATTACGTCACTAATAGTTTTAAAATATATAAATATCTTTGTTACTCGTGGAAAATATCCCTACAAAAGTTATGCAACATGATTAATAACACAACTGCTCACAATAACTTGATAAACAAACTAAAAAAATATTATTCTATTCATGGACATACATATACCAACGTTTATTTAATATTCAAAATTAATTAACGAAAATAGTAGCAACAATACATTTATTTGCTAAGTGAGAGCACCGACCGTCTGGGCTAAAATCGGACCGGTTCGCCAATTCACCAGTTCAACGGTCGGTTCGGTTCACCGGTTTGATGCAGGTTAGACTTCATTTCTGGCTTTGGGAGGGGACCAAACCGGTAGAGTGATTGGTCCCCGGTTCCACCATTTCAACTGGCCGATTCGGTAGGGTTCTGATAGCTATGGATAAAACTGAAGATAGACAAATAACAAAGCAAAATATAAAGCAAGTATCTTAACAAAGACAAATTCTAAATAAATCAATGGCCCATTGGAAGTGAGACTACCTCACTTGAACTCTAAAGAGGAAGCACACACCAACACAACATGACACAAGTGCAACAAATCAAGAACACAAGAGCAACAAGTCAATACAAGAGCACACAACTCAATTCTATGATGGAGAAGTCACGTAGAAATTAGGAAGCAATATGCATCGCCTTTGAATGCATATAGGGGGCAAAAAAAAAGATTGGGAGGGGTGACATACAATGGTCGTGAGCTAGAAGAAGAAGAGTCAAGGAACAGGAGTAAGTGGAGAGAGGAGGATGAAGAGAGGAGTGAGTTTCAATTTGACTTGCCCTAATAGATAGCAACAAAAATAGGGAGGGGGGATGAGCGTATCCTAGAGCTAGAAGAAGGGTAAGGAAGAGGAGGAAGAGTAAGAAGAAGAGGGCAAAGAGGTGCTCACACAGAGGCGATTGCAGATAGAAGCAGGCTATTATGACAGAGAGAAGCAACACTAGCAGCAACAACTCTGACGGCTTCTAGCGGGCTTGCCTCGTTCTTTTGTTGATGATGATGGGCTTCAAGGAAGCGACCATTGTCGGAGACTAGGGCTGGAGATCAGGGGAGTCGAGGAGGGGTGCACATTGTGCGCATAGGGGTTGGGCTTTTTCTCTCCTGGTCTGATTTGAGCCGCACACGCCCTTGTCACCTTAATTGGCTGGGTGAGAGAACTGGCATGTTGGGTTGAAATTGCACCGGTTTTGCTGGTTTTACAATGGTTTGATGTCTTTTTTAGGTTTGGGAGACAATCAAACAATGATTTAGAAAGCGGGAAGCGGGGGGCGTGCGGACATCACCTTGTGGCCGCTTGCGGGTTCCTAAATCCATATATAATTTCATAGAAAATTACACATATATGTCTATAATTTTTTCAAGGAATTTTCATACATGCATAAACCATGTGATGAGTATAAAATAACCAAATTACCTCAATCACAACATGCTAAATATAGTAATATATAAAATTAGTTATATATAACACTAGCCAACATGATACATATACACTTGTGGTACACACTACATACTACATAAATATATAATAGTAGCCAGTGCATGATATATATGCTATACTATAGTGGTACATACTACATAGTACAAAACATTATATAGTAGTAGGCAGTACATGATATGTACATTATATAATTGTGCGTATTACTTACAACAAAGTACATCTACGTAGACAGTACATTAGTTGTACACATAACAATACAATAGAAACAAACATATGAATGTATAAGTAGGTAGCATAGATATGAGTTTAGTATATTAGTATATAGTTATTAGGTCAGTACATAGCAAAGCAGCAGTGCATGCATAAATGATAAACATTTAATTGAGGTGCAACATACATTAAGATGTAACATGGGTGCAGCAGTACATACATACAAAGCTTGTATAAAGTAGGAATTATTTTGATACATATAAACTCAATTAATAGTTAGAAACACACAGTTACCTTGATTTACAAACATAACATACAAAACTATGTACTAATATAGGTGTAATGTAAAATAAATGCAACAGTTCAACCTTTGTTTTGGCCCAGAAGCCGCTTTTTCTTTAAGCGGGGTGATGCAGCCACCTCAACATGGAAGTGAAGTTGGCAGTTAGGCGAGTCTGGCGGCTAGTAGGCGACCGCTTTTTGCTGGCCCGCTTCACTGGTGATTAACCCACTAACCAGGCGGCAGGAGGCTTGGGCCGCTTGAGCGGCCACTCAGGCGGCCGCCTGAACCGCTTTTCAAAACATTGGGACAAAACCAGTAGAGGGACTGGTTCCCTGTTTAATTGGTTGAATTGGCCTATTTGGTTTGGTTTTGATTACCTTGAATGAACGATTATAATATTTGTGGTAGTGTGTTTTGGATTTGAGCTATTTGCCAACAAGCACCATGCAAGCATGTTATGCACTATCATTTAATTTTCTTAAAGGTTGCCTATCCTTATTCGTAATTTCCATCCTCAATGTATTAAAATGATTATACCTTTATAGCGACTTGGTCGGAGCTATATGGTGTTTGAAGCTCTGTCCCCAGGAAGTCGGCTTTGTGAATCTTCGAGTCTTGTTGCACAACATCTACTAGCATAATTTGGGCACCTTTGAGTTTGTGAGTAATAAAATTGGTAGAAAAAGGCTCTCCTTGAGGAGGCAACCATCAGGACGCCCCGAGGTGTGCCTCACCTTGGCTTCCTGGGGTGTGTGCTGCATTTAGCAAGGCGTCAAAAAAGGCGCAAGGCGCCAAGGAGGTCAAGATGAGTAGGCGTTTGATTAAGAGGATGAAGATGGGGAAAGGAAAAGAGGGAGGAGGACCAACACACACCTGTTGCTCATAACGATTGTGGCAGCCATTGCTGATGCTTCTCGCACCCACATTAGAGGTGACGACTATCCCTTCATTTCTGCTCCTTTAAGGTTTCGTTTGCTGCTGCTATTCACAACAGAGTTAACCTTCACTATTGCTCCTTGTAGCGACAACGTTTGGTACAACTACTCCTGATGGCGGCCACTGTTGTCTTTGCTTCTGCACCTTGATCCCCTAATATGTATGGTCTCCATGTCTTTTTTCATTTTGCCCATGTATTCGTTTAGCTCACTCTCTTTTCATCCCCTTCAACCAAGAGGGAGTTACCACCACCTGGCCCCAGTATACTTACTGCACTTATGGGTAGGGACTTGATGCAGAACATCTTAACGCTGAGCTAGTCATCATCAATGCCATAAAAAGCCAACATTGTCAAGTCTCAATGTGTCATCATATTTTGGGCGGGCGTGGCCGTCAAACTGATTGTTGTTATATGGGCAATTGGGCATCAACTTTACAAAATTGCATGAAAACAATTTATTTTGGCACTAAGTACTATTTATAAAGTTTGGAGGTTTTGTATGTCTGCCTCCTTCAGCCTATCTTTGCGTCAACTTTAGGGTTCCTTGGATTTCCTCCAAAATTATATAGTAGTAGTTGGGAACAGAGATTTTTTGGGGGCTTTTGAGAACTTCATTTGTTTCTTTTTTTCCTTTGAATTTTTTATGAAACTAAATTTCAATTCAGTATGGAATGGAAAATTAATACCACAAATAACGCCCCTGCTAATTTTAATGAGAAGGTTATATGTTGCCACCAACACGGGTCCTTGTAGTAGTGCTGTGTGCCCTTCTACCATTTTGCAAATGGACGAGAAGGGGGTGTCAATCCTGATGGTTTCTGTTAATAGAAGGAGGTTGCTTATGGTTTCTGTTATAGAATGTGGAAAAATGATAAAAGCAGCGAAGATCCCCTATGTATCATTTTTCTTATTAATAGGACAACCCCCTCTTCTATAAATAGGATAAGGGGGAAGCATACAGATTCAAGTAAACCCTTAATCAAGGCACAATTGGGCTCATATTACAAATAGACCTAACGACTTAATTAACAAATAAAGTAGACTCTCTAATACCCCCCCTTAAGTTGGAACTTGGGGAATTCCCAAGTTGGCTTGCAAACAGACAGATAGATTAAAGACAAAGAAGCAGAACAAAAGGATAAACCAAGCCCGTACAAAGATATTTCTCCCGTCAATATTACAATAAAGCACTCAAAAGGTCATCCCGCTCGGACAGATAATCCAAAAGCGGCTATGCAGGCAGGTAGCATGAGCTTCTTGATCAGTATGAAGTGGCATCTAGAGCATAAGTAAACATCAAAAGGTAGGCATGATGGTCTTCATCTCGATCACTATGTCATGGCATAGACCGGAGAGTGTTGGAACACAAGACCAAAGAGTGGTGGTATAGAAAAAGCTGTAGTCAGCACGCATACAAAGCACGAACCAGAAAAGAGTTAGCGGGCACAAGGCACAGACAAGCTAGAAAGTGCTGATACACATCAACAAAAAGTAGACGACAGATAAAAACCAACGAAGTAGCAAAACTGTGAAAGGAATCCAAGATCCAATGCAAATGTAAATCCATGTATGGGTGAAGTCACCAATAGAAATCTTCATCATCTTCTTCCTTCATAAAGTTTCCATCATAGTAGCAGACGTCACTGTCCAGAGAGTGCTGGGTCACAATAGTAGCAGTGGTCGATGTGCATATGGCATAGACAAAGAGTCAATGTGCAAACAGAACACCGACAACAGATAGTGCAAAAGCAGAATGAAACAAATAAAATGTGCTAATCGTAGCACAAGTAGCAAGAATGACATTGTCAGATAGAAATAAGTCAAACACGCATACAAAGCATGAACAAGAAAAGAGTTAGCGGGCACAAGGCACAGACAAGCTAGAAAGTGCTGATACACATCACCAAATGTAGACGACAGATAAAAACCAACAAAGTAGCAAAACTGTGAAAGGAATCCAAGATCCAATGCAAATGTAAATCCATGTATGTGTGAAGTCACCAATAGAAATCTTCATCATCTTCTTCCTTCATAAAGTTTCCATCACAGTAGCAGACGTCACTGTCCAGAGAGTGCTGGGTCACAGTAGTAGCAGTGGTCGATGTGCATATGGCATAGACAAAGAGTCAATGTGCAAACAGAACGCCGACAGCAGATAGTGCAAAAGCAGAATGAAACAATAAAAAGTGCTAATCGTAGCACAAGTAGCAAGAATGACATTGTCAGATAGAAATCAGTCAACATATAACACAAGTGAAGTAGAAACTTCATGGGCAACAATCGAGGTAGATGATGATGAATAAGCCTCACAGCTCTCCGTAAGGTAGAAAAATTGACAATAGCAACAAAGGGATCTGTATAGCAGGCTTAGCAGCAAAGACCACCACATAGCAGCAAAAGTAGGATGAAGATCCATATAACTATAGAGCAACTTAACTAAAATATTCTTCTCTCCATGTCATATGTTTCCTATACTCATCATCCTCTATTCTCCCTCTCACGCCAACTACAAAAAGAGTGAGTAGAGTTGTTGGAGTGAAAACTTAGAAAGAATGTTAGAGGCAAGTGCTATGTAGGTAAGTACGTGGAGGAGGTAATTGACAACTCGAGTCAATGTGCAACATGGCCCGATTACATAGATCCATGAAGACACATATAAGCAAAAATCAGATCCGATTAAGTAGTCACAATATGTATATGGGAGATAGTACAAACATTGAGGAGGTAGGCAACATGTATGTATGGCTAGAAAGGGTGGGGGTTAAAGAACAAAAGAAATACAAAATTTTTGAAAAAGAAGATAAGTGTTGCTGATAAGGATAAAGATAGGGATATGCCCTCAGCCATGTTTTAGTATAATTGTAAATGACGGTGCACACCAAGATGCAAGTCTGTGTTGTACAGGCGGGCGCCCAGACCCCCCCCCCCCCCCCCCCCCCCCCCCCCAATCTGGGCGCCCAAAAGTAATACACGTAACTAAGCTTTTAATTTTACTGATTTCCATCAACTGATTAGTATTTTTTTATCTACTGATTTGTATTTACTTATCTACTGATTTGTATTTACTTATATACTAATTTGTATTTACTTATCTACTGATTTGTATTTATGTATCTACTGATTCGAATTTATGTATCTACTGATTTGTATTTATGTATCTACTGATTTGTGTTTATTTATCTAATTTTACTGATTTCCATCAACTGATTAATATTTACTTATCTACTGATTTGAATTTACTTATCTACTGATTTGAATTTATGTATCTACTGATTTGTATTTACTTATCTACTGATTTGTATTTATTTATTCACTGATTTGTTCATCCACTGATTTTTGATTCATCACATTATTTAAATTTACGGCTTTGTATTTGTTCATCTACTTTTTAAAATTACTGAGTTGTACTTTTTTATCTACTGTTTTGTATTTATTTATCTACTGATTAGTATGTATTTATCTAATGCTTTGAGTTTACTTATCTAACACTTTGAATTTTTTATCTACTGATTTGTATTTACTTATCTAATGCTTTGTATTAATTTATGTACTGATTTGTATTTACTTATCTAATGTTTTGAATTTTTTATCTACTGATTTGTATTTGCTCATCTACTGATTTGTATTTATTTATCTACTGATTAATATTTACTTATCTACCGATTTGTATTTATTATCGAGTGTTTTTATTTATTTATCTATTGATTAGTATTAATGTACTATTTTAACTCGTATACTATTTGATTTATGAATCTACTATTTTGTTTTATAAATATACTGCCTCATGAATAGAAATACAAATATAGTAAAATTTCTGATTTCTGATTTATGAGTAATCAAGTTGTGATTAACTCAAATTAGCTTTACAAATGCCTAATTAAGGAAAATGACAAATATCTCCTAAAAAGTACTACAAATTCAGGTTTTTTAATTCACCATCTTTACTATATATGCAATTTAGATATATCTATGAATATATATATTTATATATATTAAAATTATATATATATATATATATATATATATATATATATATATATATATATATATATATATATATATATATATATATATATAATGCCTGGAAACGCCTGGGCCTCCGCTTGGGTACATAGGCTGCCTGAGCGTCTACATGGAATGCCTAGCCGCCGATACAAGCATGGATGCAGTAGCAATAGCAGGCGACACGTCTTCCGTTTAAGAGACACACTATGTTGCACATCAGACACGCCATGTCGGTGAAGAGACACGCCGTGTCAGGCAGTAGTAGTCGAAGCCGTGTAGGTTGTAGGCGACACGCTGTGTTACCGAAGGGACACGACGTGCCAGTCAGGGGAGGACAAGTGACAGCTAGATAGCGACATGTCATGTAGAATGCGCAACAACAGGTTCAAGTAGGCAACGACACACTGTGTAGGGGTGTAAACGGTGCGGGTCTGGCCATACCCATATCCATACCCATCTAATTTAGCGGGTCCGGTTCCGGTTCTAGACTCGCATAATACAAAACTTAGACCCGCACCATACCCGTACCCGTAATAATAGCGGGTCTGCGGTGCGGGTATGCGGGTAAGCGGTTCTATAAATCATATTGTTTATGTAAGAGAAATGACTATGTTATGTATATTTAACACAACAAGATATTGTTATCATTTAGTATATTAACATGTCATAGTTATATTAGACAATGTTATATTCTATACAATAACATTAATTGAGTAATTGTTTACATATTTGTAGTCATGATCATAACGTTTAATTTAAGTAGAAAGTAATGTAAATTAGTAGACATTTTGATTTTAAGTTTACATATGATGTGCATTATTGTAACTAGAATAGTTAATTCTTAATTATATGACTAGTCTCAACCTTAGAGTAGGATATAATCTCAATAATTATATTAGTTAGACTAGTAAAGTATGATATATATAACATATTATTTTAGTAGTTATTTATGTATAGCGGGTACACGGGTCTAGCGGGTCTGGGTCCAATCATACCCATTATTGGACCCGCTTATATGCGGATCTAAGGATATACGGGTCCAAGGGTATGCGGGTATAAAAAATTAGACCCGTGACGGGTCTTTTAAGGGTCCGGATTTGCGGGTCCGCGGGTCTACCCGTACCCATTTACAGCCCTAACACTGTGTCAAATTCTAACGCGTCGTATCACAGGAATGACTTCACGATCTTAGTCACAAAAGAAGCAGAACTTTGGCGACACGCCGTGTCAACAGTGACACGTTGTGTTAGTGACAGAACGATGGTAGTAAACCTTGAGACAACAACAAAGAGCTGGATAAATCCTTCCAGATTTCCACCATAACAATCTATTATCACCCCTGATTATCAGATAAAAATGGAGATCTTTTTCTTAGACTTGGGATTAGATCTCAATGGTGGTGGTATGGATGATAACAATGGTAGGCCAGCAATAATGTAGATGACAATGGTGTAGATTGACAACAATATAGATGACGGTGGCAAATAAGGTAGCGGTTGCGGCTACAAAAAGTAAAAGCAAACAATAATAACGATGACTTGGAGACCCATGTAGATCTAGTAGCAGCAAATTCAAGATGAATTGTTTTTGTTATTGAAGATGGAGACGCCTCAATAGTGACGCTCCAAGAAGATTCAAGGAAAGGACATCGCTGCGGGTAGCCAAGCAACGCCTAGCTGCAGCGGTGGCTGCTACCTGCAGCGATGTCTGCCCACAAGGGAAGGCGTCTCTCTCTCTCTCTCTCTCTCTCTCTCTCTCTCTCTCAGGTCTGGGGGCGGCGCATGAAAGCCTGCTCTGTTACCGTGTGGAAGAACGACAGAGTAGGGAAGATCCCATGTGTATGATGCTCTTATTAATAGGAGGACGGACCTCTCTCCTATAGATAGGATAAGGGGAAGCATACAGACTCAAGTAAAACTCTAATGGCCAAAGACACAATTGGGCTTATATTACAAATAGATCCAATAACTTAATTAACAAATTAACTAGACTCTGGAACAGAATAGTATGTAGAAGTGGTGTTTGCGAGGACGATACTGCAGATCCTGTGTTTACAAGTAGCAGTGTTTGATTCATTTGGAAAGCAGCAGTATAGTTAGTCAAGAAGGTGAGATCCGAAAAAAGCTGGGTGAAGGGATAGGAGGAAGGTCTACAACTGTGCTGACAGTTTTGCAAATTAGGGGATGATACCAAGGAAAGCAGAATCAGGAGTGGAGTTTATGACTTCGGTAAAAACCAAATCAATTGTATCATGAATCAATTTATTTTGACAAAGCTCCAAAACAATTCCTACTTTTCTAAATCGTAACAGAAAGCCATAAAAAAAAATCTAAAAAGGAAAATGACTAAGATATAAATCTTTGTTGGCTTGAATAACCCCAAAATGACTAAGATATAAATCTTTGTTGGCTTAAATAACCCCAATATATATTAGACACCAGCAGCAATTGAGTCCACTGCTGGGGATTCTCGCAGTTTATTTCTGTAATTCTTGTTCTTATTTATCTTTCTATATTATTTGTCCATAATTTGGAATTTGAATTTTAATGACACGATCCTGAGCTAAAATCTAAATAGAAGGTGCGTGTGTATAAAGGCAAATTGGCAGGTCAGATTTCAGAGACTTCTCATGTTTAGCTGGAATAAACTTTTTGGACCTGGTTTTGTGCTTGCTTGTTTACCAGTTCTGGCAGATGGCTGTCACGTTCATTATAAAAGGTTTTTTAAACATCTGCTCAGGTCTTATTTATTGTATGACTAGTCACAGTGAACAGTCTGCTTTTTGTAAATTTGGCACTTTCGGGAATCGCAGTACCCCCAAAATTGATTTTCTTGTGACTTTATTTCAAAGATGGCTTTAGGTTGATTCTATGGCGATGTTATTGTCAGTGTTTCTTCTCACCCTTTTATGCTCGAGTCTGCCTGACCTCAAATTTCTTATATGCAGCTTCGCTTGGCGGCTTGTGCTAAAAGAGAACCCTTTCCCTTGAGAACAACTGAATTAATTGCCAAAGTCCCGTTTTGCATGCTGGGACTAACAATATCCTGACTACAACATTCCATCGCCTTATCACGTCCTCATGTAATGCACATAACACATTTCTCAACTGTAACTTATTGTGCTTATGGAACAATGTTAAAATATTACGCCTGAGTGCTAACTTTTTCCCATTAATAAGGCTTGTTTCCAGAAGAAGTGGCATTATACCTGCACTGTGGTCTTGTTGGACCTTGTCATCATTGAAGTAAGCCTGCATTGTGGACACTTCCGCTTGGAGGAAAAGAACTCGAGGCAGTGTCACTAATGTTTAGATTTCGCGTGTAGACTTTCCTTGCACGAGGGGTTTACTCCAATACCAATAGTAGTTAAGCTCTTCAATTTCTGGGATCCCGACTTTGACCCTTTTCAGTTAGGTGAAACAACTTGCCCAGAGACGACTAGCCCATCATTTGCATTGGTAGTATTAGCTTTATGTATGTTGGCACGATATTATACTTTACTGGATATCTAGTGATGATAATTGAGTTTCATGTGAATAACATAATATCATACAGAAACAATCTCTGTCAAAACGGTCTATTTTGTCGACTGACTATTTACTCATACGTGTCATTAGTACGAATAGATTTATTCACAACTTTGTGGCATGTGTAAATGCAGGCTCCACTCTTATAAATAATGTAGGCTCCAACCTTTTAAATAGTGGATGTAATTAGGTAATTGTATCTTTCACCCTAACATATATAATAATGAAGTTCAACATATATCATGCATTCGAAATATTTTTTGGTATATCATTTTATATTCTTTTCACATGGGATTTGCGTAGTTCACATGAAACACCGATATTTATGATGTATAACCCAAACACATTATCTTCAAAACTTGTTCACACGCGCCTCCTTTCAACTATATCCAAGTTATTAAGTTGCACATGCTTAATACTTTTTGTGATTGGCTTGTTATTTCATTAATATAGTATAACCAAAAGTGTATGAAGGAATAACATCTAAGAACCATAAAGAATTCCTTTCATCTACATCCATAAAAGCTCCTAAACTATTAGGCATGAAAAATGCTTGATCATTCTCAAAACAAAACACTTTTCCTACGAGGGCAAATAAACATACCTACCATTAAACAATCGTTGTGCCAAGTTTAGAAATGACTTTATTCTCTTATGAGGTCTCTCAAAGCAAAATCTTGGCCAAAAGACCTCAAAAAAGGTTGAGTAGGGATGATAATTACAATGTCAAGCCTTTAAAAGTTCATTGCCTTGTCAAGAGCCGGGGGTGAGGAGATCTTGCTTTCCCTTTTGACTCCATAAGCTAGATGGAGCCATCCACCTTGTTGAAGGCCATGACAAGGAAAACAAGTATTGGATGAAGACGCTTGCCTAGGCCATGACTCCCTGGGGGTGCACGCCACTTCTTTGTGGCTCTTATGGCATATAGATGTGTTTAATGCTCTTGTTCATTATAGTAATGTTTTAATTTATATCTCTTGTACGCGTATCAAATTCTATATAAGATATGGGAGTAACTGTCCGATCTAAAAAATGCGTCAAAAAATGAGCGGATCTAGAGTAGTTGGACTCTTAAATGTATAACTTGATACTCAGACCCCTGCAACAATTATACGGGATCCACTGTAGTACATCAAGGTCGATCCATAGGGACAAGGTGTGGTATGTGTTAAGAACGTAGAATCTTGACTTAGTTACAAATCAAAGAGTAAGATAAAGTTTGATGTTCTTTAGGGAGCACTGATACTCCAACAAACAAGTAGAATAAAACAAGTAACATAAAGCAAGAAGTAAAACAAGAAAGTGAATAAGATCAAAGAGTAATATATCAAGTATGAATTTTACCATCTAAGGTTTCTCACCAACATGCAATACTCATACACATTGTATACCTTTAACAAAATTATAAGCACCATCATAGATGTCTATTCCTTCCTCTCTCGAGCTTAGGATAGATCCAGATTATAAAGTTGTCTCTCTCCCGAGATGTAAACAAACAATAACAATATAATCATATGATCATTAGCTTAAGCATTCCAACATTCTAATACATTCATAACAATTTCATAACACATAGATAATGTTAATATTACTCTTTCGAGGTACTAACAATAAAACATCACAAGATGGTAGCTAATCATACAAGTAGCTAATCATGAAAGTGAAGCATTAAGACCAAGAGTATGGAGATAATCTTTGCTAAGAGTATATATTCAAGGGATATGAGTATTTACATATTGGGAGAGCCTTAGTGGCTACTACCAACCCAAGCTATGTGTTTAGCCACTCATGGTGGTGAGTACCATTACAAAATTACATGGATAAAATGAAGTACTGATGAAATGGAATAGAAGAAATGAGAGTAGGGAGCTAGATTCTTGGAAAGGAGGAGGGGAGATGCACCAACAATGACCAAGAATGGTCAAGGTCGATGGTCTGATGCTCCAAGTTGTATCTAGCGTGGTGTAGGCAAAGCTCATGCTCGTCGTCCTCTTTCCGCTGATGAAGAACTCGAGCAAGGCGGCGGTGGACTGGATCAATGGCGAAGGCATCAGACTCTTATTCCACGAAGTGATGGTCCAGAAGATGGTCAATGAAAAATGTGAACTCGGGAAGAGTTCGTGCATCCTCTGTGCGTGGCATCCCCTTAGTAATGCTCCATACGTCCTATTTATCGCATCATCCTATTGCTCTTTTACTTGCATCGTAAGTATAGGCACGTGCCTAACGACCTTGGAATGACTTTTAGGTGGGGTCATCGAGTCTTGGAGCGTAGCTGGGCTTGGAGACCTTCAATCGAACCTGTCTTCCCATCGGTTGCTGAACCTGTGTGGCCATCGGTTTCCGAACCAGTCAACCTATCGGTTCTTGAGAATCGATGTCTCTTGCATTGGTGATCCTATGGGCCATTGACTTGAAAGATCGATGGTTTTGCTGATACGAGGGTTGTCTAGGGAAGCAATTGGATCCTGACATCTGATGGTCACACAGGCTAGCTATCAGATCCCGAACGATGGTTGCATTGATGCAAAGGTAGGTTCTAGAGAAGCCATCATATTTCGACACCTGATGGTTACACAGACAAACCATCAGATGCGAACCGACTGTCATCCTGCGTGTTCTCTTTGCTCATGACCATCAGTTTCTGATCCGATGGTCGCTCTGGTAGCTGGTCCGTAGCCTTATCGTGGTCCTCGTCGGTTGTGGGAACTGATGGACACCCTACTCCATGGTAGACTCATTTAATTCTTAGGTTACCTGCATAGAATGTCTTAGTTACCTTCAAGACAAAGCATAAGAGGTATTTAAGTGTAAAATAGTGGAAAGGCAAGATAACTTTGCATGATGAGGGGAAATAAAGAGCAAATTAAGGCATGAAAAATTCACAAAATTGGATGTTATCACATCCCCTAAACGTAGAGTCTAGCTTGTCCTCAAGATAACAGATAGAATCAAAGCATCGAGTAAAGACTATGGTCTTTATTTATTAAAGTAATTTTCTTCGTATAACCATATCCATATGTGATCTTTAGCTCAGGAAATTTGTTTGACTGCTTGGTCAGCTTACTATTTTTCCAAATTCATTCCCCTAGATCCAGAGTTGTCTGACTTTTCTTTCTACTGATGCCTTCATTGTAGAAGGCATATTACCTTCAAGATGTACGTGTAACCTCTCTTCCTAGCCATACTAGTACATGTTTCGTGTTAGGGATAAACTTCACACCCAAATTTTATTTTAGGAAGGTCCTAGGTATTGTGTTGGGGTAGACTAAGGCTGTAGTATTTTCCTGCCTTTTTTAGGGTCCCTCAACCATGAGCACTGTTGTATTGACAATTTTACCCAAATGTTGGTCTTGATGTAATTTCAGGTGGTTATGTGAGGATTCCTTCGAAAGACAGGTAGGGAGTTTGGCTTCCGGGCTTGGCCCCCTCAACATCTTTTACATTTGGTACAACTCTCAGGATTTTATTCCACTTGGCTTTTATTCTTGCTCGTAGGCTGGAGGGTAATACGATTTGGTTTTAAGGATGGTTTTGGGACGCCAAGCCTCTTTTGATCCCAAGTGGAGATTTTTTATACTAGAAGGAGTAGCCGTTTCCCCTATCTACAAAATGTACTAGGAGGTTAGTGTAATCAATTAGGCTTGCAACAATTTAAGTCATTTTATTTCTGAGAAATCACTAGGAGCAGTGGCATTCTTTCGCTATCTATAGATTTTTGAAATAAGAATGGAACAGAGACATGGTTATACACAAGAATTTTTGTTAGGTGAATTTACAACACATGGTATTACTCTTGTAATGATTACACTTCAAGGTAGCATGAGGACAAGAAGTTCTAAGGTAAGAGTGGTGACAACACCCATAAAAGTTAGATTCAAAATTTTCCTTGTAAAACTTCTTATTCTTCAAAATTTTTCTTTAAAGAGGTGAGAATATATACATGTGCAAATGGTGCAAAATTTTTGTCAAAATTAGCCAATTGGTTTTTCAAAAATTTTGCAAAGTTTTTGCCAAAATAAAGTAAGGAAAGCATAAGGTAAACAAATACGGGGAAAATTGAAATGGAATTGACATGTTGAGCATAAAAAGGTACTAAGCTCGCATGTTCAGACCCCCCCCCCAAGTTTATCATACACCCTGTCCGCAGGGTGTCATATTATGAGGTTGGTCTAGAACAAGCGAGTTAGGATTGGTCTTTTAGTTGTGACCATTCCAAAGATAAAATCTTCATGCGTATTGGCCTCGAAGATGGTGATAATGATCCTCTTGCTAGTGTTCCACCTTGTGATCTGATGTGGCTAGCATCTTCATCCAGAATAAAGCATAGAAACCATAGCCATTGGAGAGTGGTTCTTGTTGGGGGCTCTTATGGCAGAACCACGACTTCTTGAACTTTAAACCTTCATATGGGATGCCACAACCATATGCTGTATCGGTTCTACAATTTTCATGGGCACTTGTGCGTCCTTTTGCTCGATGATGATGTTAGCTATTTTTTGATATGTTGTACGTTTCCTGCTAAACATAGCGTCTGATATGTTGTAAAAGATTATTGTTTTGTTAATTGTATCAACCGATAATAGCGCCCAATGACTGTCATGCAGAATAGGTACATATATCCACTGGGGGACATTGTATTGTAAGTGATCAATCAGGCACTGCAGTTCACCAAATTCCTTCTTTAGGATAATGTCCCCAACTATTTCATAAAAGGCCATGCATACATCGAGGAGCTCGTCAGCTAGAAGTAACTGACAAGCGATCATGTAACCTCCAATTGTTAGGATATCTCAAAGGTCTGGTAGCAGGATCTGAATGTTATCTCCTTCAAAAATTATTATGAAGTCATCCTACAACGGTCGTAGTTCATTCAGGAGAAAGGTAACTTCTTCAACTGACAACCCATAACATGCATGTTTGTCAAAGTTTTCGAAAGTGGGCAGAATTATATCTGTCAGTTCCGGTCCGTCTGTTGGCTGGTCCTCAGGTGCATCTATTTCTTTGTAAACCCCCACCTCTTGGTTGGATGTTGTTGGGGCATCAAATTATGCCTTATGGGTCATTTCTTCTTTGTCAGCCCCTAGGTTACACATGATAGGAGCTTCTTCTTTTGTAACCTTAGCTTCTCCTTCATCTGCCTCTCGTATGACCATATTTTGTTGAGGTGAAGAAGCAATTGCAGTTGTATCTGGTGGAGGAGGTGTTGCAGTGACATTTAAGTCTATTTCATTGGAGAGGGGTGGTGAGGGAGGAATGCTTGAATCCTGTGGTGGGGACGTGGGTATCTTTGAAGTAAAACCTCGGGGGGGGGGGGGGGCTACCGGGTTGGCTCTGCTTTCATCTGGAGTAGATGTTTCTGCTGTTTCTTTAGTTGTTCTCTCCATGGGATTCTTTCAGGTAAGGGGATGAACAAGTACATCCTCCTCAGAATATCATCCATGCATGTGTCATTGAAAAATCATCTGTCATGGATTATTTCATGACATATTTTCCTCTTAACGTATGGAAGTCTTTGTTGAATATCTGCTCCAGTGGGACTTTCCTGTTTATGACTTCTATCATTTGTAGTGATATAAATGCACTGTCTCTGAGTTGTCTTTTTCTTGGGGCATGCTGCAGTTGATAGAGATCTCTTTCCAATTTGGACGATACCATCCGCTGACTCTTTGTATTATTTTTTTAAACGAGTTGAGATTTCTTGAATCGTTCTATGTTTTGGTTTTTTGAAGATCATCCTCTCACATATGGCGAGTCCCCTTGCACTAAAGTTGTAACTAATGACCCTTCTTGTGGAAAAATCAACCACGTTAGGGGCCAGTGATTGAAAGCCTTGAGTGGTAAAGTTATAAACTATAAAGCTTTAGTGCTATCTAGAGTATCTTGAAGCTCTTTGACTGAGGTTGCATTGCTTCTTTATTTGTATAGATGAGCCGGTAGGTTGGATGTCACATTGAAAATTGGTCCGATTTTGTCCCAGTAGATGTATTCTTCGATGATAGTCCCACACAAGATTTTGAATTTTTTTTGCTTATATTTTTTTTTACCGAAAAGCTGAATGCAAATCTTTCATTGTCAGAGTGAACTGATTGTTGCTGTAGATGATGTATTTTCTGGGTTTCTCATCATCCAAGATGTCATCTAGGACATGAATGTCACGTAGCAATATTCCTGACACAGAAGTCATGTCCATATATCCCATTTTACACAACAATGATGGCATTGCTTCCAGACTTTAGTTGTCTCTGCAACAAGAAATTGTAGGAGGATCATGAAACACTGGATTGGCTTGTTTTGGAGGTGCTTCCACGAACATGTGGTTTGGGTTTCCTTCATCAACTTCATACGCTTGCTGTTCTATCTCCACTTCAAAGGAATTGGGGAGTTCTCCCCTTATAATAGGTTCATCCAACATTAATTCATTTACAAACTTATCATAATACATTCCTTGTGGTGGAGCCTTGCATTCAAAATTGGATCCAACCCGTCCATAACATATTCAGTAGTCTCTGGCTTCTCCTTCCTCATTTCAAGTGATTTCAATGTGATATCATTCTCGTCGACCACTTCTACGTCTTCGACGGGGATGACGCATTGTGAGGACTATAGGACACCTTGATCTAGCAGTGCTATGGATTCCCCATCATGGTGATTATTGGTGGAATGCCCAGGTGAGGCTAGGGAAGTGGCGAGAATGTCCTCCCTAGTGGGCACTTCTTTGTTCCCCTTAGACTCCTCATCCCTTAGTGAAACAATGTATTATGTATTGTCTTCTCCTTCTGGGACTGCGCCCTGACCTGCTCATATTGCGGCTAGTAGCATGTCAGCATTGAGATGGACATATAATACGATACATATTTTATTCTTGTAATCTAAGAAAAAATGGGGAAAGAAGAAAGAAATCTTTTCTTATTGAAACATGTTCGTTCATTCCTACTAAATATGAATTCTTAATTTTTTATTATTATATCTTCCCGGAGTTCATTCTTCGGGGATTTTTTTTTTCAATCATTCCTGTACATTACTTTCTATTTATAGAAATATTATCTGGTGTGGTAGATGATATTTCAACAATGACAATATGTTGTCCTTTTGGGGATGCCTCATTGCTAGTTGTAGGGACCTCCTTCCTTTTTACTGCCTTGGCTTGTAGTTGTATGCTATCCTGGCGTAGATTGTCTTGTTCCTTTCGGAGAAGGGAGACTTCATTTGTCATTCTTTCCAGCGCCACCATAACCTGCAATTGATTTGCCACCAACTACTACATCTGTTGTGGTAGGCTGAGTATGTGTTGAATGTCAACTGCTATTTTCTACACCTATGAGGTTAGTGCTGACATGTTTGTAGTTAAGTTAAAAATATTTAGAGTAGAGGTTTAGGTGATCTCACAGAGGTCGTCAATCTCTTTTCCTATATCCATGAATTCGTTCACAATAGGCACCCGACGTGGTTGCTTTGTCTACTCATAGAGCTCACTTCATGTCCCACCTCATTTGCTTGTACAAATTCTTTGTGGTTTCCTGTGGGATTAATGTTGTGCTCTGGTTGGGATTGCTCTTTTTTTGGGATTGCTTCCTCTGACATCACTCTTTCAAATATGTTCAAAGATGTGTTGACTGTGTTGTCGATTGCTGCCTCCTTAGGTTCATCGTTATGGGAGGTAGTTCTTACTTCTAGTAGAGGTTCCTTTTTCTATACTGGGATGACCGACTCATTCTTTGCCTTGTTCTTTACATTCGTTAGGGGTTCAGTATCTACCCTTTTAGTTGTTTTAGGGATGATGATGATGGGTGTGGTCTCTAAAATTTCTATTTCATTTACTTCTAGGTTCATTTTCTTGAGCATGGGGGATTCTTTCGTCTTGGTTTTAGTTTCCGCCTCTTTCTTGTTTGTTTCTTTATAATGACGTCTTTTGGTTGCCTTCCATGCTTGTCAACTGGCTCACATGCACTTGTAATTTGTAGAGATTTCATCTTTACCATTTCTTCCTCCTTGAATGTTAGTTTTTCGTTATTATAGTCACTCAGTTCAGGGGGACAAATAATGTTTGGATCTATAGAATCTATAGTAGTACTTCTGCTTCTACCTAGTCAAGACATTGATGATAGTTAGATACTTGGCAGTAAATGAAATACATCCCTCTATGACGTGAGGAAGAATCTCAGTTCACTGGGGTACCCCAGACGATGTGCAATATTTGCAATCAAGCCTGCCATGTAGAAATAATGAGAGCTTTCTGGCCCAACTACCACTACTAGCTTGTCAATTAATATCTTTCCAATGTTGATAGGCTTGCCCTCCATATACTCCGTAGTATGTGGAGATCTAATCTGGTAACATTGCATGTATCTGCTTTGAAGGACAAGGTGTTAGTGCATGACTCTCATAAACATGGAGTGCATCATGGTAGATTTGGATTGTCTAAAATTGTACCGACCTTCTCCTATCAACTTTTCCCATGTCTTATCTGAGAGGAAGCCTCATGCATCTCTATCTCCCCGTGCCTTATCATCTTGTTTTGATGTTCATCAGAGTTTGTGAAGATTGAATTGAGCCACTTCTATGTCAATATGTAGTCTTCCTAGATAATGCACACTTGTAGTTTGTAGTCTCCCCCACACTCCTTTTCTTCTTCTTTTGTCAGTGACAACTTCTTTTAAAGATGACATAAATTCCAGAGTAAGCTCATCATATGAGGTATGCTTGTTGAAACATATCTTGTAAATTGCTATCTTTTCTAAATTCTATTTCACTCTTGGGTAGATTCCTAGTTTTACAGGGTCTACAAACCAAACTAGTGGCCTTAAAGTTCTTCTTTGCAAACATTTTACCCTATGCTTTGCTATGTTCACCATTTCTGGGCAGGAAATGGTTGTCAGGTTGCTCCTTATAGACTACATTTGTTGTTTGTGGAATAACGCTGACAACCACAAATTGATGTGGTACTGTTACTTCTGAGACAATTCCCTCTACAGATGTCTTGGTCACTTTTTGAGGCCTCATTCGGTCATGACTAGGTGCACCCATTTTTCTTGGTTTCTGAACTTCTTTAGAAGGTGTGCATTCAGACATCTCGGTCCCTGTGTGTTCTTCCTTACAAGAAGATTCCTCAGGGATTGGCTTAGCTAGCCTCTTGAGCCTGTCTGATTTTAATTTTGCCTTGATGCTTTAATGGGTGGGATCCCCATGCAATTTCACATAAGCTACTACTTTGACTTTTAGTGTTTTAATTCTTCCCTTTTCTTCTTGAGTGATAGATGCCTTGAGTTTTTGTATCTTGGCAGACTCTTGAATTACTAGACCCATGTCTGGATTACCTACCATTGTTGCTTTGTAGATACTAATGTATCTCTTGCAAAGTTATTCCAACAAGCAAAAATGTATTAGTTCTTATGAACTAATCATTTACTGAGATAAACTAACAATTGTTGGTTTTTAGAGAGGGAGTAGCAAACTGATGGTTTTGCTTGACATGGTCTGGGTTTTAAAATGACTGATGGTGTTGTGTAGGAGGCCAGAAATCGATGGTTTTGGTTATCGGAACTAGCAACCAATGGTAGTAGCATGGGGATCAACAACCAATTATTGTGGCAGAGGGGTTAACAACTTGAGGTTGTGACTGAGAGATCAACAACTGATGGGGGGGGGTCGATGGTAGTGAAGATTGAGCATAGATGAAACCCGATGGTTTTACCTTAAGGGTGAAAATGAGAGGAAGGTGGTGGAAACTGATGGCTACCTCTTCTATTAGAGATTAGAAATGAAGAGATCGAGGTGACACTATGTAAAGAGGTCAAGGCGGGGGAGGTGAAATCGCCCATGAGCTCATAAAATAGAAACGAAACGAATGGAGATAGGGTTATTACCCATCGTTGCTGACTATATCCAAGCTTTCTTTTCAGATTGTCTCCGCTCCTCGTGCTGTCAAAGTCCTAGCTTGGCAATTAGGGTGGTAACCTAGGATGAGGTTCATCAACACAACTTCATGTTTGTCCCATGATGATCGTGGAAAGATTAAGTGTACTTCTCCTTGGTACATCATCAATCAATGGTCGGAGGTTGAAGGAGGCACCTTCCAATGGTCCCCCCTGCTAGGTGAGTTGGCTCCTCAGCTCTGAGTTCTCACACGACTAGGGTTGGGTAGGATCCATCAGTTGTCCTGAGACCTTTTATATGAGTCCAAGTGCTAATGGTTCTGGGCGACCATCGAGTCTCACCTTCTGATGGTGAGGTCAAGAGAAATGATCAGATGGTGTGCCCTTAACAACATTTGATGGTTTAGCTTTTGTAACCTGAAGGATCCAATCATTGTGAGATTCGATGGGTCATCAATAAGGATGCCTTGATCATTTTTAGTTCATGCCAATGATCTGATGGTGGTTGAGTGAGGATCTGATGGCTTGTCAGAACCATTGGTTCATATGTGTTGGTATGTATGCCCATAGAGCAAGTCATATGATGATTGTAATGGGATACTTTGTAAATAATTTGAATAATAATAAAGGCAATTTCCAATCTATATGTTTAAACTATTTCTGAGATGACGGTGTAACATGATAGATGTCTAAAGATTGTCTTACTCAATGACATATGCTTTTAGGTTCATGACCTAAACGATGAGATCATATGGATGTTAAGAGTATACATTCTTGTTTAGTCCCTAGTCGGTTGTTATTGTGGAAATAGCCATAGACATCAATAACACTGAAGACTAGATTGTGTGTTGGTTGATGACAGAATCTCATTAGTCATGATATGGTGATATCAAACCAAGCACATAGGTACTTGTTAGAGAACAAGGTATCAGACAGACCCACCATGAGAGTGACACATGGAACCATGACATGGTAGTCACAGTCAGCTCTCACAGTGATGATGGTGAGTGTGATTCTTAGACCTGAAATCACTGCACTCAACACATGTCGTTGGGTACACTTTGACATCATCAAACGCAGTCCTGAAACATGGGTTGTTATAAAGGTGATGATTGGGTGGCTTTGACACATGGGGCTTTTGAGGGGTGAGTGATAGAAATGGGATTTGTCCCTCCTAAGGGAGTTTGATATCCTTGGCCACTTGATGAGTAGGATTGAGAAAGGCATGCGCATGCACGTGTGAATCAATATGTGATATTGATGTCATAAACATCTCACTCGGTCTACTTTGAGATCAAGGAAATGAATGAACATTGACAGGATGACTGTTCCATGCCTCGAGTTCATTCTGGATATCAGTGACAAAGGAATTATACATTCACTGTAACACCATTCACAGATTGTAGGATGAAAGTTGTTCTCCAACTTTCTACTTTCACTTGGGTAGGACTGATGTGTGACTAGGCACCGCTCTTTGCTTGTGAAGTCATAAGTGTTATGGACTTTCACTGCCAACGTGAAATGGACCTGCAGGGTCACACACATAGGATTTAACCTGGAAGAGGAGTTTTGTCCACAAAGCAATGTTTAGATTGATTACTAAAGGAGTTTAGTAGTTCAATTAAACACTCAATCAGTCGATGGCTAAATATCGTATGGTTCAAGGTGTTGGACGCATTGATTGGAGTATCGGATTGATTGAAATCGCAATTGACTGATTTTGCCCAACCTGTGCTCCCAACCGATCGTTTCATGTGATGAACCGGTCGGCTGAGGTTGCTGAACCGGTCGGCTGGAGTGTCCAGGCCGATCGGCTCATGCCCAGGTTGAAACGACCGGTTCAAGGGTTGAACCGATCGGCTCAACTGGTGCAACCGACCAGTTGGGAAAAGTCATGTCGGCAAGAATTTTCCTTTGGTTTCAAATTGCCCAATTCGATTGGGAATAACATTGGTATTCGATACCAATTGGGAACGAAACAAGGAAAGTCTTTTTGAGCCGGATTAGGACTATGAACCGATCGGTTCAGGGCACCAACTGATCGGTTGGAGTGCCCCAAACGATCAACTCAGGTCCAACCGATCGGCTCAATGGACGAACCGATCGGTTCAGTTGTGAACCGATCATTTCAAGTTGCGAACCGGTTGCTTTTTGTGGAAAATTCTCGAACCCTTCTACTCCTGCATTAGTCCCGTATTGCCGGGCACAGAGAACCCTGTCCCATGACCCGCCTATATATAGGGGTATTGGGGGCTTCTCAAGATACAACTCAGTGCAAGTTGATTGCTCTGCAAAGTTGTCGTTCTCTCTGGTTTTGGTAACCGAGAGAGAGCCCGAGCAAGTACTTCCTGCAAAGGGAGGTGCAGCAAGGGAAGGACAACTGCAGTTGCAATTGACAGCAGGAGAGTGTGTTGGTGACTAGTACGTCAACAGGAGGGTGCGACTCCTTCCACTTCCTTGTGGGACAAGGAGAGTGGAGTTTTGGGTGGTACGTGTGGACTACTTCAGAGGCGGGAGGTCACTACCGCTCAGGAGGAAAACTGTCATCCGACAGTCCAGTAGGAGGAGGAGTCTTCAGTCCCGGTGCGACCAGGAGCTGCACAGACACCGTCCAAGACCGGAGGTGAAGACCGCGCAAGGCGCGTGGTGTTGTCGCCGAGCAAGCCTCGGGACAAGGTATGATTCACAAACCATCTTTCCAATTATATAGATGTTGACGCGATTCCTTTTGTTCTGGGTTTGGGGAGAATTTTTTTTTTGTTTCCGCTGCTTCTCTGCCTCTTCCAAAACCCAACAGTGGTATCAGAGCCAGGTCAACCGCTCTATATTTTAGGATTATCGATATGATCGATTTTGGTTTGTCACCTTTATTTATTGCATGCGATGCGAATAATATCGGCTTTATACATGTCCAATCCACAAATCCCTAATATACATATATGATATGTAATATTAATTCACTCGATACGCGTCGCCCTTAAACGAGTTTTGTGGTGGATGTGTAGCATGATTATGGCCTATAAACCCCTATATCTGTGAATGGTTGTTTGTGTGGTTTCTTGCATCTCGGTCTGCGCACCGATTCCCTTTCTCATATTCCTGATGTAACTCGAAATAATTCGAGAATTCTTTTCCTACCTTTGCTCCCCCCGAATGTAACTCGGGGTTTCTCAATTCAATTGTAAATATGATAGATTTTATTTCCTGTTATGTCAAAGAAGGGCGAACAACCTGAAGACGATCGGTTCAAGGAGTGAACCGATCGGTTGGTGATCCAGACGGCCGGTTCGAGGAACAAGATGAGCCGGTGGCGACCTGAAGAGATGCACGATGACCGGTGAACCGATCGGCTGGAGGCGCTAGTCGATCGGCTGGTGGCACCCGAACAACCTACCTGATGGCGAGCCGATCAGTCATGGAGATGAGTTGATCAAACCCAGAAAGGTAGACACAGATTTCATCTTGTACAAGTTGCATGTGATGTAGACCTAGATGACCGTGATTCCTCTTGGCTCGAGGAATCACAAATAGGATGGCCATAATCATTGCTTTTATCGTTTATGCATGTTTTGTGGGATATAGCATGTATATGATACGTACTATATATTGTGGTGATTGGATATGTATATGTATATAAAAACCAAATCCATCATTAAATATTAAGTTTTAGATGCCTTCCAAATGCGACACACGTGAAAATCTTGATCGACCAAGTGTGGGCACGCCCTAGCGTGGTGCACCATCTATCTCATGGAAGCGTGAAGGATGAATGTGTGGGTCTGCCCTAGCAGGGTGCATGTTCATCGTGTTGGCTTTGGGTCGGACTTAACAAGGTGACCTAGATAGGATCTAGCACCTTGAGGCATGGAGATGATCATTGTAAGGAGTTGCATATGACATCTTTCAAGAGTTGCATATGATGCAATTGGCAAGAGTTGCCTACCTGAGAGATCTGAGTTGTGGGTGACAGCCCTAGCTGGTCCATGGCTCAGAGGATTTCAGGATCTTGACCCACTAGAAGATTGTACGCTGCAATCTTCCGAATTGATGGTGAGGGCTATCAATTTGAGTCAAAATAGTGGGAGCGGTAATTAATTAAAGGCCTAATTAACTATCGTCAAATTTTATTCAAATCAAATCAAAAAGGTTTTGACAAATGCAAATTTTCTCTTGTAGAATGGCAAAAGAATCATCTTTTAAAATGGGCAAATTAATTGAGAATAAATTCCATAACTGGTTGAGGACTGTGAGAAGTGTTCTGCACAATCCAGATATACCAGGAGCCTTAGAATCTACTCTATGTACGCTTAATGCGTTGGTGAAGAAGAAAGTAGGTAAGGGAGAGAAGTGTTCTCTCGCCAAACCAATTTCTTCTACATGGAGAGGATGGAAGGAACAATGGAAGAAGAAGTCGGAGATAGAGATCTCTACTTCTGGTGTATACGTGATAGAGATTAACTTTACTACTTCTTCGTCATGGGTACTTGATACCGGATGCGGATCTCACATTTGTTCAAATGTGAAGGATCTTAAGAGAAGTAGGCCTTTGGGGAAAGGCGAGGTTGAACTACGTGTTGCTAATGGGGCAAGAGTTGCCACCAGTGCCGTAGGAACCTATGAGTTAACTCTACCTAGTGGGCTAATAATAGAGTTGAAGAACTGATATTATGTACCTGCCATAAATAGGAATATCATTTCCGTCTCTTATTTGGACAAAGATGGATTTGAATTTCTTATTAAGAATGGAAAGTGTTCCATTTCTAAAGATGGGATCTTTTATGGCAGTGCCCCTATGTCTTACGGTCTATACTTGATAGACTTGGAGACAAGTGTATACAACGTAAACACCAAAAAGCAAAAACTCAATGACTCAAACAAAACATATCTCTGGCATTGTCGTCTAGGGCACATAAATGAGAAGCGCATTTCTAGACTCCATAAAGATGGTTATCTAGACTCTTTTGATTGTGAATCAATAGAGACATGTGAATCTTGTTTGTTGGGCAAGATGACCAAGACTCCCTTTTCAGGTAAGGTGAGAGAGCTAGTGATCTATTAGGACTCATACATACTGATGTATGTGGGCCTTTTAGAACTAATGCCAGAAATGGGTGTCAATACTTCATTACCTTCACTGATGATTTCAGTAGGTATGGCTATGTGTACTTGATGAAACATAAGTCAGAAACCCTTGAAAGGTTCAAGGATTTCATGAATGAAGTACAGAACCAGCTTGGCAAGAGTATTAAGGCACTTCGTTCCGATCGAGGTGGAGAATACTTGAGCCAGGAGTTTGAGGACCTTCTGCGAGCCCGTGGTATTGTATCTCAATGGACTCCGCCTGGAACACCACAGCATAATGGTGTGTCTGAAAGAAGGAATCACACATTGTTAGATATGGTGCGATCAATGATGAGTTTTGCTGATCTTCCAATTTCTTTCTGGGGTCATGCTCTTGAAACCGCCGCATTTATGCTTAACAGTGTACCATCTAAATCAGTTCAAAAGACACCATATGAGATATGGTACGGGAAGCGTCCCGATTTGTCTTTTCTGAAGATTTGGGGTTGTGAATCTTATGTCAAGAAAACGTTTCCTGATAAGCTTGGACCCAAATCCGATAAATGTTATTTTGTTGGATACCCCAAGGAAACGAGGGGATATTACTTATACCACCCTACTGACAACAAAGTGTTTGTTGCCAGGACAGCTGTGTTCCTAGAGAAGGAATTTATTTCCAAAGGAAGCAGTGGGAGGAATATAGAGCTTGAAGAGGTTCAAGCCCAACAAGAAAACATTGAACCGATAGATGTACAAGAGGAAAATGTAGATTCACAAGGTGTTGTGGAATCTCATTCTCCTCAAGTGACACAAGGACCTCGTAGATCTAGTAGGACTCGCCTTGAACCTGAGAGGTTTGGATACCTTGTAACTCAGGAAGGTGGAGAGTTGATCATAGATGATGATCCAACTACCTACGTAGAGGCTATGGAGGGACCAGATTCTGAGAAATGGCTAGAAGCCATGAGATCCGAGATGGAATCCATGTACTCCAACAAAGTATGGACTTTGGTGGAACCACCCGAAGGGGTAAAACCCATAGGGTGCAAGTGGGTCTTCAAGAAAAAGACCGACATGGATGGCAATGTGCAAAATTATAAAGGTAGATTGGTTGCAAAGGGTTTTCGACAAATTCAAGGTGTTGACTATGACGAAACCTTTTCTCCAGTTGCCATGATTAAGTCCATCAGGATCATGCTTGCTATTGCAGCTTATTATGACTATGAGATTTGGCAGATGGATGTTAAAACCGCATTCCTTAACGAGAATATTCATGAGGATGTGTACATGACACAGCCTGAAGGTTTTGTAGATCCAAAGAATGCCAATAAAGTCTGTAAACTGCAAAGGTCAATCTATGGATTGAAGCAAGCATCTCGGAGTTGGAATCTTCGATTTGATGAAGAAGTCAAAGTGTTTGGCTTTATTCAAAATGAAGATGAACCTTGTGTGTACAAGAAGGTTAGTGGGATCTCGACCACATTTCTCATATTGTATGTGGATGACATACTTTTGATGGGGAATGATGTCTTAGCCTTAGAGAAGGTAAAGACTTGGCTTGGGAAAACTTTCTCAATGAAGGACTTAGGAGAAGCATCCTATATTCTAGGAATTAAGATCTATAGAGATAGATATAGAAGGCTTCTTGGACTAAGTCAGAGCACGTACATTGACAAGGTGCTGAAGCGGTTCAGCATGGAGAACTCAAAGAGAGGCAACGTCCCTATGCTACATGGAGTTACCGTCTCTAGAGCTCAATGTCCCCAATCTTGTGAAGAGAGGGAGCGTATGAATGGGATCCCATATGCATCAGCCATTGGATCCATCATGTACGCTATGTTGTGCACACGCCCAGATGTCTTGTATGCTCTAAGCATGACGAGCAGGTACCAGTCAGATCCCGGGGATGCTCACTCGACAGCCGTGAAGAACATCCTCAAGTACTTGCGAAGGACTAAGGATCAGTTTCTTGTGTACGGCGGCGAGGAAGAGCTGGTTGTAAAGGGTTACACCGATGCAAGCTTCCAAACCGATAAAGATGATTACAGATCGTAGTCAGGATTTGTGTTTTGCCTTAATAATGGAACTGTGAGCTGGAAGAGTTCCAAGCAAGAAACAGTTGCCGATTCTACTACAGAGGCCGAGTATATTGCTGCTTCGCATGCAGCAAAGGAGGCTGTGTGGATCAGGAAGTTCATTTCTGAACTTGGAGTAGTTCCCAGTAGCTGTGATGCAATTGAGCTTTATTGTGACAATAATGGAGCTATTGCACAAGCTAAGGAGCCCATATCACATCAGCGGTCCAAGCACATACTGCGGCGCTTCCATCTCATACGAGAGATCGTACATCGAGGAGATGTGAAGATTTGCAAAGTACCAACTGAAGACAACATAGCTGATCCACTGACTAAGGCCCTTTCTCAGCAGAAGCATGATGGTCATGCTAGGTCACAAGGACTGCGTTTCCTTGGTGACTGGATCTAAGTGCAAGTGGGAGTCTTTTGGTATGTATGCCCATAGAGCAAGTCATATGATGATTGTAATGGGATACTTTGTAAATGATTTGAATAATAATAAAGGCAATTTCCAATCTATATGTTTAAACTATTTCTGAGATGATGGTGTAACATGATAGATGTCTAAAGATTGTCTTACTCAATGACATATGCTTTTAGGTTCATGACCTAAATGATGAGATCATATGGATGTTAAGAGTATACATTCTTGTTTAGTCCCTAGTCAGTTGTTATTGTGGAAATAGCCATAGACATCAATAACACTGAAGACTAGATTGTGTGTTGGTTGATGAAAAAATCTCATTAGTCATGATATGGTGATATCAAACCAAGCACATAGGTACTTGTTAGAGAACAAGGTATCAGACAGACCCACCGTGAGAGTGACACATGGAACCATGACATGGTAGTCACAGTCAGCTCTCACAGTGATGGTGGTGAGTGTGATTCTTAGACCTGAAATCACTGCACTCAACACATGTCGTTGGGTACACTTTAACATCATCAAATGTAGTCCTGAAACATGGGTTGTTATAAAGGTGATGATTGGGTGGCTTTGACACATGGGGCTTTTGAGGGGTGAGTGATAGAAATGGGATTTGTCCCTCCTAAGGGAGTTTGATATCCTTGGCCACTTGATGAGTAGGATTGAGAAAGGCATGCGCATGCACGTGTGAATCAATATGTGATATTGATGTCATACACATCTCACTCGGTCTACTCTGAGATCAAGGAAATGAATGAACATTGACAGGATGACGGTTCCATGCCTCGAGTTCATTCTGGATATCAGTGACAAAGGAATTATACATTCACTGTAACACCATTCACGGATTGTAGGATGAAAGTTGTTCTCCAACTTTCTACTTTCACTTGGGTAGCACTGATGTGTGACTAGGCACCGCTCTTTGCTTGTGAAGTCATAAGTGTTATGGACTTTCACTGCCAACGTGAAATGGACCTGCAGGGTCACACACATAGGATTTAACCTGGAAGAGGAGTTTTGTCCACAAAGCAATGTTTAGATTGATTACTAAAGGAGTTTATTAGTTCAATTAAACACTCAATCAGTCGATGGCTAAATATCGTATGGTTCAAGGTGTTGGACGCATTGATTGGAGTATCAGATTGATTGAAATCACAATTGACTGATTTTGCCCAACCTGTGCTCCCAACCGATCGTTTCATGTGATGAACCGGTCGGCTGAGGTTGCTGAACCGGTCAGCTGGAGTGTCCAGGCCGATCGGCTCATGCCCAGGTTGAAACGACCGGTTCAAGGGTTGAACCGATCGGCTCAACTGGTGCAACCGACCAGTTGGGAAAAGTCATGTCGGCAAGAAATTTCCTTTGGTTTCAAATTGCCCAATTCGATTGGGAATAACATTGGTATTCGATACCAATTGGGAACGAAACAAGGAAAGTCTTTTTGAGCCGGATTAGGACTATGAACCGATCGGTTCAGGGCACCAACCGATCGGTTGGAGTGCCCCAAACGATCGACTCAGGTCCAACCGATCGGCTCAATGGCTGAACCGATCGGTTCAGTTGTGAACCGATCATTTCAAGTTGCGAACCGGTTGCTTTTTGTGGAAAATTCTCGAACCCTTCTACTCCTGCATTAGTCCCGTATTGCCGGGCATAGAGAACCCTGTCCCATGACCCACCTATATATATAGGGGTATTGGGGGCTTCGCAAGATACAACTCAGTGCAAGTTGATTGCTCTGCAAAGTTGTCGTTCTCTCTGGTTTTGGTAACCGAGAGAGAGCCCGAGCAAGTGCTTCCTGCAAAGGGAGGTGCAGCAAGGGAAGGACAACTGCAGTTGCAATTGACAGCAAGAGAGTGTGTTGGCGACTAGTACGTCAACAGGAGGGTGCGACTCCTTCCACTTCCTTGTGGGACAAGGAGAGTGGAGTTCCGGGTGGTCCGTGTGGACTACTTCAGAGGCGGGAGGTCACTGCCGCTCAGGAGGACAACTGTCATCCGACAGTCCGGTAGGAGGAGGAGTCTTCAATCCCGGTGCGACCAGGAGCTGCACAGACACCGTCCAAGACCGGAGGTGAAGACCGCGCAAGGCGCATGGTGTTGTCGCTGAGCAAGCCTCGGGACAAGGTATGATTCACAAACCATCTTTCCAATTATATAGATGTTGACGCGATTCCTTTTGTTCTGGGTTTGGGGAGAATTTTTTTTTTGTTTCCGCTGCTTCTCTGCCTCTTCCAAAACCCAACAGTGGTATCAGAGCCAGGTCAACCGCTCTATATTTTAGGATTATCGATATGATCGATTTTGGTTTGTCGCCTTTATTTATTGCATGCGATGCGAATAATATCGGCTTTATACATGTCCAATCCACAAATCCCTAATATACATATATGATATGTAATATTAATGCACTCGATACGCGTCACCCTTAAACGAGTTTTGTGGTGGATGTGTAGCATGATTATGGCCTATAAACCCCTATATCTGTGAATGGTTGTTTGTGTGGTTGCTTGCATCTCGGTCTGCGCACCGATTCCCTTTCTCATATTCCTGATGTAACTCGAAATAATTCGAGAATTCTTTTCCTACCTTTGCTCCCCCGAATGTAACTCGGGGTTTCTCAATTCAATTGTAAATAGGATAGATTTTATTTCCTGTTATGTCAAAGAACGGCGAACAACCTGAAGACGATCAGTTCAAGGAGTGAACCGATCGGTTGGTGATCCAGACGGCCGGTTCGAGGAACAAGATGAGCCGGTGGCGACCTGAAGAGATGCACGATGACCGGTGAACCGATCGGCTGGAGGCGCCAGTCGATCGGCTGGTGGCACCCGAACAACCTACCTGATGGCGAGCCGATCAGTCATGGAGATGAGTTGATCAAACCCAGAAAGGCAGACACAGATTTCATCTTGTACAAGTTGCATGTGATGTAGACCTAGATGACCGTGATTCCTCTTGGCTCGAGGAATCACAAATAGGATGGCCATAATCATTGCTTTTATCGTTTATGCATGTTTTGTGGGATATAGCATGTATATGATACGTACTATATATTGTGGTGATTGGATATGTATATGTATATAAAAACCAAATCCCTCATTAAATATTAAGTTTTAGATGCCTTCCAAATGCGACACACGTGAAAATATTGATCGACCAAGTGTGGGCACGCCCTAGCGTGGTGCACCATCTATCTCGTGGAAGCGTGAAGGATGAATGTGTGGGTCTGCCCTAGCAGGGTGCATGTTCATCGTGTTGGATTTGGGTCGGACTTAACAAGGTGACCTAGATAGGATCTAGCGCCTTGAGGCATGGAAATGATCATTGCAAGGAGTTGCATATGACATCTTTCAAGAGTTGCATATGATGCAATTGCAAGAGTTGCCTACCTGAGAGATCTGAGTTGTGGGTGACAGCCCTAACTGGTCCATGGCTCAGAGGATTTCAGGATCTTGACCCACTAGAAGATTGTACGCTGCAATCTTCCGAATTGATGGTGAGGGCTATCAATTTGAGTCAAAATAGTGGGAGCGGTAATTAATTAAAGGCCTAATTAACTATCGTCAAATTTTATTCAAATCAAATCAAAAAGGTTTTGACAAATGCAAATTTTCTCTTGTAGAATGGCAAAAGAATCATCTTTTAAAATGGGCAAATTAATTGAGAATAAATTCCATAACTGGTTGAGGACTGTGAGAAGTGTTCTGCACAATCCAGATATACCAGGAGCCTTAGAATCCACTCTATGTACGCTTAATGCGTTGGTGAAGAAGAAAGTAGGTAAGGGAGAGAAGTGTTCTCTCGCCAAACCAATTTCTTCTACATGGAGAGGATGGAAGGAACAATGGAAGAAGAAGTCGGAGATAGAGATCTCTACTTCTGGTGTATACGTGATAGAGATTAACTTTACTACTTCTTCGTCATGGGTACTTGATACCGGATGCGGATCTCACATTTGTTCAAATGTGAAGGATCTTAAGAGAAGTAGGCCTTTGGGGAAAGGCGAGGTTGAACTACGTGTTGCTAATGGGGCAAGAGTTGCCGCCAGTGCCGTAGGAACCTATGAGTTAACTCTACCTAGTGGGCTAATAATAGAGTTGAAGAACTGCTATTATGTACCTGCCATAAATAGGAATATCATTTCCGTCTCTTGTTTGGACAAAGATGGATTTGAATTTCTTATTAAGAATGGAAAGTGTTCCATTTCTAAAGATGGGATCTTTTATGGCAGTGCCCCTATGTCTTACGGTCTATACTTGATAGACTTGGAGACAAGTGTATACAACGTAAACACCAAAAAGCAAAAACTCAACGACTCAAACAAAACATATCTCTGGCATTGTCGTCTAGGGCACATAAATGAGAAGCGCATTTCTAGACTCCATAAAGATGGTTATCTAGACTCTTTTGATTGTGAATCAATAGAGACATGTGAATCTTGTTTGTTGGGCAAGATGACCAAGACTCCCTTTTCAGGTAAAGGTGAGAGAGCTAGTGATCTATTAGGACTCATACATACTGATGTATGTGGGCCTTTTAGAACTAATGCCAGAAATGGGTGTCAATACTTCATTACCTTCACTGATGATTTCAGTAGGTATGGCTATGTGTACCTGATGAAACATAAGTCAGAAACCCTTGAAAGGTTCAAGGATTTCATGAATGAAGTACAGAACCATCTTGGCAAGAGTATTAAGGCACTTCGTTCCGATCGAGGTGGAGAATACTTGAGCCAGGAGTTTGAGGACCTTCTGCGAGCCCGTGGTATTGTATCTCAATGGACTCCGCCTGGAACACCACAGCATAATGGTGTGTCTGAAAGAAGGAATCGCACATTGTTAGATATGGTGCGATCAATGATGAGTTTTGCTGATCTTCCAATTTCTTTCTGGGGTCATGCTCTTGAAACCGCCACATTTATGCTTAACAGTGTACCATCTAAATCGGTTCAAAAGACACCATATGAGATATGGTACGGGAAGCGTCCCGATTTGTCTTTTCTGAAGATTTGGGGTTGTGAAGCTTATGTCAAGAAAACGTTTCCTGATAAGCTTGGACCCAAATCCGATAAATGTTATTTTGTTGGATACCCCAAGGAAACGAGGGGATATTACTTATACCACCCTACTGACAACAAAGTGTTTGTTGCCAGGACAGCTGTGTTCCTAGAGAAGGAATTTATTTCCAAAGGAAGCAGTGGGAGGAATATAGAGCTTGAAGAGGTTCAAGCCCAACAAGAAAACATTGAACCGATAGATGTACAAGAGGAAAATGTAGATTCACAAGGTGTTGTGGAATCTCATTCTCCTCAAGTGACACAAGGACCTCGTAGATCTAGTAGGACTCGCCTTGAACCTGAGAGGTTTGGATACCTTGTAACTCAGGAAGGTGGAGAGTTGATCATAGATGATGATCCAACTACCTACGTAGAGGCTATGGAGGGACCAGATTCTGAGAAATGGCTAGAAGCCATGAGATCCGAGATGGAATCCATGTACTCCAACAAAGTATGGACTTTGGTGGAACCACCCGAAGGGGTAAAACCCATAGGGTGCAAGTGGGTCTTCAAGAAAAAGACCGACATGGATGACAATGTGCAAAATTATAAAGGTAGATTGGTTGCAAAGGGTTTTCGACAAATTCAAGGTGTTGACTATGACGAAACCTTTTCTCCAGTTGCCATGATTAAGTCCATCAGGATCATGCTTGCTATTGTAGCTTATTATGACTATGAGATTTGGCAGATGGATGTTAAAACCGCATTCCTTAACGGGAATATTCATGAGGATGTGTACATGACATAGCCTGAAGGTTTTGTAGATCCAAAGAATGCCAATAAAGTCTGTAAACTGCAAAGGTCAATCTATGGATTGAAGCAAGCATTTCGGAGTTGGAATCTTCGATTTGATGAAGAAGTCAAAGTGTTTGGCTTTATTCAAAATGAAGATGAACCTTGTGTGTACAAGAAGGTTAGTGGGAGCTCGACCACATTTCTCATATTGTATGTGGATGACATACTTTTGATGGGGAATGATGTCTTAGCCTTAGAGAAGGTAAAGACTTGGCTTGGGAAAACTTTCTCAATGAAGGACTTAGGAGAAGCATCCTATATTCTAGGAATTAAGATCTATAGAGATAGATCTAGAAGGCTTCTCGGACTAAGTCAGAGCACGTACATTGACAAGGTGCTGAAGCGGTTCATCATGGAGAACTCAAAGAGAGGCAACGTCCCTATGCTACATGGAGTTACCGTCTCTAGAGCTCAATGTCCCCAATCTTGTGAAGAGAGGGAGCGTATGAATGGGATCCCATATGCATCAGCCATTGGATCCATCATGTACGCTATGTTGTGCACACGCCCAGATGTCTCGTATGCTCTAAGCATGACGAGCAGGTACCAGTCAGATCCCGGGGATGCTCACTCGACAGCCGTGAAGAACATCCTCAAGTACTTGCAAATGACTAAGGATCAGTTTCTTGTGTACGGCGGCGAGGAAGAGCTGGTTGTAAAGGGTTACACCGATGCAAGCTTCCAAACCGATAAAGATGATTACAGATCGCAGTCAGGATTTGTGTTTTGCCTTAATAATGGAACTGTGAGCTGGAAGAGCTCCAAGCAAGAAACAGTTGCCGATTCTACTACAGAGGCCGAGTATATTGCTACTTCGCATGCAGCAAAGGAGGCTGTGTGGATCAGGAAGTTCATTTCTGAACTTGGAGTAGTTCCCAGTAGCTGTGATGCAATTGAGCTTTATTGTGACAATAATGGAGCTATTGCACAAGCTAAGGAGCCCATATCACATCAGCGGTCCAAGCACATACTGCGGCGCTTCCATCTCATACGAGAGATCGTACATCGAGGAGATGTGAAGATTTGCAAAGTACCAACTGAAGACAACATAGCTGATCCACTGGCTAAGGCCCTTTCTCAGCAGAAGCATGATGGTCATGCTAGGTCACAAGGACTGCGTTTCCTTGGTGTCTGGCTCTAAGTGCAAGTGGGAGTCTGTTGGTATGTATGCCCATAGAGCAAGTCATATGATGATTGTAATGGGATACTTTGTAAATGATTTGAATAATAATAAAGGCAATTTCCAATCTATATGTTTAAACTATTTCTGAGATGATGGTGTAACATGATAGATGTCTAAAGATTGTCTTACTCAATGACATATGCTTTTAGGTTCATGACCTAAATGATGAGATCATATGGATGTTAAGAGTATACATTCTTGTTTAGTCCCTAGTCGGTTGTTATTGTGGAAATAGCCATAGACATCAATAACACTGAAGACTAGATTGTGTGTTGGTTGATGACAAAATCTCATTAGTCATGATATGGTGATATCAAACCAAGCACATATGTACTTGTTAGAGAACAAGGTATCAGACAGACCCACCGTGAGAGTGACACATGGAACCATGACATGGTAGTCACAGTCAGCTCTCACAGTGATGGTGGTGAGTGTGATTCTTAGACCTGAAATCACTGCACTCAACACATGTCGTTGGGTACACTTTGACATCATCAAATGTAGTCCTGAAACATGGGTTGTTATAAAGGTGATGATTGGGTGGCTTTGACACATGGGGCTTTTGAGGGGTGAGTGATAGAAATGGGAATTGTCCCTCCTAAGGGAGTTTGATATCCTTGGCCACTTGATGAGTAGGATTGAGAAAGGCATGCGCATGCACGTGTGAATCAATATGTGATATTGATGTCATACACTTCTCACTCAGTCTACTCTGAGATCAAGGAAATGAATGAACATTGACAGGATGACTGTTCCATGCCTCGAGTTCATTCTGGATATCAGTAACAAAGGAATTATACATTCACTGTAACACCATTCACGGATTGTAGGATGAAAGTTGTTCTCCAACTTTCTACTTTCACTTGGGTAGCACTGATGTGTGACTAGGCACCGCTCTTTGCTTGTGAAGTCATAAGTGTTATGGACTTTCACTGCCAACGTGAAATGGACCTGCAGGGTCACACACATAGGATTTAACCTGGAAGAGGAGTTTTGTCCACAAAGCAATGTTTAGATTGATTACTAAAGGAGTTTATTAGTTCAATTAAACACTCAATCAGTCGATGGCTAAATATCGTATGGTTCAAGGTGTTGGACACATTGATTGAAGTATCAGATTGATTGAAATCGCAATTGACTGATTTTGCCCAACCTGTGCTCCCAACCGATCGTTTCATGTGATGAACCGGTCGGCTGAGGTTGCTGAACCGGTCGGATGGAGTGTCCAGGCCGATCGGCTCATGCCCAGGTTGAAACGACCGGTTCAAGGGTTGAACCGATCGGCTCAACTGGTGCAACCGACCAGTTGGGAAAAGTCATGTCGGCAAGAATTTTCCTTTGGTTTCAAATTGCCCAATTCGATTGGGAATAACATTGGTATTCGATACCAATTGGGAACGAAACAAGGAAAGTCTTTTTGAGCCGGATTAGGACTATGAACCGATCGGTTCAGGGCACCAACTGATCGGTTGGAGTGCCCCAAACGATCGATTCAGGTCCAACCGATCGGCTCAATGGCCGAACCGATCGGTTCAGTTGTGAACCGATCATTTCAAGTTGCGAACCGGTTGCTTTTTGTGGAAAATTCTCGAACCCTTCTACTCCTGCATTAGTCCCGTATTGCCGGGCACAGAGAACCCTGTCCCATGACCCACCTATATATATAGGGGTATTGGGGGCTTCTCAAGATACAACTCAATGCAAGTTGATTGCTCTGCAAAGTTGTCGTTCTCTCTGGTTTTGGTAACCGAGAGAGAGCCCGAGCAAGTGCTTCCTGCAAAGGGAGGTGCAGCAAGGGAAGGACAACTGCAGTTGCAATTGATAGCAAGAGAGTGTGTTGGCGACTAGTACGTCAATAGGAGGGTGCGACTCCTTCCACTTCCTTGTGGGACAAGGAGAGTGGAGTTCCGGGTGGTCCGTGTGGACTACTTCAGAGGCGGGAGGTCACTGCCGCTCAGGAGGACAACTGTCATCCGACAGTCCGGTAGGAGGAGGAGTCTTCAGTCCCGGTGTGACCAGGAGCTGCACAGACACCGTCCAAGACCGGAGGTGAAGACCGCGCAAGGCGCGTGGTGTTGTTGCCGAGCAAGCCTCGGGACAAGGTATGATTCACAAACCATCTTTCCAATTATATAGATGTTGACGCGATTCCTTTTGTTCTGGGTTTGGGGAGAATTTTTTTGTTTTGTTTCCGCTGCTTCTCTGCCTCCTCCAAAACCCAACAATATGACTCGGTGGTTGGACTGGATGTACATCTACTTAGTCATTCCCAAGATAGAATGGTGTCTTAGAGGAACACATCTGATGGATCTACAAGAAATTAGTACCTTCCGGTGGTGACACTAGCCTCTTAAAAATCGATGGTTAGGCAATGTACTCCCAAATCTGATGGATCTCATCCTTGATAATTTGATGATAGACTAGAGAAATGTGATACAATGGTTCGTCTGAACTTGTCATCCAATGGTTAGTTGGGATCAACTTCTATTGTCCTTTTAAAGGGTCGATGGTTCCTATAGATGGCTTCTACAATAGAAATATCAGTCTCAATTGTTTTTTCTAATTTTTATTCTATGTACACTAGAAACTATGAACAAAATAAAATGTCAAAACTAATGATGAAACTTTAGTTTAGAAATTATGAAAATCTAGTTACTAAAAAATATGTAAAGTAGACTATAAGTTTAAGAAAATATATTAATGAATCATTGAGTTTGCCTCTCAAGAAGCGCTAATTTATACTCTTTATCTTGACTATCTCTCAGTCAATTGTTTTGGATTTCCTTTGGTGGTGCAAGTGGTGTTTCCTCTAACTGGAGTTCCTTTTTTCTTATGAATACTTCATCTTCATAGTAACTCTTTACTTTATCCATTCATTTTGAAAGTCCCAATCTTTTCACTACAAATCACCATCATTCTTGATGGATATATCTTCAATACCGTGAAGGGTCCAAACCATCTTGATCCGAGGTTGCCAGAGCAAAGTATGATGCTTGAATTAAGTAGGAGGACTTTATCCTCTTCTGATACACCCTTACTTTTCAGGTGGGCATCGTGCCACACTTTTGTCCTTAGCTTATAGATTCTAGCATTTTCATAGGCATGCAACCTATGCTCTTCAAGTTCCTGTAGTTGTAGGAATATCCTTTTTCCTAGCCATTGTTTGGTCCATATTTAGAAATTTGATCGTCTAGAAGGCTTTGTGTTCTAGTTCCACTGGCAGGTGGCAAGACTTTCCATATATCAGTCGATAAGGAGTAGTCCCTATAGGAGTTTTATACGCAGTATGATATGCCCATAATGCGTCTTCAAGCTTCATTGATCAGTCTTTCTGAGTACAACTAACCATTTTCTCTAAAATTTGCTTGATTTGGCGATTCAAAACTTCAACTTTCCCATATGTATGTGGGTTATACAATGTTTCTACCTTATAACTAACTCTGTATTTCTTTAATAAAGCTTCAAATTATCTTTCCTCGAAGTGAGATCCCCCATCACTAATGACAGTGCGCATGACACCAAACTTGAGAAAAATAGTCTTATCAAACAATCTGATTACCACCTTTGAGTTGCAAGTGGGAGTCGCTACTGCTTCTACCCATTTGGAGATATAGTCCACTACAACTAAGATGTATTGGTTTCCTCTTGACGATGGGAACGGAACCATATAATCAATCCCCAAACAATTTTTTTTTACCGTGTCCAGTACGATATTGACATTTCATTGCTTCCTGATATTTTCCCCATCCTTTGGCATTCATTACATGCCTTAGCATATGCATGGGCATGTTTGAATAGTGTAACCCAATAAAATCTAGATTGTAGAACTTTCACTATTGTTCTTTCTTTGCCAAGATGTCAGCCATATGATGAAGAATGGCATTCATGTAGGATCTTAGGGACTTCTTCTGGAATGGATCTCTGGTATAGATTGACGGTGCATTTTTTAACAAGAGTGGGTCATCCCGATAATAATTCTTCGAGTATGAAAATAACCTTTTCTTCTCATTATACATGGTCTCAGGTGGTAGCTGTCGACAGACCAAGTAGTTACTTATGTTTGCAAACCATGGTGCGTTGGGCTTAGTGGACTTTGCCATCATCATGATTTCATCAACATAATTTTCATTAATAGGTAAATGATCTTTATTAGTTACTATGATCCTTGATTGATGGTCAATGATGACATTTTATGGACCTTTCTTGTATGTTATTTCGTGTTTGAATTCTTGCAATAACATGACCCAACGTAACCATCTGGGCTTGGTGTCCTTCTTTTCCATCAAGTATTTGATGGCACCATGGTCAGTGTACACCTTGACTTTCAATCCTATTAGATAGGACTTGAATTTATCCAAAGCAAATACTGTTATTAGAATTTATTTTTTTGTGGTGGTGTAATGGACCTGTGCATCATCTAGAGTTTTGCTGGCATAGTATATCACATGGTGCTTCTTATCTTGCCTTTGGCTAAGAACTTCTCCAATAGCATAGTCACTCACATCATGCACTATCTCGAATGGCACTCTCAATCTGGAGCTTGTAAGATCCGAGCGGTTGTCAAAGCATTTTTTAGAGTTTTAAAGGCTTCGAGGCATTCATTCGTAAAGTCAAACACGACATCTTTTACAAGTAGGCTGGAAAGAGGTTTAGTGATCTTAGAGAAATCTTTAAGAAACCTTTAGTAGTACCCTACGTGCCCTAGGATGTTCTCACCCCAGTTAGTGATTTAGTGGGAAGGAGTTTAGACACGACTTCCACTTTACTTAGATCAACATCGATTCCCTTTTCTAAAATCTTATGCCCCGGGAAGATACCTTCTTGGACCATCAAGTGACACTTTTTGTTACTAATGCTTTTCTTCACAACATTTCAAAACTTGAGATAAGTTCTTTAGACAATTTTCAAAATTAGTTCCATAGACAAAAAAGTCATCCATGAAAACTTCCATTATATCTTCTAAGAAATCAGTGAATATTGAAATCATGCACCTTTGGAATGTTGCAGGTGCGTTGCGTAAGCCAAACACATTCGACAAAAGGCATAAGTGCCATAGATGCATGTGAAAGTAGTCTTTTCCTGATCGTCAGGGTGGATAGGAACTTGATAGAACCCTAAATATCTATCTAAAAAGTAGAAATACAAGTGATAGGCCAAACGTTCTAGGACCTGATCTATGAATGATAATGGAAAATGGTTCTTCTTAGTGGCAACATTTAGCTTTCTATAATCAATGCACATTTTCCAACCTGTTATGGTTTGTGTTGCCACCTCATCTCCCTTTTCTCCTTTTATTATTGTCATTCCTCCTTTCTTTAGCATTACATATATTAGGCTTACCTCATTTTTGTCACTGATTGGGCATATGATTCTTGCATCACATAGTTTTATCACTTCCTTGTTAACCATCTCCCTAAGCATTTGATTCAACTTTCTTTGAGGTTGGGCTAGAGGTTTGGCAATTTCTTCCAGTTTTATCTGGTGCATGCAAACATGCGGGCTTAATCCCTTGATATATTCTACTGAGTAACCTATCACCTTTCTGTGGAGCTTGAGTTCATTTAACAATTTCTCATCTTGGTCTTATGCCAAGGCAAAGTTTATGATTACTAGATTTCTTACCATATTGTTAAGAAACTCATACTTTAGACCTTCAGGGAGCTACTTTAGCTCTGGCTTAGGTTTCTGTGCTTCTTTCTCCTCTGGGGTCTGTTCCAGAGAGGTGTATTTTGCAGTTCCATTGGTCTCTTCCTCGTCATCACTGCATTCTTCTTCTGGATGGCTCAGATAGTCGAGAATTGTGACAACTTGTGAATCTTCAACACTAGGGGTCTGGATGGTTTAAGGGTCGCATGAGTGGATCTACTATGGCAATTTCATCATGGACCTCTTAATAGAATTGATATTAGCTTTCCATGAAATAAACTGACTCAGAAAGAGAGGGTCCTCTCGTGGAGTCCTGCACATGGAAGTCAATGTGATTATTTCCTACATGTATGGTGATAATCCCAACTTTGACATCTATTAGCACTATCCAGTAGAGATGAATGGTCTTCCAAAAATTGTCGAACACATTGGGTCTTCTACAGTATCAATCACAACAATATCACATGGTATAAAGAATCATCCCACATGGATTGGGACATCTTCCACAATTCCCACTGAATTTGTGAAGGTGTGGTCAGCTAGTTGAACTATCATTCCTATTTTGACCATATGAGTAAGTCCTAGCCTCTGAGCTAGAGTAAGGGGCATAAGATTAATGCTTGCTCCCAAAGTCTACTAGTCCTTGTCTCACTTCATTTTTCTGACATTGAACGAGATAGTGAACACTCATAGAAACTTTTGCTTTAGGGGCATTTTTTCTTGTACAAAAGCGGGAGACATTTTTGCTAGTCTCAATTTTTTGACATGATCTCCTCTCATCCTCTTCATAATTAGGTCCTTGAAAAACTTTGCATCTGTCGATATTTCCTCGATGACATCAAGTAATGGAATATCCATGCACAACTTATTTACGACCTCCACAAATATCTCATATATTCTCTAAAAATGGGCCTTGATCAATTTATAGGAGAAATGAGTTCTTGGTGAGTACAAATCCCTATTTGCAAAAACCTTCTCAGCAGGGTCAAATTTCTTCTCCTTAGCAATCTTCTTTCCCTTGCCCTTTTCTTTGGCTTTATCCTTCTTGGTAAAGACTTCCACTTCATGTGCTTCCTCTATTAAAATAGGTTCTGGCTGTGATTCGACGTTAGAGTTGCCTTCTTGGATTATCTTGTCTTTTAAATCTTCTAACACCTTTCTGAAATGAAGCATGGCCATTTTTGCACTCTGGGTGTTAGAGGGTATCTTTCTTTGCGGGTTCTTAATCAACTCTAAAAAGTGTGCCAATTGCTAATCAATTTGCTTCCAGTGGGTGTGCATGTCATCCATCTAAGCTATCACACCCCAAACTGAGTCTACATCACGTTTAAGATGCCGGTCTAGTGATAGCATTTTGGATTAATTTCTCATTCATCGACGCTTGTCTCTTTTCGAACTCAAAAAGTTCAGACATCATGTCCGATTGATTAGTGCTATTGTTCTGATTCTGATCTTGACTTGGCTTATTTAAATTTCTATTATGATTTTGACCTTGACCTTGATAATTGTTTCTATTTTGCTAGTAATTTGTGTTACCGGTAAAAAAAGTCGGTCCTCTGCCTCTCCCAAATCCAACTGGTCCTTTGGATGGGTTGTTAAGCTGGTGAGTGTTTTCAACATCGTTTTTGTTTTCATAGGAGAAACTAGGGTGATTTGGTCTCTTGAAGTTAGCATATGAAATATTTTTAGTATCTTCTTCATCGCTATCTTACTTGGGATGAGTATAGATGCAGTTGTCAATACCATGGCCCCTTCTCCACAGGTAAACACACTTCATGATTTTTTCATCTTTGCCTTTTCCTTTACCCCCAGAGTCTTTCAACTGTTTTACATCCGAAGCAATCCTCTGAATTTGAGCAGTTATGGCTTCCAGTTCCTTAGAATTGGTGATTGTACCTTCATACGTTGCTTTCTTGGCTGAACCTCTTTTGTATTCCAACCCGGCTTGCAGAGCAACCATGTTATCAATTATTATCATGTTTTTTGTTGACTTCTTTCCTAAGAAGTCACTTCCTGCTGCTGCATTTAGTGAGGTTCTCTCAGCCGACATAAGCCCATTGTAAAAGGTGGTCACCAGAAATCCCTTATCACAATTGTGGTGAGGACAATCTCTTTGGTATTCTTGGAATCTTTCCCAGGCTTCATATAGGTTCTCCCCAACTTCTATATGAACCCAATGATCTTATGCCTATTCTGGAGATTCTTCTCAACATGGTAGAACTTGGTGACAAAAGCGTCATCCAAGGGTGCCCATCCATTAATGGTCTTGTCAAGTAGATCAAGATACCATGACAATGCTTTGTTCCTCAAGAGAAGTTAAACCCCTTACAATAGATCACCTCTTGTGGAACCCTATTCATCTTGATAGTGTCACAAGTGTTTTTAAAGGTGTGTAGGTGGTGGTAAGGATTTTTATCTTGGGAATTGTCTCCAAAAGTTTTGTTCTGGATCATAGCAATTACCACAGGCTTCAGTTTGAAATTCAAAGCATTAAACCTAGGGATGATGACTGGGCACCTAGATTCATTGGCCCAGGTAGCTTCCAATTCACGGAGGAAAGGGCCTCCATCATCATCGTCATCTTCATTGTCATGGTTATCATTGTTGTTGTTGTTTATCCCATTTCTACTTTCTCTAGGACGACACCCTTCATCACGTCGTTCTTCCTCACATTCCTCACTAGGGGGTGGTTCCTCCTGCGATAGATCTTCAGGTTCTGCTTCGTTAGAGTGGTATTCCTCATTATTTATTTCTGGCTCTGGTTGAGGTTGGTCAACTCTTAGGTTTCAATTGCCTCCTTGGCGTCTTCCCCTACGAGAAGGCATGCTGATTGTTGGTGGGTAGTTGTAGTCAGTATCTGCTTCTCTTCAAGCTACCTAAAACAATTCACACAATTGAGTTAGAAATTAGATGTGTGAAGCAAAGTATTCTAGACAGTTAGAGATAGTGGATTAAAATAGTACAATAAAGTCTATTGCTATACTTGAGGCACAAGTGTATGCTAAGTAGACTTGGGTTCTTAACGACAACAATGTCAAAAATTTGACCGGACTAAATCACACGTCCAAAAAGGAGCGGATCTAGAGTAGACAGACTCTTAACTTTTTAACCCGACATTCAAGCCCCCACAACTATTATATGGGGTCCAATATAGTAAATCGGGGTCAATCCACAGGGACAAGGAGTGGCATGTGTTAAGAATGTAGAATCTTGACTTAGTTACACCAACCAAAGAATAAGATTAAGTTTGTGGTACTTCAACAAAAAAGTAAAATAAAACAAGTAAGACAAAGCAAGAAGTAAAACAAGAAAGTGAGTAAGATCAAAGAGTAATATATCAAGTATGGATGGGAACTTGGATCGACTTTCACCATCTAAGGTCTCTCACCAACATTCAATACTCACACCCATTATATACCTTTAGAAAGATTACAAGCAACATGTCAATCTCAAGAACCTCATCTCTAGAGAAAGAATGGAGCTTGATGATATCTCAGCTATGATTAGAAGAAGCCCACTGGACCCCAATCTTATCTATGCTAAAAAACAAACTCTTGAGAGATTGGACATGCTACTAAAGGCGGAAGAGGTTTATTATTGGCAACGTAGAATGATGGAATGGCTTACTAATGGTGATAGGAACACTAAAGTCTATCAAACCATTATTAAACAAAGGGATGCTATCAATTCTATCACTGAGCTATTTGACTCACAAGGCAATCTTTTACAGGATAATGATTCCATAACTAATGATACTTTACAGTATTTTGAGCAGCTCTACAATCAACCTGATGAAGCTATGGGTGCTTGTATCCCAGATTGGGTTCCTCTAGTTTCTGAAAATGATAATGAAGTGCTGTGTTCTATACCGAGTTTGAAAGAGGTTCGAGATGCTGTATGGAGCATATGACCCCACAAAAGCCCGGGTCCTGATGGCTTCAATGGTTTTTTCTATAGGGAGAACTGGAACATCATTTGCGATGATCTGCTTAAGGTTGTCCAATGGTCGTTCGAAGGTGGACACATGGTTAGACAAGTTAACCATGTTTTCCTTTCTCTCATCCCCAAGAAGGACATTGTCTCGTCTCCAACTGATTTCTGACCTATTTTTTCCTGCTCGATGCTCTATAAAATCACTGCCAAAGTTATCTCAAGGAGGTTAGCTCTTCTTTTTCCTAATATCATTTCTCCTTACCAAGGTGATTTTGTTAAAGGTAGAAGTATAGAGGAATGCTCTCTCCTTGCGGCTGAGTTTACACTGAAATTCAACTAAAAGAACAACCCTCCTACCGCTTGCATCAAGTTGGATATCACCAAGGCCTTTGATTCAGTTTGATAGCCTTACTTATGGGAGTGTCTTGCGGGTCTTTGTTTCACTGAGAAGTTTATCTCTATCCTGAAGTAATGTGTGGAAACTCCATCCTTCTCTCTTTTACTGAATGGTTCTTCAGTTGGTTTCTTCAAAAGTTCCAATGGCCTTAGATAAGGCGTTCGATTATCACCCCTACTTTTTGTACTGGCCATGGAAGGATTCAACAGATGTCTTGCGGACGCACACAAAAACAAACTTATTAGAAGCTATCATATCAACAGTGTGGCAACACATCCCACTATCACACAGACATCGAGGTGTTACGCGAAAACGTGCGTAAATCATCATAACCACAGATTACCAAAAACACAGTTTAATTAAAACCGATTGCGGAAAACTGATAACTATGAAGCTATTGCATTCTGGTCCTCATCCTGCAAGGAAAACAGATCATATATATACATATACCAGATCTGATATGTGTCCACAGCTCAGGAACAACTGTTCATCCATCACATGAGTTCACCACCTGTTCATATACATAAAGGCCCACATCCGACCAACAACAGGATATACAAACATCATCGATCGTTCATCGTGAAACAACGTCAAAACACTGCCAAGGACCTGAGAGTACATGGATGACTCTAGACTCTACTACAAAACATCCAAAACAGCAGCATATCCATCGCTTGCCTTCTACTGCTCGTCAAGCTGCTTGGCCGCAACACCACGACCACCACCACGTCTAGCTCGACCACCTAAAAAGGGTGTAAACCAGCAGGGTGAGACAATTGAACATTGTCCCAGTGGGAAACATAACTCCCCACCGCAACTACATAACCTCAGCAAGATAAACTATAACAACAGATAACTAATAACAGGTATAGCAAGAGCAGTCTATATAAATCCAAGCTATTCTTACCGACAAGCTTACCAGCTATACAAAAGCATATAGCCAAATATCTCTCAATGGAACATGATTGACAAGATAAGATATATCACTATGTAACATGATTATCAGAACAAGATATAACATCACATAACCTGATTATCAAGATGAGACATATTACCACATACCTGATGAATATAGAAGTAACTGCAAGGTATAACAGAGATATTACACAGACAAGGCTTCAACCAATGTTTCATGTTTATCTTAAGCAGTAATTACTAGACGACTGTATCACATGTTATTATGCCATGAGGAAGTGAACTGTACCATTCAAATCCAACCTTCGGTTACAAAACCCAAGCCGGTGCCATACAAGGTCAATGGAAGAGCCGGACTCCACGACCTCCCACCTCGTGGTCAGTACACGAGTACAACACAAGCAGGACCGCAGTCTCATGCTGAAGTGGTCTTAGCCACATGGTCAGCTCCATAGGCTACCCTCACTCTAGCCCGCCTTGGTACAGGTCTCCGCGCTAGTAAAACTGAGCCACGGGCCTGTTCACCGTGCTCTGAGCCATGAACGCATTCATGCTCCTCACATCACATATCCTGAGCCATGGGCCTGTTCACCATGCTCTACACATACATATATCTGAGTCTGCAACCGAAGTTACACTCTTACCTCCTCGTTTTCAGGCTAGGAGCAACCTACACATATTCAACAATATGCGCTTCCAGGTTAACTCGTAGGAGAACCTGTTTCACCATCACCAAATCCTGACGATGATGGATCTATGGCCAGGGCAAACTACATGATATAATTCCACTGTGATTATTTAGTATCTTTTAGATGGATTGCAAGATTCAACCAAGCTGTATAACATGCAAGATATAAAAGAAAGTAAATAACATAAACTCAACATTATATTATTATTGTAACCACATCCACCTGATCCACCTCACAGATCCAACATCACATGTTACTGCTTGGCCTCTTGCCAACCATCCAGATCCATCTCAAGGATCATCCCATACCACATGATCTCAATCCCTCACCATGTACTTCCAATGCCTCTTCAAGGCTCACATCAACATCATGGGACAAACACATCATACATACAACCTCATAGAATAATCATCAAAGTGATGTTACTCATCACCTATGCCTCATAGCCTTTTCATGGCTAATCATCACCTGCATGGTTAGGGAATACAATAATCACAGTTTCAACATAAGGAATATGCTTACTATCATGAAAATGCCATTCAAGATACCCTAGTTATCATTCTTACACTATTTGGTGATCAAGTGTATACAGCACATCAAACCATACCCATGCTTATCCTCATCTCAGAATTATGCGAATAAACAAGATGTTTACTTTATGTAAGCAGTTATGTTGAATATATAGAACAAGCACTATTATTATTACCACTATCATCATTGTCACCATCCACTATTATTACCATTATCATTGTGCAACTACTAGTGTAACTACCACCATTCACCTTATCAGCAACAGATAAGCACAAGGATCACATCATGCATATCATTACCACTACCTTCCTTATTATCATCACTACTACCATTATCATTATTGCTATTATCAGCATCATTACTATCATTAACATTGTTATTGTTGCAAGGCATCACTATCGTATAGAAGCAAGGTTATATGAGCACAACTAAACAACTCTATGGTACAAAGAACCATCACTAAAAGATCATAAGACCCTCACTAAAACTCATCACAACCCTCACCCAAACACAGCAACAACGGCTGGCACAAGGGAGTGCAGCAACGCTGTGTTGCTACAACAACACCCACCCCGCGCGACACAGCATCACAGCAAGGGGTAACGCGCATCAGGGGGTGTCGGGCATCCCATGCCTATCGGGCAACACCCGTCACACATCCCTACCGGCCGACACTCATGGGGGTGTGTCGCCCGTCACAGCACCCCAACCACAATGCCTGATACAGCTATCAAAATGGCCAGGTCACCACCATCTCCAACAACCAAGACAGAGAGGGAGAGAGAAGGAACACTTCCTCAAAACGTGCAACCACCAACCAAGGCCTATCGCCCGATACACACCAAGAGAGAGGCGTGACGCCTGTCACAAGCCCCAGATGTATCACCAGTTACCAACCCTACTTGCCCAACACAACTATATCAGCCAACACTTACCCTAGCCTATCGTCCAACCCAAACAAGCTTGCCAAACAAGGACAAGGATGTCGCCCAGCACAAAAACAACCACTATATCTCCCATCACAAGGACAACCCTGCCGCCCAACACACCAAGGTAAGGGGGTATCGCCCAACACAGATCATCTTCTACCTACAACACAAGGAAGCTCAAACCCTAGCTAGCAAGGTACACTAGATCACAAGAAAACCCTAAACCCTAAGGAGGATCGGCCACCAAAGGTAAAAAAGCAAGGAACTAGCTACTAACATATGAACAAGAACATAACAAGAGGTAATGTAGCTAGGGTTAGAAGTTATGCAACCCGCCTTAAGCTCCAAGCTCCAAGGAAGAAGAAGAGCTCCAAGCTTCAAGGGTATCGTCCACCACAGCTCCTCCAAGGGAGTGTATCGGCCACCACACAAGGAAAGGAAGGGAGTGTCGTGCACTCAAGGTGGAGGAGAGACCAAAAGATCAAAGGAAGCTAAGGCAAGGGAAAGAACCACCTATATAGAAGGAAAGGGAGGAGAAAACAAGGTAGATCCATGCTATGTGTTGTCCACCCAAGGGACACTTGTCCTAGAGCTCAAGCCACCACTCTAGGAAGCCATAAGACACTTGTCCAAGATGTGCACCAAGTGTCCACCAAACATGGTCAAGGCTGGACCAAGCATCATGGGCGACACAGCCAGCAGCTCCACTGGGCGACACACCAAGGTACCCTGGGCGACACACACTCACTTGGGCGACACAAGCAAGTCTTGGTTGACACAAGGCTCCACCAAGCCCAAACAAGGCACCTCAAGGCCCAAACAAACTCAACCAAGGCCCAAAGAACTCAAGCAACAAGCCCAAGCCTTCCTCTCAACCCTAGAGGAAGCAAAGAGAGGGAAACACCTCATAAGATGGAAAACTTGCACACAAAACCCTAAACTTGGGTTATTTGCAAGTAGCCCCTCCAACTCTCAACAAAGCACAACCAAACCCTAATCACCACTAAAGGTGATTAGCAAGCATCAAACCACCAAGGTTAAGCAAAGCAAACAGGGTAAACCCTAAACGAATGTCAGGGTCCTTACAAGCTAACCCCCTTTAAGGGATTTCATCCCCGAAATCTGAAGAGAAAAGCGAGGGATACTTCCTCCTCATCTCTTCCTCAAGCTCCCATGTGGCTTCCTCAATGCCACACCACTGCCAAAGCACCTTCACAAGAACCAAGTCCTTTCTCTTCAGCTTCTTGGTCCTTCTGTCAAGGATCACCACACCTTCCTCGTAGGTCACATCTGCATCAAGTTCAACCTCAACTGGATATATCACTGTACCTGAATCCGGATGACTTTTCTTTAGCATACTGACATGAAACACTGGATGCAATCTGTGTAACTCTGGAGGCAACTCTAACTCGTAAGCTACCTTGACAACACGTGCTATGACTGAGTAAGGCCCCATATACCTAGGAGCTAACTTACCCTTCGGACCAAACCTTAGAACACCCTTCCACGACGAGACCTTAAGATATACTTTGTCTCCTACTTGGAATTCCAAAGGTCGTCGGCGATTGTCTGCATAAGACTTCTGCCTGTCCTGTGCCACTTTCAACTGCTGCTGTATCACCTTGATCTTATCTGTTGTCTACTGTACTAACTCAGGACCCAACAAATGATACTCACCAGACTCATACCAACACAAAGGAGATCTGCACTTCCTTCCATACAAGGCTTCATAAGGAGCCATGTCAATGCTCTGCTGATAACTGTTGTTGTAGGCAAACTCTATCAAACTCAAATGTACATCCCAGTTGCCTAGAAACTGCAAAGAACAAGCTCGAAGGAGATCTTCCAAAATCTGAATAGTCCTTTCAGACTGTCCATCTGTCTGCGGGTGAAAGGTTGTACTGAACCTCAACTGCATTCCCAACGCTCTGTGCAACTGTTCCCAAAATCGACTCGTAAACTGAGGACCTCTGTTAGAAACTATCATTGCTGGCACACCATGCAGACGTACTATCTCATCAACATATACTCGAGTGAGTTTCTCGGCTGTATACGTCGTCTTCACTGGTAGAAAATGGGCAGACTTAGTCAATCTGTCCACTATCACCCAAATGGAATCATGATTCCTAGTTGTCCGGGGTAGACCAACTACGAAATCCATGGTTATATGATTTCATTCCCACTGCGGTATCAGCAATGGTTGCAATGTTCCTACCGGTTTCTGATGTTCAGCCTTCACTTGCTGACACACCGCACATCTCGCCACGAACTCAGCTACATCTTTCTTCAAACTGGGCCACCAATACAAGTCCTTCAGACTATGATACATCTTGGTGACACCTAGATGCATCACATACATTGACGTGTGTGCTTCCTCAAGCACAAACTTCCTCAGATCATCGACATCTGGAACCACCATCCTATCACGATAGCAAACTAGTCCATCCTCGGACTCATGAAACCCATCATGCTTGTCGCTGCCGAACTCTGATCTGATCAACTGTACCATATCATCTATCTGCTGTGCATCCTTGATCTGCTGCCTCAATGTAGGCTTAACTTGCATCTGTGCAAAAAGACCAGACAACAAAGAAACTTCTATCTGCACATTCATCTGTCGCAGAGAAACAAACATATCTCGCCTATGGCATACCAGAGAACTCAACTGTGCCTTCTTTGAAGAAACAAAAGAAGAATTTCTGCTAAGCGCATCAGCCACCACGTTCGCCTTACCAGGATGATACTCGATAGTGCAGTCGTAATCATTGATCAATTCCATCCATCGTCGCTGTCGCATGTTCAACTCCTACTGTGTAAAGATATACTTTGGATTCTTATGATCCATAAAGATCTGACACACTTCCCCATACAGATAGTGTCTCCAAATCTTTAACGCATGAACCACAACTGCCAACTCCAAGTCATGAGTCGGATAGTTCTCCTAATGTTTCTTGAGTTGTCGCGAAGCAAAAGAAACTACATGATCTTCCTTCATCAACACACAACCTAAACCTTTCTTGGAAGCATCACAAAAAACAACATAGCCCTTCCCAGGCTCTGGTAAGATCAACACTGGAGCACTGATCAGCTTCTCCTTCAAACTCTGGAAAGCTTGCTGACATCGATCGTCCCAAACAAAAGGTACATCCTTCCTGGTCAACTTCGTCATTGGCAACGCGATCACACTGAAGTCCTTGATAAACCTCCGGTAGTATCCTGCCAAACCAAGGAAACTACGAACTTCTGTCAGCGTCTTCGGCTGTTCCCAATCCGCAAAAGATTCCACTTTCTTCGGATCTACTTTGACTCCTTCAACAGATATCACGTGACCCAAGAAAGTCACTTCTTCCGACCAGAACTCACACTTACTGAACTTGGCATACAACTAATGTTGAAGAAGAAGAGTCAACGCTCGACGAAGATGTTGCTCATGCGCTATCCTGTCCTGACTATAGCTCAAGATGTCATCTATAAAGACTACAACAAACTAATCTAAGAACAGACGGAACACTCTGTTCATCAAATCCATGAAAGCTGCAGGTGCATTGGTTAGCCCAAACGGCATAACCACAAACTCAAAATGACCATACCTCATCCTGAAAGCTGACTTTGGTATGTCATCCGCCTTAATCCTCAACTGATGATATCCAGACCGTAGATCGATCTTCGAAAACATTGTAGCACCACGTAACTGATCAAACAGATCATCTATCCTCGGCAACAGGTACTTATTCTTGATCGTGACCTTGTTCAACTGCCGGTAATCTATACAAACCGCATCGAACCATCCTTCTTCTTAACGAACAACACGGGAGCACCCCACGGCGACGTACTCGGTCGGATAAAACCTTTCTCCAACAACTCTTGCAACTGCTTCTTCAACTCTTCCACCTCTACTGGAGCCATCCTATACGGTGATTGTGCAACTGGATGAGTTCCTGGAACCAGATTGATCTTGAAATCAATCTCTCGGAGTGGAGGAACACCAGGAAACTCTTCAGGAAACACGTCTGCAAACTCTCGAACAACTGGAACCTCCTCAAGGCTAGGACCTTTCGCCTTGGTAACTACAACAGTATCCACCACGTGAGCTAAGAATGCCTCACATCCTTGTCGTAACAACCTATCTGCCACCATAGCTAATACTAGACACGTCGGAAGAATCTTCCTATCTCCCAAGAAGATCCACTTCTCTCCATCACCATCGAACACTGCCTGCTTGGAACCACAGTCCAAAACAACCTTATACTTCTCTAAGGTATCCATCCCAAGGATAACATCAAAACCATGCATATCAAGTGGTATAAGATCCACTTGGATGCGATGTCCCGAGAAAGACAAGACACAAGGTGGACACTCTTCTCGAAGTAAAGAGGAACCATCAAGAGGGGTTTCTAACAACAAGCTATCCTTCTTACAGCTAACAGGTAAACGACAGTTTTCAAGCATACTATAGGCGATAAAAGAGTGTGTAGCACCCGGGTCAACCAGAATGGATATAAAGCAATAAGAAGACATATCCGAATGAAATAACTCCATCTGACCTGTCACTACTCGCGGGTTGACTATCGCCTCCGGCTGACTCATAGCATAGAATCGAGTCGTTGCTTGCTGTCCACGACCTCTGCTTCCTTGAGCAGACGATCCCACTTGAGACGCCTGACCGCGCCCTCATCCTCTGCTACCACTGGGATGTGGTCTCTCTGACCTATGAAAGCTCTGTCTCGGCTGCTGCATCACTTCAACATCTCTATTCGGGCAATTGAACTTCCAATGCCCGACTTGTCCACAAAGATGACATGACTTGTCCTTAAATCGTGGCCTAGCTGGCTCTGTCACTGCCACAAAAGATGAACTGTGCGCCTTAGATGGTGAAGAAACATGACCTCTCCCCTTACTCAGAGACCACTGAGATGGTACACCAGAACTTCTCATCGCTGACGGTGCTGAAAACCTGGGCTTCTTAAAGCCACCAAGCCTTCGACCTTGATACTGAGTAGGTATTTTGTGAGACATGGATTCTCTTTTCTCCCTTACTGTCTTCTCGATCCTTCGAATAGATTCCACAAACATAGCAAACCGTTCTCGGTTTTCCTACGCAGACACAGGGGTTGTCAACTCAGCACTCAAACCCTTCTCGAAACGTTTGATCTGTTCCTCATCTGTTGTTGCCATGTGAGGACAAAACCTCAACAGATCCATAAACTTGGCTTCGCACTCGGTGATGTTCATCGTTCCTTGTCTCAGGTTCTCGAACTGACTCACCTTCTCATCCAGATACATCTTCGGGAAGTATCTGGTGACGAACACGCGTCGAAACACTTCCCAACAGATCACCTCACCAGGCCGCTTCTCTTCTTCGATGGTCCACCAGTGACCAGCACTGCCTTTCATAAGGTAGACAACATGCTTTACCTTGTCTGCTTCGGGGATGTCAAGGATCCAGAAAGCCTTCTCGAGACTTGTCAGCCACAGATCTACATCTGCTGGATCAGCCGTTCCAGCATACTCCAAAGCTCCAACTCGGCGAAGCCGCTCGAAGGTCTTCCCAATACCCGATGCTTCTCCATGGGGAACCTGTGCTCGTGGAGGAGGCACTGGTAATCGCTCGACCATGAGATTCATCGTAGCCATTAACTACCCCATAAGCTGTTGGTAAGCAGGATGTTCAAGTATGGCTGGGTTAAATTGGGGACCCTCAGGCACCCGATCTTCATGTGCCTGTCCATCTGCTCCATCAACCGATGCAGCATCGCTGTACTCAGTAGAGTGTTCTTCATGGTTTCTAGACATCTTGACTTTTTTTCCGCTGAGGGCAGAAGATATTGTAAGAAAACCTGGAACACTCATAAGAACAAACACAACCTAGTCCTAGATCCCTGTAAACTCAGCGAACCTAAGGCTCTGATACCAAAACTTGTGGCAACACATCCCACTATCACACAGACAACGAGGTGTTACGCGAAAACGTGCGGAAATCACCATAACCACATATTACCAAAAACACGGTTTAATTAAAACCTATTGCGAAAAACTGATAACTATTAAGCTATTGCATTCTGGTCCTCATCCTTCAAGGAAAACAGGTCATATATACACATATACCAGATATGATACGTGTCCACAACTCAGGAACAACTGTTCATCCATCACATGAGTTCACCACCTGTTCATATACATAAAGGCCCACATCCGGCCAACAGCAGGATATACAAACATCATCAATCGTTCATCGTGAAACAACGTCAAAACACTGCCAAGGACCTGAGAGTACATGGATGACTCTAGACTCTACTACAAAACATCCAAAACAGCAGCATATCCATCACTTGCCTTCTACTACTTGTCAAGCTGCTTGGCCGCAACACCACGACCACCACCACGTCTAGCTCGACCACCTAAAAAGGGTGTAAACCAGCGGGGTGAGACAATTGAACATTGTCCCAGCGGGAAACATAACTCCCCACCACAACTACAGAACCTCAATAAGATAAACTATAACAGCAGATAACTAATAACAGGTATAGCAAGAGCAGTCTATATAAAGCCAAGCTATTCTTACCGACAAGCTTACCAGCTGTACAAAAGCATATAGCCAAATATCTCTCAATGGAACATGATTGACAAGATAAGATATATCACTATGTAACATGATTATCAGAACAAGATATAACATCACATAACCTGATTATCAAGATGAGACATATTACCACATACCTGATGAATATAGAAGTAACTGCAAGGTATAACAGAGATATTACACAGATAAGGCTTCAACCAATGTTTCGTGTCTATCTTAAGTAGTAATTATTAGACGGCTGTATTACATGTTATTATGCCCTGAGGAAGTGAACCGTACCGTTCAAATCCAACCTTCGGTTACGAAACCCAAGCCAGTGCCATACAAGGTCAATGGAAGAGTCGGACTCCACGACCTCCCACCTTGTGGTCAGTATATGAGTACAACACAAGCAGGACCGCAGTCTCATGCTGAAGTGGTCTTAGCCATAGGGTCAGCTCCATAGGCTACCCTCACTCTAGCCCGCCTTGGTACATGTCTCAGCGCTAGTAAAACTGAACAACGGGCCTGTTCACCGTGCTCTGAGCCATGAACACATTCATGATCCTCACATCACATATCCTGAGCCATGGGCCTGTTCACCATGCTCTACACATACATATATCTGAGTCTGCAACCGAAGTTACACTCTTACCTCCTCATTTTCAGGCTAGGAGCAACCTACACATATTCAACAATATGCGCTTCCAGGTTAACTCGTAGGAGAACCTGTTTCACCATCACCAAATCCTGACGATGATGGATCTCTGGCCAGGGCAAACTACATGATATAATTCCACTGTGATTATTTAGTATCTTTTAGATGGATTGCAAGATTCAACCAAGTTGTATAACATGCAAGATATAACAGAAAGTAAATAACATAAACTCAACATTATATTATTATTGTAACCACATCCACCTGATCCACCTCACGGATCCAACATCACATGTTACCGCTTGGCCTCTTGCCAACCATCCAGATCCATCTCAAGGATCATCCCATACCACAGGATCTCAATCCCTCACCATGTACTGCCAATGCCTCTTCAAGGCTCACATCAACATCATGGGACAAACACATCATACATACAACCTCATAGAATAATCATCAAAGTGATGTTACTCATCACCTATGCCTCATAGCCTTTTCATGGCTAATCATCACCTGCATGGTTAGGGAATACAATAATCACATTTTCAACATAAGGAATTTGCTTACTATCATGAAAATGCCATTCAAGATACCCTACTTATCATTCTTACACTATTTGGTGATCAAGTGTATAAAGCACATCAAACCATACCCATGCTTATCCTCATCTCAGAATTATACGAATAAACAAGATGTTTACTTTATGTAAGCAGTCATGTTGAATATATAGAACAAGCACTATTATTATTACCACTATCATCATTGTCACCATCCACTATTATTACCATTATCATTGTGCAACTACTAGTGTAACTACCACCATTCACCTTATCAGCAACAGATAAGCACAAGGATCACATCATGCATATCATTACCACTACCTTCCTTATTATCATCACTACTACCATTATCATTATTGCTATTATCAGCATCATTACTATCATTAACATTGTTATTGTTGCAAGGCATCACTATCGTATATAAGCAAGGTTATATGAGCACAACTAAACAACTCTATGGTACAAAGAACCGTCACTAAAAGATCATAAGACCCTCACTAAAACTCATCACAACCCTCACCCAAACACAACAACAACGGCTGGCACAAGGGAGTGCAGCAACGCTGTGTTGCTACAACAACACCCACCCCGCGTGACACATCGTCACAGCAAGGGGTAACGTGCGTCAGGGGGTGTCGGGCATCCCATGCCTATCGGGCAACACCCGTCACACATCCATGCCGACCGACACTCATGGGGGTGTGTCGCCCGTCACAACACCCCAACCACAACGCCCGATACAACTATCGGCCAGGTCACAACCATCTCCAACAACTAAGAGAGAGAGGGAGAGAGAAGGAACACTTCCTCAAAACATGCAACCACCAACCAAGGCCTATCGTCCGATACACACCAAGAGAGAGGCGTGACGCCCGTCACAAGCCCCAGATGTATCGCCCGTTACCAACCCTACTTGCCCAACACAACTATATCAGCCAACACTCACCCTAGCCTATCGTCCAACCCAAACAAGCTTTCCAAACAAGGACAAGGATGTCGCCCAGCACAAGAACAACCACTATATCGCCCATCACGAGGACAATCCTGCCGCCCAACACACCAAGACAAGGGGGTATCGCCCAACACAAATCATCTTCTACCTCCAACACAAGGAATCTCAAACCCTAGCTAGCAAAGTACACTAGATCACAAGGAAACCCTAAACCCTAAGGAGGATCGGCCACCAAAGGTACAAAAGCAAGGAACTAGCTACTAACATATGAACAAGAACATAACAAGAGGTAATGGAGCTAGGGTTAGAAGTTATGCAACCCGCCTTAAGCTCCAAGCTCCAAGGAAGAAGAAGAGCTCCAAGCTTCAAGGGTATCGTCCACCACAGCTCCTCCAAGGGAGTGTATCGGCCACCACACAAGGAAAGGAAGGGAGTGTCGTGCACTCAAGGTGGAGGAGAGACCAAAAGATCAAAGGAAGCTAAGGCAAGGGAAAGAACCACCTATATAGAAGGAAAGGGAGGAGAAAACAAGGTAGATCCATGCTATGTGTCATCCACCCAAGGGACACTTGTACTAGAGCTCAAGCCACCGCTCTAGAAAGCCATAAGACACTTGTCCAAGATGTGCACCAAGTGTCCACCAAACATGGTCAAGGCTGGACCAAGCATCATGGGCGATACAGCCAGCAGCTCCACTGGGCGACACACCAAGGTACCCTGGGCGACACACACTCACTTGGGTGACACAAGCAAGTCTTGGCCGACACAAGGCTCCACCAAGCCCAAACAAGGCACCTCAAGGCCCAAACAAACTCAACCAAGGCCCAAAGAACTCTAGCAACAAGCCCAAGCCTTCCTCTCGACCCTAGAGGAAGCAAAGAGAGGGAAACACCTCACAAGATGGAAAACTTGCACACAAAACCCTAAACTTGGGTTATTTGCAAGTAGCCCCTCCAACTCTCAACAAAGCACAACCAAACCCTAATCACCACTAAAGGTGATTAGCAAGCATCAAACCACCAAGGTTAAGCAAAGCAAACAGGGTAAACCCTAAACAAAGGTCAGGGTCCTTACAAACAGGACCAAGACACTTAGCCATCTTTTATTTGCGGATGATGCTCTTATCTTCTTAGAAGGGCGCATGCGTAGCATTACCAATCTCAAGCAACTTCTACATGAGTTTGGTACTATCTCTGGTATGAAATGCAATCCTAATAAGACTCATATTTATCTGTCTTCTTCTTGCCGCAATAAGGATGCATTGCTCAATTGTTTGGGAATTCAGCAAGGTACCTGGCCTACCAAGTACCTTGGTTTCCTAATGGCTGGTGGAAATCTCAGGAGACGTCATTTTCATGAATGCTTGGACAAGTTAAGAGACATGATACAGAGATGGCCGTGATCTAAAATTTCTATGGCAGGTCGTCTTGTTCTCATTAAACATTGTGCCATAGGTTTGATTAGTTACTGGATGTGAATGAGTGACATTCCCCTAGCTGTGTTGCAAAGAATGGAGTGGCTGCTATCCGATTTCTTGTGGGGTAGCTCTACACACCCCTCTAGTTGGTTACAGCTGGCCTATCCAACTAATGAAGGTGGTCTTGGTCTCAAGAGACTTGATGAACTTGCTAATTACCATACACTGCGTCGCATGAAGAGATTCACTCAATTACAAAGCATCTGGGGCTCATGGTTATCTTGTAGATATGGTGATTCCTTAGATACTAATTCTATGTGTGGCTCTACTTGCTAAAAACGTATGCTATTACTCTGGCCATATTTCTCACCGACGGAAGACAGGGATCTCTGGGACAATGTCCGAAAAAAGTGCCCACATGACAAGGCTTATGAGAGCCTTTGGATCTCCAAGCACTATCCTTGGTGGAGCCTCACAACCTTCAGAGCTCTTACGAACGTCCTTCCAACCTTGGAGAAGATTAGCTCCTGGTCAGGTTCTCCTGTCCCAACTTGCTTACTGTGCGCCCAACATTTGGACTCGGCTGCTCACCTTTTTGAAGGTTGCAAGTTTTGGAGATATATTTGGGGTCGAGCACAACTTAAACTTAATATCATGTCCTCTTATTCTTTATACGGATGTCTAGCTGATCTTGGCAAGAGGTCTAAACATTCCATAATCATTGAACTTTGGGAAATTACTGGTGCTGTCCACTTACTTTGGTCTGAGCATAATATGAGACTACATAATGGTGGCTCTTTTGATTATGTAGAGATTTTCAACCAGCTATCCCTAGAGATCAAGAGAATGCATTGTAATTTTAAATAATGTCTTGATGTAACTCCTATTATTGCTAGGAATTGGGATATGTTGTAACCAATTCTTAGGATGATGTAGTCACATATTAGGGTGTGGCTTGTAACTTTGTCCCCATCACGGGGTTTTTAGAATATACTTACCCAAAATTTCCCAAAAATAAATAAATCATCATAGATGTCTATTCCCTCCTCTCTCGAGCTTAGGATAGATCTAAATTATAATTTCATCTCTCTCTCAAGATGGTAAACAAACAATCACAATATAACCGTATGATCATTATATTAAGCATTCCAACATTCTCATGTTGTCATGCAACTTCATAAACTTAGATAAGGTTAATACTACTCTTTCATGGGATGGTAGCTAACCGTACAAGTGAAGCATTAAGACCAAAACTATGGAGATAATCTTTGCTAAAAGCATATATTCAATAAATTTAAGTATTTACATGTTGGAAGAACCTTAGTGGCTACTCCCAACCCAAGCTATGTGTTTAACCACTCATGGTGGTGAGTAGCATTATAATATTATAAGTATGGATAGACATGAAGTACTACTGAAATGGATCAGAAGAAATGAGAGTAGGGAGGTAGATTCAAGGAAAGGAGGAGTGGAGATATACCAACAATGACCAAGAATGATCAAGGTCGATGGTCCAATTATCCAAGTTGAATCTAGTGTGGTGTAGGAGAAGCTCCTGCTTGTCATCCTCTTTCCATCGATGAAGAACTCAAGCAAGGCGGCGGTGTGCTAGATCAACGACGAAGGCGTCAGACTCTTCTCCCACGAATCGATGGTCTAGAAGATGGTCGATGTCGAGGGTGAACTCCGGTAGAGCTCGCGCGTCCTCCATGTGTGGTGTCCCCCTTAGAAGAGCTCCATGCATCCTATTTATAGCTTCGACATGTTTCTCTTTCACTTGCACCACAAGTATAGGCATGTGCCTCAGGATGCGCGACTAACAACCTTGGAATGACTGTTCAGTGGGGCCATCGAGTTTTGAAGCATAATTGGGCTTGGAGACCTTTAATGGAACTCGTCTTCCCATCAGTTGCTGAACCTGTGTGGCCATCAATGGCTGAACCGGTCAACCCATTGGTTCTCAGGAACCGATGACTCTTGCAATGGTGATCCGATGGGCCTGGTTAGAAGACCGATGGTTTTGCTGTTAGGAGGGTTGTCCAGGGAAGCCATCATATCCTAACATTCGATGGTCACACATGCTAGCTATCAAATCCCGATCGATGGTTGCACTAATGTGAAGGTCAGTTCTAGGGAAGCCGTTGGATTTCGACACTCAGTCACATAGACCAGCCATCAGATGCGAACTGACAGTCAGCCTATGTGTTCTCTTGTCTCAGGACCATCAGTTTGTGATCTGTCAGTTGCTCTGCTAGCTGCCCCATAGCCTTGTCGTGGTCCCCATCGGTTGTGGGAACCGATGGAAGCCCTGCTCCATGGTAGACTCCTTTAATTTAGGTTACTTACATAGAATGCTGTAATTACCTTCAAGACAAAGCATAAGAGGTATTATGTGTAAAACAGTGGAAAGTCAAGATAACTTTGCATAATGAGGGAAATAAGGAGCAATTTAAGGCATGGAACATCCACAAAATTGGATGTTATCATTAGCGCTCTTCATATCCGCACATCTAATCAATACATTTTCACGCTATATGTCATTGCTAAAGACATTTCCACGCTCATGTACATATATAGTATAGTGACATGTAAGCATACATGTATCTATGGTCAATTCCCAGTACCACATGTGTATTGTATGAAATCAATATACATTCAAGGCGACCTTTAGGTGCATTAAGGTCCCCAACCTTGATGATCATTCTCAATTTCTAAACCTTGATTGATACTACATTTATCCAATCAAAAAAATAAAAAGAATGTGGGAGAAAGACATGGTTTACCTATGATTTGTGATCATGCCAATTAATAAGTGTGGATTGGAGTCCATACGGCATGGATACTCAAGGTGGGGGTAAGGGATGCACGATGGATATTAGTGATAGAATTAGGATGAATTCCAATGAGGATGGGGTGTTGTATAAGTAGGGACAGAGTTACAAAGCTACAGGAGGGACAACATGGGCTTTAGCTCCCTTCCCAAATCTATGAATAGATATTGATATCATAGACAAAAAGTCTACATATATGCGTTTTCTATGTATAAGACATTGTACATTTCTAGCTAAGTTGGTATATGTCTTTGTTTTTCAGGCAATGGCTTGGGTTCAAATCCCTCTATTAACATATTTTTTATAAATTTATTTAATTCACCCCCTATTACAACTAATATCATTTTTACCCAATTCAGCCACCTATTGTAATTTTCTAACTCTGTCACTCTATATAAGTAACAATAATGCAATTTTAGGATGCAAAGTCTGGTAAAAATGATAAGAGAAGGTGGAGGGTAGAGTGTGTGGGGCAAGTAGAGGTAGGAAGGAACACATATGTGATGCTAGGACATGCAATGGCATATGCTTCTGGGAGAAAGAGGAGGAGGTATTGGTGGTAGGAGATGATTTGGACACATGGTGGAAGGAAAAGAGTGGTTGAAACACTACACATGCATGGTGAAGGTTGGTAGCAAATGGAACCAACACCTTTCTAATGGTGAAGTGCTTGGGCTACTTGGTCAAACTAGAGAGGCGCATAACTTTCTTGGTTGCATGGCAAAGGAGAATGTGGTAGTACGAGTGGCTATGACAAAGATGGGAGGACGGATCTACTACTCCTCATTTTGCAAGGTATAGCCTACTCCTTTGATAATCTACGTACACTTGTAACAGCAGATCACATAGTAGGGTGTGAATTAAATGTATTTAAAACGTGGCATCATCTGCTGTAAGGTGTAGCCCTGGGGGCAAAGATAGGTCGAAATATAGATGCCTATAATCTCAAGTTGAAAAATAGTTTGAAATTGTTTAATCGTTGTTGGCATCATTTTAACCATGGCTTATGTTAATTTCTTTTTGACATCGGGCATGTATTAACTTCTAAAATGACTATAACGTTATATACATTAAAAGTGCCTCTTAAATATTGTATCAAAGTTTCCTGTTGCTAAGAAATCACCCTTAATTCAGTAAGTATATGAACCTCACGTCGTTAGGTATGTTGTTTGCGTTGTGGATAGCACGATGAATATTTAGTATAAAGTAAATCTGTATTGTTTACTCAAATATAATAAAATGTTAACAGTGTAATACTATTTAAATGACACTTTCTGAAACTGAAAAATGTATGTTTTTTAAAGGAAACAAAATTAAGTCAGCACAGCGTAACATACACAGAAAAAGCTAGACATAACATATTGTGATTGTATGTTTACATCAATTAAATGTGTGCTAGATTTAAATATTTGGTTAAAATTTCTTCTTGTTAAGAAATCACATCGTAATTCATTACATGCCTGAACCTCACGTCGTTAGGTACCTTGTTTGCCTTGTTGATAGCACGATAAATAGTTTAGTAAAAATTAAATCTGCATTGTTATCGTGAATTAAAACAAAATCAAAATATGTCGGCACAGCGCAACATATGTAAAGAAAAAGCTATATACTTATCAATGTATATTTCTAGCTAAGTTGGTATATGTCATTGTTTTTCAGGCAATGGCTTGGGTTCAAATCCCTCTATTAACATACTTTTTTTTTAAATTTATTTAACTCACTCCCATTACAATTAATATCATTTTTATCTGATTCAGCCACATATTATAATTTTCTAACTATGTCACTCTGTATAAGTAACAATAATGCAATTTTAGGATGAGACGCCTGGTAAAAACGATAAGAGAAGGTGGAGGGTAGAGTGTGTGGGGGAAGTAGAGGTAGGAAGGAACACATCTCTGATGCTAGGGCATGCAATGGTAGAGGCTTCTGGGAGGAGGATGAGGAGGAGGAGGAGGTGATGGTGGTAGGAGATGATTTGGGCACATGGTGGAAGGATACACATGCATCATTAGGTTTGGTAGCAAATGGAACCAACACCTTTCTAATGGTGAAGTGCTTGGGTTACTTGGTCCAACTAGAGAGGCGCATAACTTTCCTGGTTGCATGGCTAAGGAGAATGTGGTAGTACGAGTGCCTATGACAAAGATAGATAGAAAGATAGATGCCTATAGTTCCAAGTTGAAAAATAGTTTGAAATTATTTAATTATTTTTGGCATCGTTTTAGCAAGGCTTATGTTAATTTCTTTCTGACATTGAGCATGTATTAACTTCTAAAATGGCTCTAACGTTTGTGTGTGCTTAAATATTGTGTCAAAGTTTCATGTTGTTAAGAAATCGCCCTTAATTCGCTAAGTCTATGAACCTCTTAGAGACGTTGTTTGCGTTGTGGATAGCACTATGAATAATTTAGTAGAAAGTAAATCTGTATTGTTTAATCAAATATAATAAAAGGTTAACTGTGTAATACTATATAAATGACACCTTCTGAAACTGAAAAATGTAAGTCTTTTAAAGAAAACAAAATCAAGTCAGCACAACGTAACATACACAAAGGAAAAGCTAAACATAAAACTTATTTTTAGGATTGTATGTTTACATACATTAAATGTGTGCTAGATTTAAATATTTGGTTAAAATTTCTTCTGTTAAGAAATCACATCGTAATTCATTACATGTCGGAACCTCACGTCGTTAGGTACTTAGGTACCTTGTTTGCCTTGTGGTTAGCACGATAAATAGTTTAGTAGAAATTAAATCTGCATTGTTATCGTGAATTAATAAAATAAAATTAAAATATGTCGGCACAGCGTAACATACGTAAAGAAAAAGCTATACACCAAAAGTTAACCAATTCAGCACATTTATAATTTCCAACTCGCTAGAAGGAGGGTTTGAACCTCCGACCTTGTGGTTAACAGCCACACGCTCTAACCAACTGAGCTATTCCAGCTATTGGCCATTTACCTTGCTTTTCCTATTTTACTCAAGTTATATTAATGCGTTTATGCAATTCCGCCAACGAAAGTAAGTTAAGACGCAATCTAGAAGGGATACCAGACCTCCCCTCCTGTTCATTTTGGGATCCTGTAGTACTCCAACGAGATTCGTTGAGATTCGATCCCGCAACCTACGCTACGCTTCACAAGTAGCAGACTTGACCAACTGAGCTAGTTGACAAGTGCAGAATATGAATAACTATAGAGTGGAAGTGTGGGCTTAAATCCCAGGAACCATAATTGTTTTCACCCCAAGATATGGTAACCAAGAGTCATTTTGCAGAACGTCGTGCAGGGGCAGAACGTTGTACGGAATAGACTGTGATGTGACAAAAAGGTTCAAAACGAGAAGAGATGAAGGTGGAGGTTAAAGTGAGTGTGGGGGGTTGGGAGAGGGGAGGCAGTATAGGTAGGAAGAGATACCGATGTGATGCTAGGGCGTGCACTGGTAGAGGCTTGGAGGTGGAGGTAGATGAGGAGGAGGAGGAGGTGGTGGTGGTGGTGGTGGAGGGATATGATTTGGGCACATGGTGGAAGGGAAAAAGGGATTGAAATACTACACATACATTGCGAGGGTGGCTGGCAAGTCAAAGCAACACCTTTCTAATGGTTCAATGTTTGGGCTACTTGGTTCAACTAGGGAGGGGGCACAATTGTAGTTGCATGTCCAAGGAGGATATGAAGAACTGGGTACGAGTGGCTATGACAGATAGATAGATAAATAGATAATTGCTTACATTTTCAAGTTAGAAAAATAATTTAGTGTTGTTTAATTGTAGTTAGTATCATATTGGCCCATGAAACATGTTGACTTTTTTTGGCATCGAGTATTTGTTATCTTCTTAAACAACTACATAGTTATATATACATTATACATGTGTTTCTAAATATGAATCTTACTTCTAAGTTTTAAGTTGTTAAGCAATTCTCATAATTAAATCATCTTTGAACTTCACATCATAATCCAGTCTTACCTACATGATCCTCTTCTTAATCAAGCACCAATAGGAAAGAAATCCACTCTTACCTACATGATCCTCTTCTTTTTTTTGAAAGCCAAATGATCGTCTTCTTAATAAAACACCATTTGGAAGCAAAGATCTATAATATAATAATTTAGATAAGATGACCAAAATAGTACTTTCTTCCATAGAAAGTGATCACAAGTCTATTTTTTAGCTCTAGCAGATATCTAGTCGACAATACAATAGACGAGGTTGATTTGTTAAAGACAAGCAATGTTGTTGATCGCTTGGTTAAGAACGTGGGTATAACTTAACTGAAACGTCGATTTTGGTAAAGAAACAGAAATGATGTTAGAACACACATCATCAATTTTTAAAAGACAAGTAATGTTGAATTATCACTGGATTAAAAATCTGAGTATTGCTTACCACTAGTGTCGGTTTATTTTTGAGAAGCAACACTAGATCTCTACTAAAATCATGTGAGATCAGTTTCTCCCATTCTTTCTTGCCTACACAAACCCCTTTTCCTTCTTCCTCTGGCGGTTATGACTTACTTCTCATCAATGAACGCCATCACCTCCTCCTATTTACACATATCCTTACACAAATACTGACAATATCTGTTCTCTGCCTCATCGCCATCCTCTAAGGGAGCTTATGCAATGTTGTCTAATGTAACAATTTTTAACACATGCAAATTCTCTAAAGATAAAATCTTTAGACTTTACCTAACCCAGGTGTACAAAATTCCCTTATATAAAATTAAATTTGTCTATTATCACTTATATAAAGGTGGCTCTTCCATGCCCTAGTTTGGTCCTTGTACACCCCAAAACTTTAACCGGGTATAACTTCCACATATATTGGATATTTGAGCTGAAATTTAGTTTTTTTTTATTTATAACAAGGCTGTGTGCAAACTTTCATGAGGTTACGATTGTCCTACAAGTAATTTATACACCTTTTACTCTTAATGGTCATTTATGCCTTAAATGTGCCCTAATCTTGAAACTAGCTTTACTTTCACATACATTGGGTATCTCCCCTGACATTTTAGGTATTGTTTTTTTTCTTATTAATATATGAGAGAAGTTCAATTATATTTAATAATCATAAAGGAACTTATCCATGTTTTATCATGTAAGGTGTTTTAGCCTTTATGTACCCTAATTTGGTGTTTTGGTCCTTTTAAGGCTGAGAATGGCTAGGTCTACAATTTTGAGTTGAAAACTAACCTAAAACTAATCATGAATCCAGGTTAATAACTATGAATTGTGTATAACATTCTTTTCAAGTAGAGCCAATAAACAATGTACGTACAGAGTTGTATGGGGATTTACATATCATACCCGAGCTTCATGTAATTTAGGGAAATCTCAATTGTAAAGATTTCTCCTATTGAGATTTATAAGATTATTACATATCCCTATTTTCTCTTATATTCTTGTAATCTTTTTGAATCAACTAAGTCTGATATAAAACTTGACATCATATGATGAACTTGGGACATGGGATATACATGTAGGTATGAGGTTTTGAGGCTTTTTCCTTGATGGCAATGGTGAGGGTACTATCTTTTGAATGACAGTGGGTTCTAAGGTCTAAAGTTTAGCTCTATATTTGGACATAAATGAACTAGAAGATAATGGAAGGGATTTTGATACACTTAATATGTGGAGTTATTTGGTCATGTGTGTTTTATACACTTTCCCTTGTAATAAAACAAGATATGCTCTACTATGATCAAGAGTCTCAAGAAATTATATGGACTTAATGACCGTGTACAATTTATGATAACTAATTAAGACCTAAACAAGACTTAAGTGATAATATATTGACTTGAATTTGATATTCTTAGAAACAATACCATATGTTAGTCTTTCATGACAATCCATTACATTAAATGAGTGATAATAACCTTCTTCATAATCCACCTTTATTATGAATGGTGATTACGATACTTTCTATGTATGGGATAACAATCTACCTTTTTTGATACTATTTGTTCATTGGAAATGAAATATTGGAAGGAGAAATATCCCATATTATGCCTTGTTTAAGTTTGATGTGTCATGATTTAAAAATGGTGGCCCCTAAAATATGAACCTATCCACTTTGACAAAGACATCTTCATATATGCAATATGGTATACAAATGATTAATCCCCCAGTTGAGTTATCATGTTGGTCTCCAGACTATGTGGGAAACCCTTATTAAATATCTTTAGTGGCATTGAATTGATGTTAGATCCCGAGTCACATAAGGCATTCTCAAAGTAGAACTTGCCTATTGAACATGGAATGTTGAAGCAACCTGGGTCTTCTCTCTTCCTGGGTAGCGTTCTTTGGATCATCATGCTTACCTCCTCATGTGAAACCGTTTGCTAAAGTACCTTTTTGAAATTGCATGGACTCAACCGGTTTGGGATCGTTTGGTCCCAAATGGTCTTGAGACCATTTGGTCCAAACCACCTCAAAACTGCATGGACCAAATATGGTCTCAACCAATCAAATCGATTTGGGGTTCTCAATGTTGATTCCTTCAATCATTGAATTCATTTCTCAGTCCAGCTTATCAAGAGGCCCTGGATATCAATCTCCTACAAGAGGGAAAAATCCCATCTACATCACTCACATTCTATCCCCATGTGTCACAATGCACCCAAGAACCACCTTTATGGCAACCCTTATTCAGGATCATGGTGGATGATGTCAAAGTACATGAACGACATGTGATGAATGTAGTGACTTCAGGTTTAAGAACCACAATCACCACTTATCACTATGAAAGTCGATTGTGACTACCATTCCATGGTCTTCATGTATCACTCACATGGTGGGTCTGTCTGATACACTATTCTCTAACATGTGCCCATGTGCTTGACTAGATATCACATATCATGACTAATGAGATTCTGTCATCAATCAACACACACTCTAGTCTTATGTATTATTGTTGTCTAATTTGCTTCCACAGTAATATCTGACTGGGGACATAACAAGAATGTATGTACTCTTAACATTCGTATGTTCTCATTGTTCAAGTCATGTACTTGAAGACATAAGTCATCAAGTAACATCATTATTTAGATATCTACTATGTATGTATCATCATCTCATGAGCGAGACAAACATAATAGATGAAATTAGCTTTATTTTATCAAATCAGGTATCTAATGCCACACTCCAATCATCATATGATTAGCTCTTTACGCATACATACCAACAGACTCCCACTTGCACTTAGAGCCAATCATCTACAATCTTATTTCAAGTGACCTTAACATGTCCATCATGTTTCTACTGTGCTGGTGCTTTTATAGCCGGTTAGCAATGTTTGTTTCAAGTCAGTATTGCAAGTTTCACATCTCCTTGATGTGTGCCAACTCATATGAGATGGAAGTGCCATAGTATGCTATCTTATATCCCTTTCCTATCTAGGATCTCCATTATTGTCACAATATTCTTACCGTGTCATCAACGATTGGAACCTCCCAAAGTTCATCTATATGAACTTATCGATTCAAACGGTATCCTCTGATGTTCCTATAACACTAGGATACTCAACTTCTATTATAGAATTTAAACAAATATCTCTTGATTGGAACTTTTTTTGCTTGCAGTTCTTATTTTAAGATCAAACATTATTTAGATTGTAATAATTAATTTGTCATTTTAGAAGCTTACATCAGTGTAACCTCTTACACCCAAATCTTCCTTATTACTATAATTCATGAACTAATCATTTTAGTGCTACTCAAGCACTGAAGGATGTTCTTATGGCATTCTAATGACAATCACTTGTATCTGACAGATACCCTCTCATCATGTCCAATACATATATGATTTCTAGATAGGTCTATATATCATGTCATCATGTCCAATACATATGAGATAATAGAATGAGTATATAAAATTGCATTCAAGATAGATCCAACTGTGAATGCATATAGAATGTACCCATGTGTTCCTATTCTTCACAAGAATTGGGATACTAGGCTCCTAGGAGACTACCTCCATGGAATCATGGACTAGTTTTTTCTGTTCAAATCTACATGCTGAACCCTTCAACATCTTGTCAATGTTTATGCTCTTTCTTAGGTTGATAATTAGATCTCAATTCCTATCACATAGGATGCCTCACCTAAACCCTTTAGAGAAGGTACTTTCTTTGCCAGGTTTTAATATTTGTAGGATAAGAATGTTATTCCCCATCATATGTGGAATACAAATATGTTCCCACTAAATCTATTGTAACCACATATTCCATCTTCTTTCTGACTCAAGTTAAAACCATTGACTATATTGTCAAATATAAGATTCCATCTCTGACATGCTTGCTTCGATCCACAGATTAACCATTGTAGCTTACAAACTTTATTTGCAATATTGGATTTATAAACCTATAGGATGTGTAAGGTACACATCTTGTACAACATTCTAGTTAAGGAATACAGTTTTAACATCCATTTTGCCAAATCTCATAGTCACATTAAGCTACAATAACAAACATTATCCTAGTGGATTTAACCATGGTGACTGGTGAAAATATTTCTTCATGTTTGACAACTTGAACTTGTTTGAAATCCTTTACAACCAATCAACCCTTCCATGTTGATCTTATTCCTGAAGACCCAATTGAACCCTATGGGTTTTACCCCTTCAAGTGGATCCACCACGGTCATACCTTGTTGGTTTACATGGAGTCCATCTTTGGTCCCATGGCCTCAAGCCACTTCTCAGACTCTGATCCCTGAATAACTTCTAGGTAGGTTGTTGACTCATCTTCTATGATCAACTCACCACCTTTTGAGTTATCATAATCTTTCAAAGTCAAGGCGTGTTCTACTAGAGCTATAAGTTTTGTGTTACATAAGGAACTTGAAATTCCACAACAACTTGTGATTCTCCTTGTTCCTACTGTACCTCTTTAGGTTCAATGTTTTCTTATTTGTCTCAAACATTTCAAATTCTACTTTTACTCCCACTGATTCCTTTAGAACTAAGTTCCTCTTCAGGAATACAACCATCTAGATTAACAAACAACTTTGTTGTTGGATTTGGATAAGAGTATTATTTTAACAAAATAACATGTATGTGATTTATGGACTAAGCCTTTAAGAAACTATTTTCTTATATAAGCATCATCCTAAATCACTATAAAAACACACCGAGACACCTCCATGCCATATTTGATATGATGTCTTTTAAACCATTTTAGACGGTACATTGTTTCAGTGTAAAACATGTGCCCAAAATAAAATGGAAGATCAGCTAGATTTTATTTCGCACCATGACTAACAAGGCGTGCTTCCTTCTTTTTGATTCACTCTCATGATATGCTATCATTGTGTTTTAGGTGGAATTCATCATGATACATTATCATGATCTCCCAGAAGGTTCTCAAACTCTAAAATATTGCAACACTGATCACATCAAAGTATCGTAATAGTTTTACCAAGTTAGTTACATACTTCATTCAAAATCTCCTTGAACACTTTAAGATATCTTATGCCTGTATTTCATTAAATACAAACTTCCATATCTACTGATAGAATTAGTAAATATAATGAGGTACTTGTAACTACCTTTAACATTTATTCTAAAAGGTCTATATACATCAATATGCATGAGACCTAATAGAATAGTCACTCTCCCACTACATCTAGTGAAGATGCCTTTGTCATATTTCCCAATATATAAGACTTGCATGTCTCTAATGTTTCAATAACCAAAAGATTCTAGACCATCATATAGATTCTAGAAATGCATATCTCATTTATCTTCTTTAGATGATAATGGTAAGGTTTTTAATGTTTGAGTATTCAATTCATTCAATATATGTGTCATACACAATTATCTTTACAACTATCAAGTATAGTTTGTGAGACATAGTCATTTCCATGAAACATAAATTCTTGTCCATACAAGATACATGATGTTTTCATCAATGGCAGGTATACAATAACAATTCACTAATTCTATTACATGCCCATGAATGACAACTTCCAATTGTAGTGACATAAACCCTTGCCCCTTATAGTTCTAGATTATTTCTTATCAGGTCATGAAGTAGAGATCTCTATCTCCATATTCTTCCTTTGTTCCTTTAAGTGAAAAGGACAAATTCCTTTTTCACTTACCCTTCTGCTTATCTTGAGCGCAGAAGACTTGGACTTCAACTTAGACTTAGAACACTTCTTGGCCTTACTTTCATCCTTGGACTCTCATCCACTTTTCACCATCATGGGTTTGTCTTTCTTCATTCATGCTTCAACATTAATCATCATGCCAAGCAACTTTGACAACAACTTAACCATGTTATTCAAGTGATATCACTCAATAAGCTGGTTGTATGTGATTTAGGCAATGATTGTAGAAGCATATCCATGGTCAACTCTTAACCTAAAATAAATCCCGATATCTCCACATACTCAATCATATTGAGCACATGGGGCTCTACTGGATCTCCCTCCGTTAGTTTGCACTCAAACAATGCTTTGGAGACATTACACCTTACTTGATTTACATGATTCCTAATATGTGTTACCATCTCAAGAATGTCCATGTTTTTCATTTTGTTCATGCAACTCATAGTTCATACAACATAGCATACGGTCTTTGATGTTTATGACATCATTGACATGCTTCAAGTAAGCATCCATGTCAGCTTAGGCACATTTGGAGTGGGTTCCTATGGCTCTGGTCTTTCAAGAACATAGAGCTTTCACTCATTGATGAGAATGTTTCTCAAATCCCTTAACCAGTTGTGGAACTTTATCCCATTTTGTCCTTCTCAAGGATTGATCGCAATGAGAACATGTTTGTGTTTGACATTAGATTCTACAAAGAAATATTGCAAAATTTCAAAGCATTTTGATTTTTTTGATTTGATAAGGTAACGATGTTAATTAGGCCTTTAATTAATTATCACTCCCACTATTTTGTTCAAATTGATAACCCTCACGTATCAATTTGAAAGATTGCGGTGTACAATCTTCTAATGAGCTAAGATCCAAAACAATTCAACTATTACTTGGCCAAAATCAACATCCATAGTCAATTATTAAGGTAGGCAACTTTTGCCAATTGCTATGAAACTCTTGGATAGATGATATACACAAATCCTTACCATAGTCATCTGCATGCCTCTGGTGCTTAGTCCTATTAAGTACACTCAGTTAAGCCTGACCCAAAAGCCAACATGATAGAATATGAACCTGCTTGGGCAGAACCTATATATCTACCATCACACTTCCATGAGATGGATGACACACCATGGTTGGACATAACCTATGCTTGGTCGATCAAGCTTTTCATGTGTGTTTTTTTATAGAAATCATCTAACACTTAATATTATATTGAGGGATTTTATATATAAGTAAATATACATATATAATCACCACATACTTAGAACATATCATATACATGCAATAACCACAAACGGTAACATGCAATAATTAAAACACACAAGCGATGGTTATGGCCATACTATTATTATTCCTTAGAGCCACACATAATTACTACCACATAGGGTCTACATCATATGCAACCTATTGTTGAAAAAGATTTGTGCTCAAACTAATCCAAGTTGATTGGTTCAACTCTTAAACCAGTCGACTCCCCTCTTGGTCGCTCGGTTGGTCTCATGAAGTAGTCGTATTGTTCTAGGTTCAAGTGATGTCTGGACTCCTCCAGCCAGTCGGTTGGGCCACCATTTGATTGGTTCATCCTCCTGTCGTTTGGCCTCCTAAGGCCCTCCAGTTGATCGGTTCATTTCACGAACCATTCGGTTCTTCTGGTGCAGAATGTCTTCTCACAAAGAAATGTAAATTAAAACTATCCTATTTCTTATTACATTATAAAAGGGAAAACCTTGAGTTACATGCGAGGGGAAATAGGAAGAAGAGTATTAGTTTACATTTGGAAGGGAGAGAGAGGCTCGGTATGCAAACTGAGATATAGATAGGAATAGACAACCAAAACCATGCACATACAGATCTAGGGTTATGATTTACATCCACCATCAAAATCAATTCTAGGGCGACACACACACACACACACACACACACACACACACACACACACACACACACACACACACACACACACACACACACACACACACACACACACACACATATATATATATATATATATATATATATATATATATATATATATATATATATATATATATATATATATATATATATATAGTCAGGCTAGTGTACACTCGAGTGTACCAGAGGCACCATACACCTCAGTCATTTTTGAAGATGCAATAAATTTCTGAAAAATATAAACCGTTGATCTTCTTAATTATCATAAGAACATACTATATAATAAATTTTAGCTCATTTGAACACTTATAGGTCGTGCATCTAAAGGAGACAAAAATTATGTATTTCAAATTAGTTTTGTGCGTCGAGTTTGTTGTCCTTATATGAGTGACTTACACTCATCCAAATGAGTTCAAATTTTGTACGTGACCTATTATTATTGTAACCATGAAGATCAATGGATTAGATTATATAAACACATGGTCTAGATAGGCAAACACCATTGGGGTGTACGGTGTGATCTGTACACTCGAGTGTATTCTAGCCTGACTCTCTCTCTCTCTCTCTCTATATATATATATATATTAGTTCATGAATCTTATATGGTAATCACTTGGATATGAACATTAACTAGTTTAATATTTGTATTGTATGAAATAAAATAAATTAGATCATATCGATCTAAATCTAGATACACCGTAAATTGACGTGGCTCTGATACCACTGTAGGAAAATTGGGATGATAGATAAGGTAGAGAAAATAAAAATTTAAAGCCCGATTCCCCTAGACAGAAAAATCGCATCAACAACAATGTATCTAGGAAGGAAAGATTTGTAAGGTTATACCTAGTCCTAGAGCAAGTCCAACGAAATTTCCCTTGCAGTAGCATCCTGCTTCTTCTTTAGGCAGCAACTCACTCCTTCTTTAGCAACATCACTCAAACAATGTCTCCATTGGGGAAGATAGATAAGTGAGCGAGTGGGTCAAGATGCAGTAGGACTTCACTAGAAAAGAGTGAGTTTCTAGGGTAGGGGAATTGGTTTCCAAAAAATATGAAGGGAAGGATCAAGTGAAAAGAACCCCCATCGGGAAGTGCAATAGAGAACCTGAGATCCATTGCAAACAACAACCTCCTAGTGTAGCACCACAAATAGCATTGACGGTGTCCTCCTAGCTACATACAACGTCCTCTCGCCTCTAAAGTAGTCCACACAGATCACCGAGAACTCCACATTGTACTACCAGAGCCAATAGGAAGGAGTTGTCCCTTTCGAATATCAACATGATAGAGTTGATTCAATCTCCCATAATTGTCTCTCCCTTGCTATCCCTCTATTTATAAGATAGGACTTGCTCAGGCTCTCTATTAGTTACCCCAACCAGAGAAGACAACAATTATCAGAGCAAATGTTGTATTCTGAGAAGCCCCCAATACCCTTGTATTTATAGGAGAAGCTAGGGTGAGGGTTCTCAGTCTGTGTGGGAGTCAAAATGGTCAAATTTATGAATTTTATAGAACATGTGCATGACGAACCGATCAGTTCGCATACCCAACTGATCGATTTGTGCAAACCGGTCGGTTCATGCAATTTCCTATTCTGAATCACATTGGTATTCAATGTACGATTAATACATAACATGACGTCAAGACCTATCCTTGATCCAATTGAATTGACCATTAAATTATTAGTATGTATGCCCAGAGAGACAATCATATGATGATTGTAATGAGATAACTTGTAAATGATTTGATTATTAATAAAGGAAAGCTTGCAATTTATTCTATTTATTCAGTTTTGAGATAATGAAATAACATAATAAATGTCTAGAGAATGATATTACTCAATGACATATGTCTTCAGTTTGAGGACCTGAACAATGAGATCATACAAATGTTAAGAGTATATGCATTCTTGTTATGTCCTTGATCGGTTGTTATTATGGAAGGTAAATAGATAACAATAAAACATAAGATCAGAGTGTGAGTTGATTGATGATACAATCTCATTAGTCATGATATGGCAATATTAAACCAAGCACATAGATACATGTTAGAGAACAATGTATCAGACAGACCCACAATAAGAGTGATACATGGAAACCTTAACTAGGTAAGTCAGAATCACATGTTATAGTGATGGTGGTGTCTGTGGTTCTTATACCTGAAATCATTGCACTCATCACATGTCTTTCGGTATACTTTGATGGCATCAAATGCAATCCTGAAACACAAGTTGTTATAAAGGTGATGATTGGGTGATTGTGACACATGGGGACTGTCTGTGAGTGATAGAGATGGGATTTATCCCTCCTATGGGAGTATGATATCCAAGGCCACTTGAGTTATCAAGACTGAGAAATACATGGACATGTACATGTGAGTCAATATATGATATTGAGCTTACACATATCTCATACAGTCCGCTATAGCAAGAAACATAGATTGAATGTTGAAGAGGATGAGAGGTCCATGCCTCGAGTTCAATCTGGATATCACTCACAAAGGAGCTATACAAACTCTATAACACCATACATAGATTGTAGGTTGAAGTTGTTCTCCAACTTTCCATTTACTTGGGTAGTAATGATGTGTGACTAGGCACAAGTCATTGCTTGTGATGTCATTAGTTGTTCTGGACATTCATTGGCAAGGTAATATGGAACCTATAGGGTCACGCACATAGGAACTCACCTAGAAGAGGAGTTTGATTATGAATAATTATTGGATTGATTACTAAAGTATTTAGGTATTCAATTCACACAAAAAATAAGCTGACTAGACTGCCAAATGATCAATTCAAGTGTTGAGATAGCCATTTGGAGTGTCAGGCTAATTGTATTGTACATTGGTTGGAATCCATCCTGACCCGGGCTACATGATGATCATTTTGCATGTTGCAAGACAACCATCTCGTCTGCACCCAACATCCGGTTCGAGGGTGCAATTTGATTGCATCAAGCATTGGAGCCGACGTCATGTCATGCATTAATGGGAATTGAATTGCCAAAACATGTAAAAAACTATGAAACTACGAAAAGATCATCTCACAGTGCGAGATGACCGTCTCGTGTTCCAGAAAACTATATAGGTTGCCATACGACCATTTCAACTGCTGCACATTGAGAAATTTACAGAATTGTTATAAAATTCAAGATCTTCTGGTCCCTTCCACTCCCATATAGATTGGAAACCCTGACCTTGGCCTCTACTATAAATAGAAGGGTACTAGGGGCTTCCCATAACACAACAACAACAATTGAGAATCATTTTCTCTAACAATTATTTTCCTCTCTAGTTGTGGTAATCAAGAGAGCCTAAGCAAGTCCTACTCGACTAGGGAGGAGTAACTACAAGAGAGAATTAACTGAGGATGATTTTTGTTGGAGAGAATGTTGGTGACTTGTACACCAACAAGAGGGACAATGCATTCCTGTCCATTCTGGCAGGACAACATGAGTTCTAGTTGGTCTGTGTGGACTTCTTTAGTGGTGAGGTGACCTTTTCCCATTGCTAAGGAGGACACTGTCAGCAAAGTGGTCTGTGACGAGAGGAGTTGTTGCAGACGACGACGTTCGAGTCTGCTATCTATGTAGGAGTAGTCAGATGAGTTCCAGTTAACTAAGAGATGCACAAACATCATCCCAAGACAAGGTGAACATCTACATTAATGAGGATTGTCGCTGGACTTTCTCTAGGACCAGGTATATTTTCATTAAACAATCTTCCCATTGCATAGTTATTTACGTGATCCGCTGGTTAATGGAAAATATGTCATTAAATTTTTTGTTTCCACTTCTTATCTGATGTCGTATTTCCCTACAGTGGTATCAGAGCCACATCAATTAATTTTGTTTTGAGATAATCAATATGATCAGATTTTTGATTTTATCATATTTATTTATTGCATACAATATGAATATTTAAGCTGGTTGATGTGTACGTCTGACTAATCACCACATAAGAACCCAAACCAATATACATTTATATATGATATGATATATATGTAAATTACATGCGTTACCCTAAAAGCAAGTTTTGATGGCGGATGTGTAGCGTGGTTATGGACAATACCCCTTTATCTGTGCATGGTGGTTGTGTGTTTGATTTCTCAGTCTACGAGCTGAGCCTCTCTCTTATCTTACCAATGTAAAAGTATTATTCTCTTCTACCTTTGCTCTCCTCAAATGTAACTCAAGATTTCTCTATAATCATGTAATATTAGGATAGTTTACTTTCTTGTTACGACGAAGAAGAAGACGCTCTGCACCAGGCTAGTCGACTGTCAAAGAGGCAAACCGACCGGTTGGAGGGCCGAGAAGGATTGAGGAGGACAAGCCGACCCGATCGACTAGAGGACCTGTCCTATCAAATGGAGGACCTAGAGGATGGTGGAGTTGATGACCAGACAACTGGTGTGAAGACCAACTGACCGGACAAGAGGTGAGATGACCGGTTCAAGGTCTGAACCGATCATCCCAGATTGACAAGCACAAATCTTCCTCAACAATAGGTTTCTACATGTGATGTAGACCCTAGGTTGTGGTAATTCCTTGTGGCTCCAAGGAATTACATTAGAATGGCCATAACCATCACTTTTTGTTCATTGCATGTTTTCGATGTGGGATACAACATGTATAAGATACATACTATATATGTGGTGATTGGTTAATGTATATGTATTATACAAATTCTCTTAATATAATATTAAGTCTAAGTTGCTTTCCATAAGAAACACACATGAAAAGCTTGATCGACCAAGTGTGGGCATGTCCTAATATGGTGCATGATCTATCTCGTCGAAGTGTGATGGTAGATATGTGGGTTTGCCCTAGCAGGGTGCATAGTCTATCATGTTTGCTTATGGGTTAGGCTTAACTAGGTGATCTTAATTGGATTAAGCACCTAGAAGCATATAGATGATCAATGACAAAGAGTTGTCCATATTAGTTATCAAGAGTTGCATATGATGCAATTGGAAAGAGTTGCCTACCTGATAGAATCAAATTGTGGGTGACATCCCTAGCTAGCTCATGATTTTGATGAAATTAGGATCTTGTCTCACTATAAGGTTGTACACTGCAATCTTCCGAATCGGTAGTGAGGGCTATCATTTTGAATAAAATAGTGGGGTGATATTTAATTAAAAACCTAATTAGTATCAAACTTTGAAAAAAAAATCAAAAATGGCTTTTGACAAATGCAAAATTTGTCTTGTAGAATCAAATGGAAACACTCAATCATTGCAATTGGACGAATTAAATGAGATTTATTTCCATAATTGATTCAGGACCTTGAGAAGTGTTTTGCATGATCCTGTAACACCAGTGCCAATATCCACTCCATATTTGCCTAATACTAACATGGATGCTTCTTTGAAGCATGCCAATGATGTTATGAACATCAAGAACCTTATGTTGGGATGTATGAACTATAAGTTGCATAAACAACATCATAAGCATGAAAGGTACAATGACTCTAAGGCGCTATTTGAGTGCAAAATGATAGAGGGAGATCCAGTAGAACCTCATGTGCTCAATATGATTGGGCATAAGAAGGATCTTGAAATATTGGGATTTCCTTTAGGCCAAGAGTTGGCCACAAATATGATTTTGTAATCATTTCCTAAATCATACAGCTGGTTTATCAAGTGTTATTACTTGAGTAACATGGCTAGGCCGCTGTTAGAGTTGGTTGAAATTTTGATAAGTATCAAAGCACAAATGAAGATGGACAAATCCATGATAATGATCGTCAGAGTTGAGTCTAAAGACAAAGGAAAATCCAAGAAGCGTTCTGTGGATAAGCTAAAGCCCAACTCATCTACACTCAAAATAAAGAGAAGGATAAGGGAACCTAGGAAGATGAAGCAAGGGATTGAGATCTCTACTTCTGGTATATATATTATTGAGGTTAAATTTACTACTTCCTCATCATGGATACTAGACACTGAATGTGGATCACACATTTGCTCAAATGTGAAGGATCTAAAAAGAAGTAGACCTTTAGAAAAAGGTGAGGTAGAACTGTGAGTTGCAAATGGTGCAAGAGTTGTGGCCAATGCAGTTGGAACCTATGATTTATCTCTGCCAAATGGGATAGTAATAGAGTTAGAGAACTTTTATTACATACCCGCCATATCTATATTTTATTTGGATAAGAAAGGATTCGAGTTTCTTATAAATACTAGTACAGAAATGACGTATAACGTCAGATCTGATGGTGTCAGTTAAAAATAAAAGACCGATACTAATATACTACGACATCATCTTAAAATAGCAACTGGCACCTATATGTGAAGGCTGACCGATTTAAAAAAGACACGGGTATCGCTTTTTCTTTAACGTTGGTTTGTAAACATCAAAACTGACATCCAAAATCACCCACAAAATACAATTTTTGAGGGAAAAAAATTTGCCTCTAAAAATTTCAATTCAACGTCGGTTGTTATAAAACCGACGACATATATTCCGTGCCAAGCCCCGCAATTTTTTTTATCCCCTCATATGTTGTCGATTTTTTTGAAAGAACTGACGACTAAACATCCTTCGTGAGGAAAAATTCATACCCTCATTTTCATCGGTTTTTAAAAAAGAACCAATGAGGAAGTTTATTTGCGTGTTGTCCCCATGAAAATATCCCCCCCCGCAGTTTCCATATTCGGCGTCAATTTTTTATTGAAAACTGACAACTATGATCGTAACTCAAGAACATTTTTTTTGTCAATATCTATGGTTAGACGTCGGTTTTGGATGTTGAAACCAATGACAAACACCCTAACTGGGTGCAAATTGTTTATTTAAAGTTGCAGATAGGTGTCAGTTTTATTGAGGAACCAATGCCTATTGCTATAAGGCGTCAGATTTTTGCAACAATCGATGCTGATAGTTAACTTAATAGCACCCGCGCGAGCCAGACTCTTCCCCTACTCTGTTTCATTCCCGATTCTCTATTGCCGCTCAAGAACTTAGGTCTCACAATTCTCTGTTGTCGTCGCCGCCGCTGCTACTACTGAGCTGTGCCGCCATTTTGCTCCTACTACTGTTGAGGAGTCACTGTTGAGGACCTCACTTCCATTGAGGAGCTCACTGGCACTATGGAGCTACTACTACTAAGGAGCTGCTCTAGTCGCCTGCTACCGGTGCTTCAGTCGCCGCTGCCGCTCGCTTGCTCAGTCATCTCTGCCAACGACCACAACCACACCCTGCCACCCCGCCACCACTCGCCACCTGCTTCACCACTAGCTTCGTCTCAGTCATCTCCACCACCTTTGCTAGCCATCTGCTTCACCTCTAGCTGTGACCACCTCCACCTCCAGCCGCCACCACCACATCCTACTCCACCAGTGTGGTGAGTTTCTCTAAGATTAAACTTAGTTCAATATATAATTATTGATAAATTAGGGTTGATTAATATTGATTAATAAGGGTTAATGAGGAATGAATGAACTTAATTAATTAGATTTGCACTTAGTTTCTCTAAGATTTAACTTAGTTCAATATATAATTGTTCTTCAAAATTGTGTAGTTGATTATTAATGATTAATTAGGGTTAATGATGAATGAATGAACCTACCCAAATGGAAGAATGAATTGAATTAAATGATGTTACACAAAACCTAGGATATGAATGATGAAACTATGATTGTAGGTATAGGAATGACAACATACATGTATTTTGTTGACATAGAAACCTGTCTGAGATTTACTCATTAGGAGTAAATCTTGGATCGTCCCCGGTTTGGGACTGTTCTTGAACACTTAATATCACTTAGGATGTAAGTGTATAATGTATATTCGGTTTTCATGATATTTTGTTAGCACTTCCCCATTTGTTCTTTAAGTATATATGTCGGTGGGCATTTGCCCATGTACATCGGTGTACTTGGAGAACTGTGGGGAAAGGCTGCCGAAATTTTCTTGAAAATTGAATACACATTATACACTTACTAGTAAGATTAGGTGATCAAGAATTAGATAGGTGGGACTATGATAAGTATGATGAATCGATTCCATTCTCAGTTGGGTTGCCAACACCAAACATTGAAGCTAACGATGACTTATATGTGTGCGGAGATCACACCAAATGAATGTTAATTGATAAAAGATCGCAATATTAGAGGCATGCTTTTATTTTTTATATGTTTTTAATGACATTTCTAGTTAATTGATACATTGTTATATTATATTCTAGTTATGTTAAATGTTAAATGTATGATTTTTTTAATGACACTTTCAGATGGCTGACCATGAATATGATGATCTACCGTGAGGGTGAGGATATCAATGAGGCACCACCTCATAATGTAAGTTTTAAAATATATCATATATATTTATCTATATGTCCATTTATAAGTTATATCCTATAAGTGTTTTTTTAACATACCAATTTTTAGGTTGAGGATGTACATGCTGAAAACCTTGAAACACTTGTTGAGAAGCAAAAAAAATTGAAAAAGTGAGGACCATCACTATGATGAACAAGTTAATACAACAAAGGGGCAATGGACCAAAATTGGCTGTGGATTTTGATCATGCAGGAAATCCAGCTGGAGTGAACCACAACTCATTTATTCCATATCTTGGGGTTATTACTCGTAACCATTGTAGTCCTCATTTATAATGTTCTTGACATAATGTTCCTAAAGGGAAGAAAGACTTAATATGGAAAGAACTATGTGTGAGTTATTATCATTTGCAATTCTATTTTACAGAATATTAATTTTTAGGATATACTAGTCTATTAAAGATATGCCATTTTGCAGGGTACATTTGAACCGGATGAAAGCCTACATCGTAAAAAGGTGATGTAGTACTGTGATAGGGTCCTAAGGAACTATAGGACAAATCACATCCGACTATACATTTGAGATTCTGAGAACAAGAAGAAGTTAGCCACTGAGCAATGGAACTACCTGGAATTGAAGGACTAGGAGGCATTTGTTGCCAGGAGAAATACTGATGAATTCAAGGTATTAACCAATATTATGAATTCACCTATTCACGATTAACCTTTAGTGTTACTAACCAATTCAATGTGCTTACTAACAAGGCTATCAATGATGCTTAAAGAGAAAGACGTGCATGAAATGTACATGACCACACGATTGGTCCAAGTGGCTATGCAGACGTTCGCCAAAAACTACTGGATGCTGCTGATACTGAGTCTACTACTACTCAGGAAACTGGTGAGTCCTCTATTGTTACTCCCACACCTCTTCCTCGCCATGATGTGTAGATATCTAGGAGGCAAAACAAGAAAGGAGATATAACCAAGCTCGCAACTGCTGAGGCGGCTGCAAAAATGGTAAAATTCAACTTTTAGAGCATTGAATATTGATGATTGTTATGTTTACTTACCAATTTCTATTGATGGAGATTAGTGGGAGCTTCACGAGCAGAGAAAGCAAGGCAAGTTTGTCCCTGAGGGTACAATGGATGAATTGACAGTTGCTCTGGGTAACCAAGAGCATCCTGGACATGTTAGGGCTACATGCGCTGGTGTGGGAATAAAAGCGTTCTTTGGGCCATCACAACGCAAACATGTCCCAAAAGCAAGATTTTCTAAATTTGAGGCAACCTATTCTTTTTTTATAATGTTATTGTAAAGGGAATTCAATAATCAAAAGCTAGCCTTTCTTTTGTCCATGTATAGGTAGCTGAGTTAATTGATAAGAGAGTCCAAGAAGCATTGAGCAAGTGGCAGGCGTCTCAGACTGCCACTCAGACATTACCTGTGTCGTGCAGCTCTTCCCCTATGGTAGAAGTGGTCGGGAGTAATCCTATAGATCCACCACCTAGCACGTCCGATGTGAGTATTTTTATGACATAGTACCTAGTCTTTTCAAGATGATACATTTATTTATATGTATATAACATACTCTATGTAAATTTTTAGGGGTTGAGGTCAAGCCATCTAAGATTCAAAGAATTCATCATTGCCGAGGCCGAGGCTTACCCACGCCTTCCAGGGCACACAATTCATGGCACTCCAGTACCCGATGGTTATGTTCATGTGAGCCAGAGGCTTGTGTTCTCTCATTGGAGGCAACATTTATTGCCATATGCCCACCCAAATGTTGACACGCTCGATGAAATAAAAGGTGGAGTGATATTGTGGCCCGAAACAGATGCCGTCTAACTGATCATGTATGGTAAATTTAACATTACATTAATTTGTTAGAGTGTATATACAAGTCAATCAATATGAAATTATATATAGAGGAGAAAAGGAAAAAACCCGCTACAGCTCCACCTCCACCTCCATCTCCTCCTGCAGTACCTAGTTGGCTTCTAAAGGACCTATATGACTTGATAGGTCTTAATTTTAGGGGTATGGCAACATGGATATGCGAACATAACAAACTGTGTCCTATAAATGTTTATATTCCGGATGCTGCTGCAGGCTAATCATATGATAACACTATATTTATACAAGATATTTTGGAGTTTTTTAGGTATGATTGGATGAATACATCTATGATAGAGCTATGGATATGGTGAGATCTTGTTTATATATCTATATACATTGTTTTATATATGATGATCTAATTTCTTATATATTAATGCATAGGTAATATATGTTTTGCAGCCAACTACACCAGATCTGTGAAGAATTTTCATTTACCCATGTGGGATTTGTAATTCCATCTTTGATCAGTCTTATAGATAAAGACTCTTCATCAGTTACCTTATACTACTCTGTCACTTTTAAATATTTTGGTAAAAAAAGAAGAGCATGATAATAACTCAATTCAATGTTAAGTAAGTTTACTTTGCTTATAATTTGGACTTAAGAAAATTAAATTTTATTGTTGATTTTGAGTTATATATTTTTAACTTTCTGGTTATTGGGAGTTACTGGTTATTGTCCCTAAGATGTTCACTGTTTATTATCTAGATTCTGAGGGGAAGTAATTAGACATACATGGACACGTAATGAAAAGGCCATTATTCACATGAGAAATTTTTCATATTTGTATCTGTTAACATCTATTATTACATTACTATTTGGTAATACAATTTAATGTATTATATTAACATGTAGGGCTTTAAAAGATTTCAAAAGAGCTGGAGGAAAGGTGTGCAAGATAAAGAATAAACCGTTAGTTTGGGAGAATGTGAATGTAGTTTCCTGACTCCAATGTATATATTATTTATGCGAACTATGCTTATTTTTATTTATTAACATTTTGTATGTTGAAAATTACAGTGTGCTAAACAAGACAACGGCTGGGCATGTGCATACTACGTGATGCGATATATGGACCTGATTGTCAGATATGCTGTACATGATATCGATAACATACAATAGGTATTTTATAGTCTCATTAGATAATATGAAATATATCAATCTTATTAATTATATATACTATATAGTCTCATTAGATAATATGAAATATATCAATCTTATTAATTATATACATATGTCATTCTCTTTGTAGGTGCTTAAAACTAGTGACTTCAGTACAGGTGAAAAGTTATTAGGTGTACATAGTCCCTATATGATGGAACAATTAGAAGATATAAGAGAACAATGGGTAAAAGCCTTAGAAGCGCATGGGATTTTTAATTATCACTGGAGTACTGATGACGATAATGATGATGATAAAGAATGACATTTCTAAAATTTGATGTCATAATATTTTTCTATATTCGATGACATGTTAAACTTTGAAAGATACACTTATATATACATGTCTGAATGAATTTTGAATTGTCCTATCTATATACATATGTGTGAACGTGCTTCTACATGTGTGTGAATGTACAAAGAGATTGATGAACGGATGTGCTTCTACATGTGTATGAATGTGAAAAGAGATGAATGAATGGATGTGTTTCTACATGTGTGTGAATGTGAAAAGAGATGAATGAATGGAAATGCAGGTTGCTACATATGTGTGATTCATATGAATGAATTAAATATGCTTATACATGTGTGAATCACATGATATATATATAATATTGTCCATCTTGTTAATATTACAGGTTTGTGGCCTGTTGTTGGCTAAATTCAGAGGATGTTGTAAACCTACAGTTCAAAACTGCAGGTTCTGCATCCTGCTGACTAGTTGGACAACAAGAATGCAAGTTGATAAGAAACGAAACAAAACATGGTCGCCAGTTATATGAAAAAACCCAGAGGTGATTATATTTTACATAATTGTTTTTTTTTAATTTTCTATGTTTTAAATTTTCCTTGGTTTCGTAGGTTTCTCTGAACATTAAAGTCATATGTGCCGAATAAAAACCGAGCAGAAGGTTCAATAGCTGAGATGTATATCACCAATGAATGTCTGGTTTTTTGCTCAAGAAACATGAAGGAGAATGACACTAGATTTAATCAGACACGATACCATGATACTAGAGAGATAAAAATTTCTGAATGCAATAACAATATTAAGGGTTCAAGTTATAAAACCCGCATCCAATTGAGCTTCAAAGCTTCAACCTCCACGTCTTTAATGGTGAAAGAAACACCTTCAACTATCCCAAGCTTGTCCTCAAGGTTTTAGTGAAAAGGAATGGCTAGAATTGAAGATCGAGTGAGGATAAGAAGAAATCTTTTTTTTGGTCCTCAAGATAAGAAGAAATTATGCATTGATTTGTGATTTCCACCATGGAATCAAGGGCGTGGATCGCGATCGGTGGAGAGGTCAACATCTTTAGATTTTTTTTAAAAACTGGCCACTATGGTCTAACTCGGGGGCCAATTTTTTTTGTTCGGGATAGAGTCAAGCATCAGTTTTATATAAATAACAGACGCCTATGGTCCAATTTCTAGCGGTTGTTTTTTAGTTATAAAAATACATCAATAAAGGTGGTCAACATAATTAGTTATTTGTAAACAATCAACAACTATGGTCTGGGATGGAGAATGGCGTCAACTGATGCCTATGGCCCCATTACTGGCGGTTCTTTTTTTGGTTGCAATCGGAGATGACTTTAGGATGTCAGTTTTGTAACCGACGCTTAAGATATTTACTTTAAGTGTCGCCGACTTGGGTGTCGCTTGGAAACTGACATCAAAAGCCTTATTTAACCGACGTCAAAGGTGATTTATGTACTAGTGAAAGAATAGAAGATATTCTATTAGGAAAGATGGGATCTTTTATGGCAGTGCCCCAATGTCTTATGGTCTATACTTGATAGATCTAGAGACAAGCATATATAATGTAAATACCAAAAGACAAAAACTCAATGACTCAAACCAAACATACCTTAGGCATTGTTGTCTAGGACACACAAATGAGAAACACATATCCAGACTCCATAAAGATGATTATATGGACTCTTTTGATTTTGAATCAATAAAGACATGTGAATCTTGTTTGTTGGATAAGATGACCATGACTCCCTTTACTGGAAATAGTGAGAGGGCTAGTGATCTATTAGGACTCATACATAGTAATGTATCTGGCCCTTTTAGAAAAAATGCCAGAGGTGGGTATCAATACTTCATTACCTTCACTAATGACTTCAGTAGGTATGGTTATGTTTACTTGATAAAACATAAGTCAGAATCTCTTGCAAAGTTCAAAGATTTTATGAATGAATTACAAAACCAGCTTGGTAAAAGTATTAAGACACTTCATTCTAATCGAGGTGGAGAATACTTAAGCCAAGAGTTTGATGACCTTTTGAGAGCCCGTTGTATTGTATCACAATGGAATCCATCTGGAACACCACATCGTAATGGTGTGTCAGAAATAGGGAATCACACATTACTAGATATGGTGCAATCAATGATGAGTTTTGCTGATCTTCCAACTTCTTTCTGGAGTTATGCTCTTGAAACCGCAACATTTACACTTAACTGAGTACCGTCAAAATTAGTTCAAAAGACACCATATGAGATATGGTATGGGAAACATCCCGATGTGTCTTTTATGAAGATTTGGGGATGTGAATCTTATGTTAGGAAAATGTTTCTTGAAAAAATTGGCCCTTAGTCTGATAAATGATATTTCGTTGGATATCCTAAAGAGATAAGGGGGTACTACTTATACAATAAAAATGACAACAAAACAGTTGTTGCCAGAAATGATGTGTTTCTAGAAAAGGAATTTATTTCCAAAGGAAACAGTGGGAGGAAATTAGAACTCAAAGAGGTTCGAGACCAATAAGAAAACATTGAACCGATAGATGTACAAGAGGAATAAGGAGATTCACAAATTGTTGTGGAATCTCAAATGACTCATGTGACACAAGAACCTTGTAGATCTTATAGGACACACCTTGAACCTGAGAGATTTAGATATCTTGTGACTCAGGAAGGTGGTGGGTTGGTCATAGATGAAGAGCCAACAACCTATTTAGAAGCTATTGAGGGACCAAAGTCTGAGAAATGGCTTGAGACCATGAGATCTGAGATAGAATCCATGTATGCCAACAAGGTAATGACCCCCGTGCGTCTGGCGACGAAAGGGGCGACTAGGGCCGACGTTCTTGTGCTCGGAGGATGGCTTGGGGGAGGGGTTCCAGCTACTGGAGTGCGCCGACCTGCTCCCCCCGGGCTCTCTCCTTGCTTGGGTAGGGCGGATCCAGATCCAGGTGGTTAGTTGTGGCAGGATCGGCTTCATCCTCCTCTCCTTTGAGCGGCGCCGACTTCTGGGCCCTAGGGCATGGTTCTCGACGATGTTCACGGAGGGGGTGGTGGCTACGGCGTAGGGGGCACTGAGGCATACCTCGACTACCCTCTTTGTTGCTGCGATCGTTTTCTACCACAGTCTTCCCGCTTTCTGGTTCCTCGCAACCCAAGGTTCCCGCTTCCTTCCTTTGTGCGTTTTATCAATCTACGTTTGTTCCATTTTTTTCCGTTCTGTGTTGGTTAGTTTAGTCAGTGGTTCTGGCAGCTTATCTGCCTGGTTGTCACAGCTAGTCGGCATTTTATTTGTCGCGCTTTGCTATGACCTCTCTTTGGGAGAGTGACAGGATCTATTGCTACAACTAGATCTCCTTTTTTCTTTGGGTTGATCTTATTACTCACTTGTATGGCTTTGTTTGAGTTGATATACGAGCAGAATACCATCTTGTTCCAGCTCCTCTACCACTACTCAATGCTCAGGTTGAAGGAATTCTTCAGGAAAAGCTGGGTAAGACAACCTCAAGGAAGAAGAATCAATGCAGAAATGTTTCACTCTCGTTCCAATATGAGATGTAGTGCCCTTGGGTTACTGAACTTGATGTTTGTTTGTTCTGGTTGTATCTTTCTTCCCAATTGTAGATGTCGTATGGCCAACAAGTAATGAATCGATCCATTTGCTCTGAAAAAAAGATAATGACCTTAGTGGAACCACCTGAAGGGGTAAAACCCATAGGGTGCAAGTGGGTCTTCAAGAAGAAGACAGACATGGATGGAAAGGTCCAAGCCTATAAGGGCAGATTGGTTGCAAAGGGTTTCAAACAAGTTCAAGGTGTGGACTATGATGAAACCTTTTCTTCAGTGGCCATGGTTAAGTCTATCAAGATCATGCTTGTTATTGCAGCTTATCATGACTATGAAATTTGGCAGATGGATGTTAAAACCACTTTCTTTAATGGAAATCTTCTAGAGGATGTGTATATGATACAATCTGAGGGTTTTATAAATCCAAAGGATGGAAATAAAGTCTGTAAGCTACAAAGGTAAATCTATGGAATGAAGCAAGCATCTCAGATTTGGAATCTTTGTTTTGATGAGATAATCAAAGAGTTTGGATTTGTTCAAAATGAAGATGAACCTTGTATGTATAAGAAGGTTAGTGGGAGCATAGTGACATTCCTCATATTGTATGTGGATGACATACTATTTATGGGGAATGATATCCCTACTTTACAAAAGGTAAAGACATTGCTTGAAAATACATTCTCTATGAAAGACTTGGGAGAAGCATCCTACATCTTGGGGATAATGATCTATGGAGATAGATCAAGAAGGCTTCTTAGACTAAGTCAAAACACAAACATTGATAAAGTCTTGAAGCAGTTCAACATGGAGAACTCAAAGAGAGGAAACCTTCCCATGCTACATGGAGTTGCCATCTCTAAAGTTCAATGTCCTAGTTCTTGTAAAGAAAGGGAACACATGAGCTTGATTCCATATGCCTTAGCAATTGGATCAATCATGTATGAAATGTTGTGTACCCATCCACACGTCTCGTACGCCCTGAGCATAATGGGCATATATCAATCAAATCCAGGTGATGCTAACTGGAAAACCGTGAAGAACATCCTCAAGTACTTGAGAAGGACTAAGGATTAGTTATCGATCTACGACAGAAAGGAAGAGTTGGTGGTAAGAGGTTACACTGATGCAAGTTTCCCAACTGACAAAGATGATTACAAATCGCAATCAGGATTCATGTTTTTCCTAAACAACAAAGCTGTAAGCTGGAAGAGTTCCAAGTAAGAGATAATTTCCAATTCTTCAACAAAGGCCGAGTAAATTGCTGCATCGAATGCAGAAAAGAAGGCTTTATGGTCAAGAATTTCATTTTAGAACTTGGGGTCGTTCCAAGTATCAACAACACAATTGAGCTATATTGTGACAACAATGTAGCTATTGTACAAGCTAAGGAACCCATATCACATCAACACTCAAAGCATATACAAAGGCGGTTCCATCTCATATGAGATATCATACAATGAGGAAATGGAAGGATTTGTAGAGTACCAACTTAGAACAACATTGTTGATCCCCTAACTAAAGCACTTTCACATTTGAAGCATGATGGTCATATTAGATCACTCAGAATAAGATTCATGGGTGATTGGATCTAAGTGCAAGTAGGAGTCTATTGGCGTGTATGGCCTAAGAGCCAATCATATGATGATTGTAATGGCATAACTTGTAAATGATTTGATTATTAATAATGGCAAGCTTCCAATTTATTCTATTTATTCAGTTTTGAGATAATAAAATAACATAATTAATGTCTAAAGACGAATGACATTACCCAATGACGTATGTCTTCAAGTTGAGGACCTGAACAATGAGATCATACAGATGTTAAGAGTTTATACATTCTTGTTATGTCCCTGATCGGTTGTTATTGTGGAAGGTAAATAGACATCAATAATACATAAGATTAGAGTGTGAGCTGGTTGATGACAGAATCTCATTAGTCATGATATGACGATATCTAACCAAGCACATAGATACATGTTAGAGAACAATGTATCAGACAGACCCACAATAAGAGTGATACATGAAAACCTAAACTAGGTAAGTCAGAATCACATCTTATAGTGATGATGGTGTTTGTAGTTCTTAGACCTGAAATCATTGCACTCATCACATGTCTTTCGGTATACTTTTACGTCGTCAAACGCAATCCTGAAACACAGGTTGTTATAAAGGTGATGACTGTGTGACTGTGACACATGGGGACTGACTGTGAGTAATAGAGATGAGACTTTTCCCTCCTATGGGAGTATAATATCTAAGGCCACTTGAGTTAGCAAGACTAAGAAATACATAGACATGTACATGTGAGTCAGTATATGATATTGAGCTTACACATATCTCATACAGTCTGCTATAGCAAGAAACATAGATTGAATGTTGAAGAGGATGACAGGTCCATGCCTCGACTTCATTCTAGATATCAGTGACAAATGAACTATAATGTAACATACTAGATTTTAACATCCTTTTGAGATTCTTGCATCCATCACCCTTGACTAAGAGGTATTTACACATTAGTCCTTGAATACACCTCCTTGAATCACCCTGCAATCATTTAATACAATTTGAATTTTTTGTACTTGAACATTTTGATTTGAACGTATTACATGCCTACCCTTTTGACAGATGGCTTTGGAATCACACCTAAAACACATATTTGACTACTATATATTGACATTTTAATTATTTGTGAGAATGATTAAATTAACCATCTCATAACCACGATTGGGAGTTATAGCATTCTTATAAATTAGATTAATAGAACGTGAACATGTGGTTAAAATACTAGGGCATGTAGATTTATTGTTTAGAAGTTACATAAATGTAAAATAGTTAGTAAATATGGAGTTATTACAAGTCAGTTACACGGAATCGGTTAATAATAAAAAAACCCGGCCTTCCTCATCAGACCTGGCTCCCCGTCGGTCACACAAGGAAACGGCACAGCCGTTTCTCCGCAGCTAAGATATCTCAAGCTGTGAAACCGGACCCCTCCCCCTCTTCTTGACATTCAAAACCCTAGAACCTTCAACAATATAAACTCCTTCTCTCACAACCAGTCGGCACTCGCAACCTGCAACCAACCTGCAATTACAGATACCCAACCACCCTGCTGTCAACCTAACATCAGCACCTAAACCTGCAACGACCATCACCGCTGACAAATTCAGAGCCTGATCTCCCTGATGAGAATCACAAAAAGGATCCAATAAACCCGGTGATCAAGCTTGATCCCTGGGTCATCTTGTTCACTGCCGGTGACCGTGGTATGAAGAATGGTGTCATCAGTTTTGCCTCTCGGCCACGACTCCCTGTCTCCTGTCTCTCCACCAAAGATATGAAGATGATGCCCCCCTCAAACCTCGACGCCAATACAAGTTCACAATTTTCACTGCCTCACCAACACCCGATAGGGCTAATGAGCCACTAGCACAGGTCGACATCTACCACCCAGCCGCCATTGTGATACCTCACCAGGAAACGACTCTGATCTGTTACAGGTCGCCACTCTCCTCGTGCGGCTGGCCACAACACCTTCAGAACTCTCCAGCCTTTTCCACCGGCCTGCATCTTCGTCGCTGGGTTGCAGACCTTGCCGCGACCTGCGATCACCCTCCTGACCATCACCACCTCCGGTGGTAGTGCCCGACCTCTTGGACCATCCTGTCCTGAGACATAGAAAGGTCGTGCGTTGACCTTTGGGATGAAACCACAGTTGGTGACATTGCTGGCCTAAGAGAACTTGAATCTCTGCATGACGGAGCGGCCAACAGAGTGCGGCATCATCTCCTCCTGAACACGCCATCACTCAACCCGGATCTCACCACTTGCAAATTGATGCCAGGTCCACCAAAGATCTACAGTCGCATCTTGTCCTCCTGATTGCAATACAGTAGCGTGCTTTCTCCAACACAGCAGCTTGTCCTCAGCGACACATCAGTCGTCCTTCTCCACATCAATGCCTATATCCAACCAACTACAATGATCCAGCAAGCAAATGATCGAAGAGTAGTTCATTCACAACATTACCTAGTGCTTCGATGTTGATAACAGTCCAGAAGATTAGATTCATCACCAGTTCTAAGACCCCACCCATGTGTGCAGGAATCGCACATAATATAGGCTTTGAGTACATGCCAGGATCTACAAACCTGCTACTGTCTTCTTCAAAGGAGAGATTCATTCAAGGGTGATACTGATCTTGTTCAAAAAGGGTTCACGCCAGTTGTTTAACCCCCTTTGGCGTCGGTTTCTGAGCGACGCCTATGTGGGCGCCGCTAAAGGTCGAACACTTCAGCGTCGGTTTTTTAACCGACGCCTATTTAACATATAGGCGTCGGTCTTTTAGTAGATAACCGACGCCAAAAGGGTTCACGCCACAGAAAATGGCGTCATCTAGGACACATTCTGCGTCGGTTATCTACTAAAAGACCGACGCCTATACTTCAAGACGACACGGCCGTGCTTCCCTGCACGGCCGTGTTTAGTACTATAGGCGTCAGTTTTATATGAATAACCGACGCCTTTAACACCACGGCCGTGCTATCCTGCACGGTCGGGTTGTTTGTACTATTAGGCGTCGGTTTTTATCCAATAACCGACGCTGTAGGTCTTTGCTGACGGTTTTCTGTAAATAACCGACGCCTATATCTATTTATTTTTTTTCATATCAGTTTGCAGGCCTGCTGTGGCTCGTCAGCAGGATGAGAACCTGCAGTTCAGTTTTCTGAACTGCAGGTTTACGACATCCATTGATATCAGCCTACAAACAGGCCACAAACCTGCAAAATTAACAAATATTTTTCACACAAGTAGATACATTCGGACATCAATTCAATTCTCACATTCACACATATAGAAATATTCAAATACATGTATTAACATTCAGAAATATTCATTTACAAAGTATCATTCATTATCGCTATCAACATCCCAATTATATCTTACAGTTGCCACTGCTTGTATGGCTTTTGCCCATTCTTCTCTTACTTCATTTAATGCTTCCATCGTATATGGAGCATGTATATTTTTTAAGCGTTTACCTATAGTGTTGTCAGTTTTAAACACCTGCAAAGAGAATGATGTATATATATAAGTAATAATATAAAAATAAGATTGATATATTTCATACTAACTAATGAGACTATATATAATACCTCATGTATGGTATCGATGTCCAATGCGGCATATCGGATAATCATCTGCATAAATTGCATCACATAGTATGCGCATGCCCAACCATTGTCTTGTGTAGCGCACTATAAATTGAAACATACAAAATAATACAACTAAGCACAATTCACATCAATAATATATACATTGGAGTCGGGAACTTACTTGTACGTTCTGCCAATTTATTGGCTGGTTCTTTTTCCTTGGGACCGTTCCTCCAGCCTTTTTGAATGCATCTAAACCCCTACATGTTAATATAACACAGTAAATTGCATAAGTAAATAGTAATGTAATAAGAGATGTTAACATATACAAAAATGAAATATTTCTCACCAGAATAATGGCATTCTCATTACATGTCCAATTTTAGTGTTTAATGTACTTCCCGCGGGATCTAGATAATAAACAGTGAACGTCCCGGGGACAATAACTAGTAACTCCCAATGTCTACCGCTAGAGGTAAAAAGTTAACAATTAATAACTCAAAATGCACAATAAAAATGGAATTTTCTTAAGTCCAAATTATAAATAAAGTAAACTTACTTGACATTGAATGGAGCTATTATTATCGTCTTCTTTTGCTGACCAAAAATTGTAAAAGCATCTATACAGTATTGTTGAACATTATCAGGGTCTTTAGCTACCAAACTAATCAATGAAGGAATCAAGAATCCCACATGATCAAATGCAAATTGTTTGCAATGATCTTCGACTAAGTAGCTGCAAAACATGTATTACGTATGCATTAATATATAAGAAACTAGCTCACCGGATCTTACACAAGGTATATGGATGTATAAATAAGATCTCACCTTATCCATGTCTCTATCATTGATGTATTCAACCACTCATACATAAACAGCTCAATAATATCTTGTATAAATAAAGAGCTATCGTATGATTGTCCTGCATAATTTGCATCTAAAGAAACAATTATAGGGCAATGTATATTATGTGCCCGTAGCCAACATGCCATTCCCCTACAAGCAGGACCTAACAGGTATGTTAGGTCAGTTGGAACCCAACTTGGTAATGCGGGAAGTGGAGGTGGAGGCCTAGGTGCTCCGGTTGTCTTCTTTTTAACCTGTATATATAATTTCAGATCAGTTGACCTCATATATACACATTAACAATTTAAAGTAATGTAAATTTATCTTACAATTTCAGTAGCCACAATATCACCCCGCCTTCTGCATCAGCAAGTGTATCAATATCTGGGTGGGGATATGGCAATGTAGCTTCTCTCCAATCGGGTAACACACGTATCGGGCTCACACGAACGTAGCCCTGTGGCATTGGAGTCCCATGAAACATTGCCCAAGGAAGGGACGGGTAAGCCTGCGCCTCTGCAACAACGTAATCTTGCATTCTTAAGCGGCATGGCTTCAATGCCTACAAATTTCTGTAAAGAATATTATACATATATACATATCATCTTGAAAACATAACAACTTGAAAAGACTAACTACAATGTCATAAACAATACTTACAGCAGACGTGTTAGGCGGTGGGTCTACAGGATTACTTGTAGTCTGTACATCAGGAGAAGAGTGGGTCGCCATAGGCTGATTGGAAGCCTGAGATGCCTGCCACCGCAGCAATTCTTCCTTGACCTTCTCAGCAACTACATCGTTGACCTTCTTAACAACTATATCCTCGACTCTCTTATTCTCCTATACATGGATAAAAGAAACATTAGCTTCTTATTATTGAATTTCCTTTTGCAGCAACATTCTAAAAAAGTATAGGTTACCTCTTCTTGTGAAAGTCCTGCTCTGGGTTTGCGCTGGGATGGCCCAAAGAATGCTTTGATGCCCACACCAGCGCCTGCACCCCTAACACGTCCAGGATGCTCTGGGTTACCCAGAGCAACTGTCAATTCATCCTGTGTGCCCTGAGGGATGAACGTGCCTTGTTTCCTTTGCTCGTGCAGCTCCCGCTAATCACCATCAACAGAAATTGGTAAGTTAACAAATAATTAATATTCAAACGATTGTTCTAAGAGTTGTATTTTACCATTTTCACAGCCGCCTCAGCAGTTACAGGCTTCTTTATTTCACCCTTCTTGTTTTGCCTCCCAGCTATCCAGATATCATGGCGAGGCATGGGTGTGGCAGACTCCTCAGTAGCAGCAGACTCCTGAGTAGCCGCAGACTCCGCCTGTAGTCTTTGGCGAAAGCTTGCATAGCCTTTTGGACCCATAGTGTGGTCATGCACATTCAGTGCACGCCTTGCTTTTTGTGCGTCACTGAGGGCCTAGTTAGTATGCACATTAATGATTTGGTTAGTAGCACTAAATGTTAATCTTGAATAGGTGAATACAATGTATATTAATTAAATTGGGAGTGACACCTAATACCTTGAATTCTTCAGATTTTCTTGAAGCAACAAAATTATCCCAATCTTCTTTGTCCAAGAAGTTCCATTGTTCAAGGGCTGACTTCTTCTTCTTACCACCCTCTTTTATCTATTCTCTGTTCAGATTTGTCCTATAATTCCTAAGCATCTTTCCAGCGCGTTGCATCACACTTTTACGATGCAACTTCTCATCCAATGCAAACAGATTCTGTAAAATAGAAATGTTATTAACTAGTATCCAAAATAGAATTGCAAATAATAGAATTTGTAATCTACAAAATAGAATTGCAAATAATAATAACTCACGCAGAAATCCTTCCATATCAAGTCTTTTTTCCCCTGAGGAACTTTATGCCAATTATCATACTTAACACCACAATGGCTCCGAGTGGTACACCCAAGATAGTTTACAAAATTATTGCGGTTCATTCCAATTGCATTTCCTCCATTATCAAACTCCACAACCAATTTGGATCCACTGCCACTTAGCGCTATTAACTTCTTCAACAGAGTGATGCCCTTTTCTTGTTAAGTGTTTGGTGCTGCGCATCAAGTTGCTCCAGTGCTTCAGTGGGTACATGTGCATCATCAACCTAAATTCTGACAAAAATAAACACACTGAATTAGCCCAATATAGAAATATAGGATATATGACATAACTAGAAGATAATGAATTTTATAGAAATACAGGATATGTTTTTAGAACTTACATTGGTATCCTCGCCATGCTCGTCATGGACAACATGCTCATCATGGACTTCATGCTCATCATGGACATCATGCTCATCATGGTCAGCCATCTGAAAATGTCATTAAAAAGGCAAACATTTAGCATTTGTATTAACTAGAAAAAGGCAAACATTTAGCATTTGTATTAACTAGAAAAAGGCAAACATTTAGCATTTGTATAAACATACATGTCTCTAAAATTGTGATCTTTTATCAATTAACAATCCTTCATTGTGATCTCCGCGCACATATAAGTCATCATTAGCTTCAATATTTTGTGGAGTTGGCAACCCAACTGAGAATGGACTGGAGTCATCATACTTATCATAATACTCTTCTTCATCTATAGGATCTTCAATGAATTGTATTTTACCATGAAGAACAACCGACCATTTATCATTGGCAGGATCATCGATATAGAATATTTGTTTCACCTGTGATGCCAATATGAATGGTTCACCCTTCTCGCCAATCTTTTCAAAGTTCACCAAAGTGAAACCCAATTCATCCACTATAACTCCTTTGGTGTTATCAACCCAATTACATTTAAAGAGCGGAATTTTGAAATCTATGTAGTCAAACTCCCAAATGTCCTCAATGACACCGTAATATGACATTTTAGCTTCACGTGAACTCTTATCCTTTTCACTTGCAAAGTACATAGTCGACGCTTGAAGAGTGACCCCACTATTTTGGACGACACTCTTATCATCTTGGCGCTTTGTGTAATATGTGAATCCATTAATGTCAAACCCTTCATAAGACATAACATTCGGTTTTGGTTTAAAGGCAAGGCATTTGATAGTTTCTGTAATATCATTTGGTGTTTGAGATAGTTGATGTAAGACTTTATCATCAAACCACTTAGTAAAAGTCTTATTATGCTCTCTAGCAAGCCACATTGAACTTGCTCGAGGATGTTGTCTCTTTATGAAATTGGTATGTTCCTTGATATAAACACTCACTTCGTCCATATTGTGTAAAATATACAAGTGAGCTTGTTCCAACTGCTCACGGTTGATTACTTTCACCCGTGATCCCAAAATTCCTTTTCCCTCCTCAATATTCTTATCATTATCAGGAGTGTCATTACCACTGAGAAAGTCATTGCAAAAATCCATAACCTCTCTCGCCACATAACCTTCAATAATACTCCCTTCAGGATGATAACGGTTTCGAACATCACCTTTAAAAACGCTCGTGTATCGTTCAAAGGGATACATCCAATGCAAGAAAACTGGTCCCAACATTTTCACTTCCCTAGTCAAGTGGACAACAAGATGTACCATGATATCAAAGAATGAAGGAGGGAAATACATCTCAAGCTGACATAGGGTAACAACCACTTCTCTTTGCAAATTATCGAGAGTATCAGGGTCAATAACTTTGCTGCATAGACTGTTGAAAAAGAAACAAAGTCTGGTAATTGCAAACCTTACATGCTTCGGCAATATAGATCGAATTGCCACAGGCAATATTTGTTGCATTAGAGTGTGACAATCATGAGATTTAAGACCTATCAACTTCAGATTTTTCATTGATACCAATCTACGGATGTTGGATGAGTAACCATGTGGCACCTTAACATTTACCAAGCATTCACAAAAAGTTTTCTTCTCCTTTCTAGACAACGTGTAACAAGCGGGAGGTAAGTATGTTCTTTTACTACCCATTTCACGTAATTCTGTTAATTCTGACCTTATTCCCATTTCACGTAGGTCCAGTCTGGATTTTATCCCATCTTTAGTCTTACCTGGTATATTTAACAGAGTACCAATGATGCTATCACAGACATTTTTCTCAACGTGCATTACATCGATACAATGCTTGACTGTCAAAGAACTCCAATAAGGAAGATCCCAAAATATTGACTTCTTCTTGAATGAAGAATTGTCACTCCGTGTGGCCATACTACATTGTGATTTCTTACCAAATTCATTGACAATGTATTTTACTCTTTCATAAACAACATCCCCTGGTATAGGTTTAGGTGCACTCCGTTCATCATTCCATCCATTGAATGCTTTGCGCTTCCTACGATACGGATGGAATTTTGAAAGAAACCTTCGATGACCAAGATATACAGTCTTGCCGCCATGTTTTAGTCTTATCGAATCAGTATTTTCTTCACATATAGGACACGCTTTAGCTCCTTTGACACTATATCCAGACAAATTCCCATATGCTGGAAAGTCATTAATAGTGCAAAACAACATAGCGTGCAAATGAAATGTCTCTCTTGCTGAAGCATCATAGGTCATCACACCTTCAGCCCAAAGTTTCTTTAAGTCATCAATCAAAGGTTCAAGATAAACATCGATATCATTTCCGGGTTGTTTAGGGCCCGATATCAACAATGACAACATAACGTACTTATTTTTCATACACATCCAGGGAGGAAGATTGTATATAACAAGCATGACTGGCCAAGTGCTATGTTGGCTGCTCAATGTCCCATACAGATTCATCCCATCTGTACAAAGCCCAAGTCTTAGATTCCTATCTTCTTCACCAAATTTGGGGTACAATAGATCAATCTTCTTCCACTGTGGGGAATAAGACGCATGTCGCAAGATCCCATCATTATTTTTCTTAACATCTGCATGCCACCTCAAATTCTTCGCATTTTTCGGATTTGCAAACAAGCGTTGAAACCGTGATATTATAGGCAGATACCACAACACCTTGGCAGGAGAACCAGTTTTGGACTCCCCCGAAGTTGTCAATTTATACCGTGACGCACCACATTTTGGACAATCTTTCAAATCTACATAGTCCTTTTGAAATAATACACAATCATTCGGGCATGCGTGTATCTTCTTGGCCTCCATTCCCATTGGGCACAACATTTTCTTTACCTGGTATGTTGAGATTGGCAGCTTGTTTCCTTCAGGAAGCATTTCTTTCAACAAAGTCAACAATGAAGTGAAGCTTTTGTCACTCCATCTATTGTTAGCTTTCAACTTATACAATCTCAACACAGCGCTAAGCTTCGTAAACTTAGCACAGCCTGTGTATAACGGTATCTCAGCATCATGCACAATGTTTCTAAAGATAGGAGGTGGATTGGTGTGCTCTACCCTACAACTATCCAACATCGCATCAACGATGTCTGCTGGAACTGGTTCGTTCACATTTACGTCATCGGAGGCAATTTCTTCTTCCACCCAAGCACTGCTATCGACATCTACTGGTTTTGATTTTGAAATCTCTCCATGCCAGTGCCATTATGTATAGCCTTGTACAATCCTATTGCACATGACATGACTTTTGATTTCCTCACCAGTGTTGACTTTCAAGTTGTTACCGCAATGCCTACATGGATAGTAGAACCTATCTGTAGGTTTTTTCCTATGTTCCTCGGCAAATCTAATAAATTGATCAAGACCAGATATAAACTCTGATGTGCAACGATTACGAATGAACATCCATGATCTATCCATTCTATGATCAGAGAAAACAAGTATATATTAGGAAACAAGTATATATTAGGAAAAGATTAGGGTATACACTTACATCCTACCTAAGTGTATAATGTGATGTCATTCTTATATATAATAAATGTGTACCACCTATCCCATCCTTGAACACCTAATCTCACTAGTAAGTGTATAATGTGTATTGGGTTTTCAAGAAAATTTCGACAGCATTTCCCCGCTGTTCTCTAAGTACATATATACTTAGAGAACAAACGGGGAAATGCTACCGAAATTTTCTCAAAAACCCAATACACATTATACACTTACATCCTAAGTGAGATTAGGTGTTCAAGAACAGTCCCAAACCGGGGACTATCCAAGATTTACTCCTAATGAGTCAATCTTGGACGGGTTTCTAGGCCAACAAACACATTTGATGTCATTCTTATATATAATAAATATGTACCACCTATCCCATCCTTGAACACCTAATCTCACTAGTAAGTGTATAATGTGTATTGGGTTTTCAAGAAAATTTCGGCAGCATTTCCCCGCTGTTCTCTAAGTACATATATACTTAGAGAACAAACGGGGAAATGCTACCGAAATTTTCTCGAAAACCCAATACACATTATACACTTACATCCTAAGTGAGATTAGGTGTTCAAGAACAGTCCCAAACCGGGGACTATCCAAGATTTACTCCTAATGAGTAAATCTTGGACGGGTTTCTAGGCCAACAAATACATGTGTTGTCATTCTTATATATAATAAATGTCTATAAACTACAGGCAACATGGTTAATCCTAATCAACAGAGCATTATTAAGTAATAAATCAAGAAATCAATAGTTTCAAACAAAAGGTCTAGGAATCTTTACTAGACATTATATGTTATAACCATTGGTTTAATAACCCTATTTCCGCATGTACATGTTTATCAACTTTAAAACCCTATAATTCATGAAATCATTCTAATTCAATTTAATATGTTGGGATCACATAATTATATAATGACATCAGAATATATAGAAGAAACATAATTAACATGATTAACAACATGCTCATCAAACTAGGGTTTTCTTGAATATCATCTAATATTTGTGTACTAGACATTATATGTATCCCTAATCATCATATTTAACATACTACATTATTATGAACATCCAAATCAGATTAAGATCATACTATGTTATAACCAATATTGGTTTAATAACCCTATTTCCGCATGTACATGTTTATCAACTTTAAAACCCTATACAATATGTGCATAATACAACAAACAATCATTAGGGCAAGAGTGAATCTTTTGACATTTCAGCCCTATGTTAGTCATTATCTTCTTACACTCATGGCAATTTTTTGGAAGGGTGTTGCTAGGAGGAAGAATTTTATGAGCAAAGTCCAAAACATCACAAACACCTTTCTTAGACAATTTGTTGTCACATTTCATAACTACAATAAATAAGGAAAATGCTAAACAAGAAAAATGCAAAGTAAAAAGGAAACTACACAAAAGAATTGATGAATAACACACATAATAGAAAGGAGACTACATAGTACATCATACTCTATATATGAGGAAAACTTAATAAAAAGGTGGATGGCACTGTTTTACTTGATATAGTCATGCATTAATAAAAAGGTGAAACTCTGATTTAAAAACTCTGTTGTTATTTGATAAAAAATAAAACTAGGAATAAGTTGAACTTGTTGATGATGGGGTCCCCATACTACCTCACATATGAGGAAAACTTATTGTGGCAGTGGGGGAGTTAAATATGGACCGACTTAGGCACAAACCTCACCCAACATATAGGGAAAAGGGCATGCCCCAACATTGTATAATGGTTTCTACTAGTTGCAGCTTATTATAGTATAAGGCAAGCGGGAGTGATGAACTCAATAATGGACAAAGAAGAGGGCATACCGGTCTGGAGAGGAGCTGTGGTCTGCAGACAGCGGCACAGAGTGGGCGACGGCGGTGGAGAGGAGCTGTGGTCGAACCGGCGGCGCGGCGGAGAAGCAGCTAGCAACCCTAAACCCTGGCGGCGGTGCGACGGCGGTGGAGAAGCAGCTTCTGTCAGCCTGGCGGCGGCTTGGAGGCATTGGCGGCGGCGTGGAGGCACCGGAGGAGAAGGCGGCGTGGAGGCACCAGAGGAGAAGGCGGCGTCGGAGAAGGAGGCGCGGCGGCACTGTCGTGGAGGGGTGCGGCGGAGTGGAGGGTCGGGCGACATCAGAGGGGTGGTTGCGGCGGGAGCAGTTTAGGCGATGAAACAGAAGAAAGGGGAAGAGTCGGGTGATCGCAGGATATAAAGTTCACCAATAGCGTCGGTTGTTTGTCACAACCGATGCCTAAACCACTTTAGCGTCGGTTGTGACAAACAACCGACGCTTAAGTGGACAATATTTTCACAAAATTGTTTGGCGGGAACCACTTTTCACGCAAAGTTTCATCACACATAGGCGTCGGTGGCTATTTAAATAACCGACGCAGTATGTGACACTTTTTCTTTTTGCTCGAAAATTGGATTTCGCGGGAGCTTTTAGGCGTCAGTTTGTTATTGTCAACCGACGCTGAATACAAAGCGGTACCCGTGTCTGGCTGGTCTTCGAATATAGACGTCGGTTTGCTTAAACAACCGACGCCTTATATGATAGGCGTCGGTTTTCCTTAATAACCGACGCCCAGAAAAGCGACACTGAATGCTATTTCTGTAGTAGTGTTATCATGATAGTCTATCCTCACTATTAGTATAAACCCTAGAAGTGTACATGATTGAATATAAACTTATGATCCGCTTTAACCTAAATCAATGTGTCCTAATGAAAACTTAAAGAGATAATATGGAAGAGAACTTATCTAACTTATCTAACCTCATGTTCTAAATAATAACTAAGATGACACTTTGATATTAACTATATGGGTATTTATTCACATATTAATATAAAATTATGCAACTTGAAACTTAAGTATGAGGGTGTGACTAATATGCATTGAACTATGCTTAAATTAAATCCTAGGTATCTCTAGTAAGGATACATTGGCAACTAGACATATGTCATCCTAGTGATTGAATAGAATTAGATTATGTATAAGACAAAACAACATTTTAGGATCTAATTTAGAGAAAGTGTGATAAAATATTTGACTATGAAATTTCAACTATATATATGTCCCAACTATGAATGAAGATAATGAAAGAACCCCAGAATATTAATAACCCTTGACGAGAAGAAAACACTAAAGAGAAAAAGATTGAATAAATAATTGATTCCAAGCCATATAATGACCAATATTCCTCTACATTTGTAGATCTCTCTGTTTTGAAATAAATTCTTGGACTTGAATATTTGAAATTCACAATGTTGCATACTTTGATACAAAGGTACAAAATCTCTATTTATATTTGGAAAGATACTTCCCTCATTGATTGCATGCATGACTAGATAGGTTGATTGGCCGAATTTGATTTTTTTTACCTTAGCTTACCTTCTTGAAAGACCACCAATGCTTATTCTTGGAAAATAGTAGCATAATTTTTAAACATCGAAAAAGGGAAGGTTAGTGCCCCTAGTTTAGTGGAATTATGCTTCCATGCCTCTGTGCCAAGTAAAAGGACATAGGGTTCCTCAGTATACTAGGAATTTCAGTTGGTGTGTTGTCGTTCTTCATAGGAGAGAACACATGGCTTCCCCAACATCTAGACATTGACATGTGCAAACTGTTGAAAATTGAATGACTAGTTTCAAAATTTGAATATTGAATATTCTTGAATTTGAAAACCCATTGTTACCTTTTGATACTTTCCTATATTGTTTAATCCTTGCATTATATCATAATACTTGTTGATAGGTTCATATTGTTTTACTTTCCAAATACTGATTTTGTACCAACTTTGCTGACTCCAGTTTCCCTTATTGGGGCCCAGGTGTAGTTTTTTTTCATTCTGGGAACTCATGGCCAGGTGATCATAGAAGACATAGTAAATATGCACAAGAGTTTCCCACTGTTGAAGAGTAGATATAAATCTATGCTTATTTTTATAATCTTATGTAAAGCTTCCAAGTCTCTGATGTAAATCATGATTGCAAAAAAAGATTCATTTATATTTTCAGATATTATCTTGTAAATAGTCGATCATAAGAATTGGGTCTTTACAACATGGTATCAGAGTCTATAAATAGTCGACACTCATACATTTCTCGTAGAATTTAGGCTTAGTTAGGAATAGAAATACAATAGTTAGATCTAAAAAAATAGTTTACAATAAACCCTAATAACATTGACTCAATTATTGAGATATACCTAGAGTACAAGTAGGAAACACTAAGAGCCTAGGATGTGGGGTATGTACCTCCATACAAAATCGTGAAACATACCTAGCTCATCTACTACCTTTTGGACTCCCCTAGGCATAGATTGATATGGATATATTACTGAGAAGGAGTGATTAAGACACATGTATGTAGATTTAGAATGTGGCCTTTGAAACACTTAAATGACTACTATAAGTATACAAACGGGAAGAGAATCATAGAATTCCTCTTAGTTAGGTATAACCACATGTAATTTCCCAAAAGAAAATTGAGAAACAACAAAAGAAGTATGTCTGAATTTTTGACCCAAAAAAAAGTCACATAGAGTTTAGTGACAATAATATTGAGTAAAGTTTGATAAAGTTTTAAGCTTGACTATGACTTACATAATTTATGCAATAATTTTGTGGTGTAACATAAAATTTTGATATTCATAATTTAGACTCTTAACTTAGACATGTGTACATGACCCTAAAGGGATAATATAAACCAGACATCACTAAGTGCTTAGGTGACTTTTTAAGTTTTCTAGAAATCTAAATCCCCAGAAATGTATTGAGTAGTTGGGATGATGGAGTAATAGTAATTAGAAGATAAACATGAGGTTCTTGTGACTTGGTCATCACATTGAATTTGGCCATTTTTTCAGTTTTACATCGAAAAAGTTTCCCACCGACATATTATGTTATTTATAATACTATATCTATAAAGCAAAATGATTTCAAGGGGTTTATCGATGATTTCTCGAGCTAAGTCATAATTTAGGAGGTATTACAAAACCCTAGAGGAGAGTCACATAAAACCCTATAGGAGAAACCAAGAATTGGTGTAAGATACCACATTGTAATTGGCATGCCTGCTTAGATCCCTAGTTGAATCCTTTAAGGGGTGGAGATTACTACATGTGTAGACAATAGATATACTGATTTCAGGGATGAAATCCTCTTTGAGGGGTGGAGAGTTTTAACATACTAGATTTTAACCTCCTTTTGATATTCTTGCATCCATCACCCTTGACTAAGAGGTATTTACATATCGGTCCTCGAATATACCTCCTTGAATCACCTTGCCATCATTTAATACAATTTGGAATTTTTGTACTTGAACATTTTGATTTGAACGTATTATATGCCTACCCTTTTGACAGATGGCTTTGGAATCACACCTAAAATGCATATTTGACTACTATATATTAACATTTTAATTATTTGTGAGAATGATTAAATTAGCCATCTCATAACCACAATTAGGTGTTATAGTATTCTTATAAATTAGATTAATAGAATGTGAGCACGGGGTTAAAAATACTAGGGCATGTAGATGTATTGTTTAGAAGTTACATAAATGTAAAATAGTTAGTAAATATGGAGTTATTACAAGTCAATTACACTTAATTGGTTAATAATAAAAAAACCCGGTCTTCCTCTTCAGACCTGGCTCCCCATCGATCATACAAGGAAATGACACAACCATTTCTCTACAGCTAAGATATCTGAAGCTGTGAAATCGGACCCCTCCCCCTCTTCATGACACTCAAAACCATGGAACCATCAACAATATAAACTCCTTCTCTCACAACCAGTAGGCACTCACAACCTGCAACCAATCTATAATTACAGGTACCCAACCACCCTATTGTCAACATAACATCACCACTAAACCTGCAACTCCCATCACCGCTGACAAATTCAGACCCCAATCTCCCTGATGAGAATCATGAAAAGGATCCAATAAACTCGGTGATCAAGCTTGATCCCTGGGCCATCTTGTTCACTGCCAGTGACTGTGGTCTGAAGACTGGCCTCATCAGTTTTTCCTCTCGACCATGACTACCTGCCTCCCATCTCTCCACTAAAGATATGAAGATGATGCACCCCTCAACCCTCGACACCAATACAAGTTCAGAATTTTCACTACCTCAACAACACCCGATAGGGCTAATGAGCTAGTAGCATATGTCAGCATCCACCACCCAGCCACCATCGTGATAACTCACCAGGAAATGACTCTGATCCGTTATAGGTCACCACTCTCCTCGTGTGGCTAACCACAACACCTCCAGAACTCTCCAACCTTTTCCACCGGCCTGCATCTTTGTGATTGGGTTGCTGACCTTGCCGTGACCTGCGATCACCCTCCTGACCATCACCTCCTTTGGCGGTAGTGCCCAAACTCTTGGGCCATCTATACAGAGACACAAAAGGTTGTGCTTTGACATTTGGGATGAAAACAGAGTTGGTGCCATTGCTGTCCTAAGAGAACTTGAATCTCTACATGATGGAGTGGCTAATAGAGTGCGACATCATCTCCTCCTGAACACACCATCACTCAACCCAGATCTCACCACTTGCAATTTGATGTCAGGTCCACCATCTAAGATATGTAGTCGCATCTTGTCCTCCTGATCTGATGTATAACAACCTGCAATACAGTAGCGTGCCTTCTCCAACACAGCAGCTTGTCCTCAGTGACACATCAGTCATCCTTCTCAACATCAATGCCTATATCCAACCAACTACAATGATCTAGCAAGCAAATGATTGAAGAGTAGTTCATTTACAACATTACCTAGTGCTTCAATATTGGTAACAGTCCAGAGGATTAGACTCATAACTAGTTCTAAGACCCCACCTATGTGTGCATGAATCACACATAATATTGTCTTTGAGTACATGCCAGAATCTACAAACCTACTGCAATCTTCTTCAAAGGAGGGATTCATTCAAGGGTGATACTGATCTTGTTAGTATAGGCTTTGAGTACATGTCAGGATCTACAAACCTGCTACCATCTACTTCAAAGGAGGGATTCATTCAAGGGTGATACTGATCTTGTCCAAACTTTCTAATGATGTGGTTAAATCTAGATTCAACCCTTAAAATCCAACCTCAAAAACCCATCGGTCCATCTACAAGTTAGTTCTTTCATGTCTGATTATTTTATAAGAATAATGAAGTATTTAACCAAGTCTTTAACTAGGTTATATCAATTTTACCCACCCCGTCATGCTAATATGTATATATACTTGTCACTATGATGATACGAATAACCTAAAAGACAAACTTAGTGAGATATGCATTTCCAATTGACAATATGACTTATAATAGTTAGATAACATCAACTATAAATTTAGGTATATATGTAGATCATTAAATCTACTAAACCTACTTTATCATGTGTATAATTGCCTAACAGTACATTAGTAAATATATAAACCATAGATGGCGATCATAAGAAACCCATTAGTAAAGTCATTCTAGATTAAAATATTAATAATAATCTCAACATATGGTTTTAGTGAATATCCTAGTCTGGTCGAACCAATATGTAAATGTTAGTCACATTATTGTGTACATATATGTCAGACATATGAGTAATAAGTTAGTTATCATGATAGTCTATCCTCACTATTAGTATAAACCCTAGAAGTATACATGATTGAATATAAACTTATGAACCGCTTTAACCTAAATCAACATGTCCTAATGAAAACTTAAAGAGATAAAATGGAAGAGAACTTATCTAACTTATATAACCTCATGTTCTAAATAATAACTAAGATGAAAATTTGATATTACTATATGTGTATTTATTCACATGTTAATATAAACTTGTGCAACTTGAAACCTAAGTATGATGGTGTGACTAATATGCATTGAACTATGCTTAAAATAAATCCTAGGTGCAAGACCCCTGACCTTGCTCAAAGTTTCGAACATACTTAACTATCATAATTGAATGTTTAGAGCCTTAATATAACCTTGTGATATTCTTTTTCATCATAAGACATGCTTACGTTTCAATTTTGGTCCAATTTGGACACTGTTTGTGCAACTTATGAAATTTTATGCACATTTTGGACTTTTCTACAATTTACCCAACTGAGAGCTTTTCTTTGCAATTTATCACTTGTATTATGTTCTTTGGATTTTATCTCATCATTCTTGAGCCTGTTGAGCCATGGGGAGCCTAGTTGAACCTTGGTTTGGAAGTGTTTTCCTCAAGGATATTTTAGGGTTTACCTCTTTATGGATGAGCTGCCTTTATGAGCTATCAACCAATGATTTATTTGATTGGCTTGGTAATTCGAAGAAGGAGAGCTAAGCAGGTCTCTATGGATGGTATGGGAGCTTCTTGTGTGGCTACTTGTATATCCTTAATAGTTTAAGGTGATGGATGCATGGAGAGCTTTTTAGACACCTCATGCTTCTTCTCTCCCTTATCCTAGAGCTTTATATATCTATTTTTGAGCTCCCAAATGAAAGTTTTGCTTTCCACCACTTGTCTCATGCTAAGAAACGTGTTACCTATCTGTTTAGTTGTGGAGGGCCTATCCAAGGTAGAAGAAGAAGGCGAATTTCTTGGTGGAAGCTCCTAGTGTTTTGTTTTGATCTCTTTTAGGGTTTAAAAAGCTTCCTTCTAGTGATCTTGACCTAAAAGAGTAAGAATCCCCTTATTTCCTCCGGTTATTTCTTTGTTATCCTTCCTCATACCTTATCCAGGTCGAAACCTTTCTGTTACATGGTAGAAATTTCTCTAAAGCTCTAAAACCCTACCTTTCTTGCTCCTTATGCTTAGGGTTTGCTCATTTGATGAAGAAAGGTGCTATATGGATGAGTTCACAGCTTATGCTTGGATTTTCTACCCTACCTACTTATGTTTTCTTCTGTTTGGGGTTTTATCTTCAAATTAGAGGCAAGTTTTATAGCTTGCTCCACATTTATTGCTTACCATAAGTTTGCTAGCTCATGTTCTTGCTTTTAAATGATGATCCATGCACTAAAAAGCAATGCTTGACATGGATTTCAATTTTTATAATGTTCCCAACTCTAATTTCAGTTCTAGATGAACCTGTGATCATGTGTACATTATTCCTAAGGTATAATATGACTTGGATTATGTTGGTTTGACATCTGATGGTGCTAAACACCTATCAACCAATGGTCAATTTTAGGGTTTAAACCTAATTTCTTCTATAAACACATGACTCAATGGTGGTACCATTGCAACAACCAATGGTGTTGTTTTCATGAAAACTGATGGTGGTGACTAGAGTGTCAACAGACGTTCACCCCTTAGGTCAGGTTTTGGCCTAATTAGAAGCTTAGTTATTAACAACTAAGTAGCCTACTGATGCTATCAATCAATGGTGATATTAGTTTGATATTCGATGGTGATTAATGAATATAGTGTTGTTCTAAAAGCATATGGTGACTTAATGGTCACTACTGATGGTGGATCAGGTCTCTACAACCTATGGTGAGTTAAGCATGTATTTGTAGCATCAATTAAGCCTTAAACCAATGGTTTCTTGGGTCATTTGATGCAATGGTCAGACCTATACTCCAATTGATGGTTTTAGTATATGAACTTGACCTAATGGTTAAGATCTAATGTTTCTTCATCCAATATAGTAGAATGATGCCTAAATGTAATATCTTGCCTAAGTGTAATATCTTGGTCCTAATAAAGTGTTTTAAATGGTTTCCTTTATGAGATCAACTTAATAAGCTCATTTACCGACGACTTGTTTTAAATAAACAATCGCTTGTGGGTTTTACTCTACTCTCAATGGAACTTTTTATGTTGTTAATCAAGGGATGTCTAAAATTAGATGGTGACTCTTTCTAGAGAACAACTCAATGACTTCATAGGTGTTTTGTTCAAGATGTTTACTTATGTAAACGACCAATGGCTTTACCTTTTCAACATTTAATGGTTAAAAGTTGATGCCTCAATATTCCCATTATTTTAGTGAAGTGTGTAGTGTAATGTTATGATTTTGATGATGATAATTTGATGGTTCAATGCCTTAAACTTGTACTCTTACCCTTGTCCTCATATTATTATGATTTATAATCACCATAATGAATTAATGGGTAACCCTAATGAGGTATATCATGTTATACCTAGCTTTCATATAACTAAATGATGGTAATTGGGTATGAATAATCCTTAAATGACTAATACAATCATGGAGTACTCTCTTATTGTTGTTGAAACCCTAGTATGCTATAACCCAATGGTTACACCCTGATTTATGTGTGGGTTCATACTTGAGAATAGTATGGAATGTTATGGTAATTCTTCACCTTATGTATCCATGATCCAATGGGGATGCTGTGAGTTAGGGTTTGGGTATGAATGCTGATTAGCAACATTAATATAATTTATCTTGTTGAACCTAACTCTAATGTAAATAGATAAAGATGAGTATTCATGTTTAACCTTCTTATATGATGGCATGATGGTGAAATAACCTCCTTAATATGATCATAACCTTAATGTGTTTATTGGTGGTTATCATAGCCATATAGTTGATACTTTCTTATGCTAAACATGTGCATCATGAATATGATGAGGGTTAATCATATCTAGATTCCTTGCATGTTGATGTAATAAATGAATGTTCTTAATGTTAATATAACCCTACAATGATTGTTTATGAATATCTCCTAGCTCATTAATGCAATATTGTGCTGATCTAGTGTATTACATGTAAGTGATGTTGTTGAGCCTTGTTATAAGGCACACAAAGATAACGATGATCTTGCATGGAATATTATGATGGTCTTAATGACCTTTGGGTGTTGTTGAGCCCTGAATGAGGTCTAATCCTCTTGTGTTGATAAGGATTGATACCCTATGATATTGTGAAAATGATTTATATCTTGTGATAGTTTGATGACTAGTGTAGTCTCATGAATGGCAAGTGAATAGTACCATGTGATGATAAGATGAGAAATTATGTTTCACATGTTTTATATCTTTTGAATTTGTGATATTTATATGCTTACTAGAAGTGAATTAGGGTTTATATGTCCACTTGTTTGATGCATCCTTAATTCACCCAATTGGCATAACTAATCAAGTACAACTCTAATCATGTAGTGCCCTGTGCCGTAGAGCTATCTTCAGGGCCATAACTTGCTAGTTGGTGAAACGAGTATTCCTAAGGGAAACTCAGAGCACATACTATTGAGTATGTGGGGGTGGAAAGTTGAGGATATATCTTTGTCATCCACAATACATGTTTTGGAGGATGACTATGGTCATGCCTCAAACATTTGATGTGATTGAGGACAACTGTGGTTGTACCTCATATTAGAGGTTTTTGTATACCCTAGTTTCTAGTGCTGTGACCTATACCAAGGGTGGACTAATGGTTAGCAACTTTACTATATGTCACTGTAGTGGTAGCTTTGACTAATATGTCACTGCCTTTTTACTCGTACTGATCGAGGGGAAGAGAACTTAGGATACCAACACTCCTAGATCTTGTACGGAACCGAATAGCCCTTCGCAGGGGTCCGTTGGACTTTGGATGGTACAATTCAAATTCCCCAGAGCATAATAAAAGAAGTAAGAAGTTGTATAGTATATCTATTTAGGGTTATACACAACATTTCATATTGGATGATAATCCTTGTTTGCTTTCTTTCCACTGAGATCATGTATAGTACAATAAGAGATGATAGATATGCTTATGTTGTAGTTATGCTCATGTCGTAAACATGCTTATGTTGTCAAATATACTGACACTGATGGTTAAGATGCTGCTGCTAGATATGTTTAATGTTGCTAGCCATGCCTATGTAATTAGAAATGCTTAAACTACTAATCATGCCTATGCAGTTAATTGTGTTATGATGTTAGTTCTACTTATGATATATATCTGTTCCCTTTATTTGAGATGCCAATATTGATAGCCATGTTATGTTACTAGACATATTCATGATGTCAGGAATGCTTATGCTACTAGATTGCTTGTGTCGTTAGCAAGGAATATGATGATATTTAGATTAATGATGGTGATTGTTATTAGATGCAATTTGAGTAGATATCTATCCATAGAAATGGATTTATTTTTTACCTATGTATACATTGATAATCATACTTGTTGCTAAGATTATTTACTTAATCTGTTTAGCATGCTTGAACTGTTCAAATTGTTCAATTGATTATTAAATACTCCAACTGCTCAGTTATCTACTATTTAAATTGTAATCAATAAGTGTTGTTGGAGGTTATATCTCTTGTTGGGACATGGGTCTCACGCTTGTGGTTCACCACATCTTTTTAGGTAATCAGAAGTGACAAAAACAAAACTATGGTAGCAAAGAGGAGCTATAGTAATGAATATATGAGAAAGTTGATTAGATGTCTAGTGTGTCCTAGAGTCATCCCTGTACTCTCAAGTCTGGGTAGGAAGAGTTTGTATATGGTGTTTCAAACGAATAGGATTTTTGTTAGCATGTTAATGCTTGTTTATGTGGCATATAAAAATATTGTTCTCCTGTGTATATATGTTGTGGATAAGGTGATAGACCAATTTGTATCAAATTCCTATCATAGTATGGATAAAATAAAGATATTGGGCTCTTATGCAAATGTTTCTGAGCAGGTGTTGATGTTGAAATCGATTTTAATTTACCCATATTTTTGGGGTATGTGGTTAATTGGTGATCGATTGTGTTTTATGTTTTGAGTAATCTTGTTTAGTGTAAGGGGTTCTTACAAATTGGTATCATAGCTTTAGGTTCACTGAGTCTATAGGGACATTAGGACTTAGGACTAGGATGATGTCTAAGTTAGGAACAAGACATATAAACATGGTGCACACTACCTAATCTCAATACTTGGGTGCCCTATCTAGGTATTTAATTATTGAAGAAAAGGTAAGTATAGAACTTTTAGATTGTTATATTTTGATTACTCTGATCAAGTAGCCATTTTGAAACAATCTAAAGAGCATAATGAATCAGAAATCATGGTGTAGATAACTCAATATCACCTCAAGAGAAGATGATAACTACATCATTAACTATCAAACCTTGAACGTTTGGTAACTATAAGAGAAAGATACAATAACACAAAATATAAATATGAATACAAATAAGCAAAAGAGGAGTTCTTGAAGATGTAATTCAAGAAGATAATAAAGTAATAGATAGATAAGTCTGTTCTTGTAAAGTAATTCAAGGTATGAAATTCACATAGGATGGAGAGAATTCCTATGATAAGTATAAAATGAGAAGATGAATGGGAACAATGACAAAGGAATAAAGTGGAACCTAAGTTAATCATAGACCAACCTATGTATGTAAGAAAATTTTAATGTAAAATCAGCATGGCATGTGAAAGAAATTAAGGGAGATGATCCTTGTTTAATGAACAAAACTCGGAATATGATGATTTACCTCTAGATAAGTGGTTGAAAAACATAATAAAACAAGAGAACATATCCAAGTGTGATAAATAGTCATCAAGGAAGGAGTAATGAGATATGTTAATCATGATGATTCCTATGCTAATGGCAAGAAACCCAAAATGAAAAAGGTCAAATGATACATAAGAAGTTGTAACCTGCATAATGAAAATAGAATTGGTTACCTTTTTGCTAGTGACCCTTGAACAATTCTACTATGACGTGAGAAATGTGTTTCCCTTTGTGTATTTACTTTCTAGGACATAGCTTTCAAGTGGATCATTTCCACTTGCTATGTGTGGATTTGTTGTAAACATGAAGGTGGATAGCTTATTATAGCATAAGGTTGCTTGGACTATGATTCCAAGATCATAAAGTTTGTGATGAGTTTACTTTTGAGCCTTCCAATAATTAGGAAGACTCATCTTATATGTCTTCAGATTTTTTATGTTGGTAAAAGTAGATGAGATAAGGATGTGAGTTCCTTATAGTGCATGAGGTGGATACCAAGGTAATGAATCCTAGTATCCAAGATGAATCAAAAGTATGGAAGTATGTGAAGGTTGGAGATGTTTATTAAATGAACATTCTAAGCATTCCTCTCCCATAGAGAGAGAGAGTTTATGATGACCCAATAAATGTTGTTTGGAAGGAAAAACAAAAATGATTCTATAATGTTGTGTATGGTTCAGTGATAGCTGGGTAAGACCACTAGCAGGGATAGATGGTTTTTTGATCAGTAGACATGTACTACCGTGTTCCTTTAAGATAAACCTAGGATCAAATATCAATACATAAGAGTTAGAGTGATGGCATAAGTTACATGACCGTGATGAGTTTATGGTTATGTCCTTTAGACTAACCAATGTACCAATAGAATTTATAAATAGGAGGAACATAGTGTTCAGGTCATGTCTTACAAGTTGTAGAAAGCTTTGAATGATGGCATCTCAAAGTATTCCAGAGATGGTCAGTAACACGGTCAATATCTTTGTTAAACCTTAAGAATAATGAAGAAATTGTACTTATGTGTGACAAGTCTAGAAAGAGTGAGTTGGGGTTGACTAAAGTATCCTCTTGGAGTTATGATATCTCTGTTAAGTGTCTTGTGGGAATCCTTATAAGATGAAGACAATGTCATTGTTCTACTCCTAACAAGGTCAACCAGGAAGTTATATTTGTTAACGATTATAGACAAATGCATGATTATTCAACCAAACAGATGGTCAGTTCACCATTGAGATGATTAGATAATCCTCTTAAAAAATTATATGCTTCATAGTTCTTGAAAATTTGGAGATGCGTACCTATTTGATTGAGTTATTAATTACAACAACCATTAAAGGGGCATAGAGACGAAACCTTGTAAAGTTACATATGATAAGATATACATGATGTTCTATGTTTGGTAAGATTCAACGAGTATGGCCTCTGAGTGATGTGTGATACAATATATAGAGTAGTTTAGTATGACATTAGAGTCCCAAAGTTGAAAGGTATTACCAAACCTGTACACGTGGTACAACAGTTCCTATGATGAACCAAGATTACACATGCAGAAGTTGAGGGAGAAGAATATGAATCCTATGAGAATAATGAGACATCATCATGAGATGAAAGTTACCATGTGGAATATTGGGGACGAGGTGCATGAGAAGTATCCATCTTTGTTTACCTTGGATTTCGGGGGCAAAAACCCTATTAGGGGTTTATGGTTGAGAGACCCCTGACCTTGCTTAAAGTATTGAACATATTTAACTATAATAATTGAATGTTTATAACCTTAGTATAACCTTTTTATATGCCTTGTAATCATAAGACAAGCTTAAGTTCCAAGTTTGGTCCAATTTGGACACTGTTTGTGCAAGTTATGCAATTTTATGCACATTTTAGACTTTTCTGCAATTTACCAAATTGAGAGGTTTTATTTGCAATATATCACTTTCATTATGTTATTTGGATGTTCTCTAATAATTCTTGAGCTTTTTGAGCCATGGGTCACCTAGTTGAACCTTAGTTTGGAAGTGTTTTCCTCAAGGGCATCTTAGGGTTTCCCCCTTTATGGATGAGCTACCTTTAGGAGCTATCAACCAATGATTTATTTGATTGGCTTGGAAATTCGACAAAGGAGAGATAATCAGGCATCTATGGATTGTGGGGGAGCTTCTTGTGTGGCTACTTGTATATCCTTAATAGTTTAAGGCCATGGATGCATGGAGAGCTTTTTAGACACCTCATGCTTCTTCTCTCCCTTATCCTAGAGCTTTCTATATCTATTTTTAAGCTCCCAAACGAAAGTTTTGCTTTCCACCACTTCTCTCCTACTAAGAACATCTTTCCCTATCTCTTTTTCTGTGGAGTACCTATCCAAGGTAGAAGAAGAAGGTGAATTTCTTGGTGGAAGCTCCTAGGGTTTTGTTTTGTTCTCTTTTAGGGTTTAAAAAGCTTCCTTCTAGTGATCTTGACCTAAAAGAGTAAGAATCCCCTTCTTGAGACATGTTCTAAGACTTGGGAGTGGTATTAAACATGTTGAGGAAGGTGCCATATCATGAGATTGATTTGTTTGGTCAGGAAATACCTTCTATGATGGCTTGCATAAAGGAGAGAGGACTACACTATATAGTGTAGGTATAGATTCTTTTTTAATAATGAGGCATTAAAGTGTCATGAAGTTCTGAGGAACATAGCCCATAATCAATCTTGGGGTGATGAGAATGAGTATTTTTCATCAGCTAAGAGTGTCATGGAATCTTGTGACATCATGGCACTCAAGAAATAGATGGCTCAGTTGACAAATCAACTAGAGAAGAACACTACCACCTCATCTAGAGGTGAGGAAGAAGAGTGCATGTACATGCATTAGTCTAATAATAGGAGGAACGAGTACTCATGGAGGAGAAATCCTAAATTCTTGTGGAAGGATCTATAAAATGTTCAGTAGGACCCATCACATGTGCAATAGCCTCAAGGGAACCAACAAAATGTTTCACATCAAAATCAGCATGAAAGGGTTCAAGTAGGTTTGACAGACTAGAGGACATGTTTGGAAAGTTATCACCAAAATGGATTTATATCTAGACCAATCCAAGAGAATGTAGAGGAACCAAGGGACCCAAATTAGAAGTGTAGGAGCTCAAATATGACAAATAGAAGTACACTTAACAAGGATTCCCAAGAAACACTGATGTCCCACAAAATAATAAACAAATTAAAGAAGTTACAATGCATAGTGGGAAGTTCATAGAGAAGCAAGATGTAGCAAGACTAAAGAAATCATATTGAACCAACTACAATCATTCCTGATGTAGTAGTTTAATGGGAGAAGGCTCCAACTATTGGTATGTATGCCCAGAGAGACAATCATATGATGATCGGAGTGTGGCATTAGATACCCAATTTGATAATAATAAAGCTAATTTTGTCTATTATGTATCTCTCACTCATGAGATGATGACACATACACAGTACATGTCTAAAGAATGATGTTAATTGATTATGTATGTCTTCAAGTACATGACTTGAACAAATATGAATGTTAAGAGTACATACATTCTTATTATGTCCCTAGTCAAATTATACTATGGAAGCAATATAGACAACATTAATTCATAGGACTAGAGTGTGTGTTGACTGATGACAGAATCTCATTACTCATGATATGTGATATCAAGTCAAGCACACAGGTACATGTTAGATAATAGTGTATCGTGCAGACCCACCATGAAAGTGATACATGGAGACCATGAAAAGGTAGTCAGAATCAACTCTCATAGTGATAAGTGGTGATCGTGGTTCTTAGACCTGAAGTCAATACATTCATCCCATGTCATTCATGTACTTTGACATCATCCACCATGATCCTAAATAAGGGTTGCCATAAAGGTGGTTCTTGGGTGCACTGTGACACATGGGGATAGAATGTGAGTGATGTAGATTGAATTTTTCATTCCTATAGGAGATTGATATCCATGGCCTCTTGATAAGAGAGACTAAGAAATGTATGGCCATACTCTTATGACTCAATATGTGATATGTGAGCTCACATGCATCTCATGCAGTCTATTCTAGTTCAAGGAACATCGATTGAATGTTGAGAGGATGATGATTCCATGCCTCAAGTTTAATGTAGATTTCAGAGACAAAGGAACTATACGATCACAGTAACACTAATCACAAATTGTAGGTTTAAGTTGTTCTCCAACTTTCCAAATTACTTGGGTAGCAATGATGTGTTGCTAGATGCCTCTATTTGCTTGTGATGTCATAATTGGTTATGGACATCCATTGCCAATGTAATTTTGGACCTATAGGGTCACACACATAGGATATTATTGGATTAAAGGAGTATATTCATGAATGATATTTGGATTGATTACTAAAGGTATTTTGGCATTCAATTAAACAATCGAGGTTCAAAATTGATTGACGGGACTCTGAACTGACCGGTTCAAGTGTTGAACTGATCGGTTGGAGTGTGAGGTCCATTGGAATCAACACTGGTTGATCAATGGCTGATCCAGAGTGTGATACGAGTGAACTGATCAGTTCACAAGTCCCAACTGACCAGTTCATGAGATGATCCACCCAGTTTGTGTAGGGAAATACGATATCAGATAGGCAGTGGAAACAAAAAATTTACTGACATATTTCCCATTAACCAACGGATCACGTTAATAACTATACAATGGGAAGGATGGTTTAACAAATATATATCTGGTCCTAGAGAAAGTCCAGTGACAATTCTTGTTGATGTAGATGTATACTCTATCTTGGACAGTAGCTGTACAACTCATGGTTGCATTGAGACTCGTCTGACTGCTCCTCCACAGACAACAAACTCGAATGCCTCCATCTATAATAGCTCCTCTCATCACAGACTGCTAGCTGACCTCATCCTTCTTAGCAATAGGAAAAGGACACCTCTCCTCTAGAGAAGTCCACGAGGACCAACTGGAACTCCTATCATCCTGCTAGAATGGACATGAAGGAGTTTTCCCTCCCGTTGGTGTACTAGTTACCAACCTTCTCTCCCACAACAATAATCCTCAATTTTTTTCTCTCCCATAGCTATCCCTCCCTAGTCAGGTAGGACTTGCTTGGGCTCTTTTGATTACTACAACGAGAGAGGATAACAACTGTCAAAGAAATTAATTCTCAATTGATTGTGTTCTTCTATGGCAAACCCCTAGTACCCCTCTATTTATAGTAGAGGTCGGGGTCAGGGTTTCCAGTCTATGCAGGAGTGGAAGGGGCCGGAAGATCTTGAATTTTTGCAACAATTGTAGAATTTTGCAGCCTGCAGCAGCCAAAATGGCCTTCTGGAAAAGTAGACGGTCGTCTGGTAAGAGAGATGGTCGTATGGTAGGCAAGATGGTCATTTTATAGTTTCCTAGTTTTGTACTTGTTTCGGCAATTCAATTCCAATTAATGCATAACATGACGTTAGCACCAATCCTTGATGCAATCGAATTACATCCCAAACTGGCCTTTTGGTGCAGACGAGATGCTCATCTCTTACCATACAAAATAGTTGTCTCCCACAAGCGAGACGGGTATCTCACAACCCAGGTCAGGCTGAATTCCAGCCAATATACATTACAATCAGTCTGACACTCCAAACGGCTGTCTCAACACTTGAACTGGTCATTTGGCAGTCCAGTCAGCTTATTTGTTGAGTGAATTGAATACCTAAATACTTTAGTAATTAATCCAATAATTATTCATGATCAAAATCCTCTTCTAGGTGAGTTCCTATGTGTGTGACCCTATAGGTCCCATATTACGTTGGCAATGAATGTCCATAACAACTTATGACATCACAAGCAATGAGTCATGCCTAGTCACACATCATTCCTACCGAAGTAAATGGAAAGTTGGAGAACAACTTCAACCTACAATCTATATATGGTGTTATAGTATTTGTATATATAAATCCCTGATTCTTATGATCGACTATTTATAAGATAATATCAAAAAATATAAACAAATCTTTTTTTACAATCGTGCTTTACATTAGAGTCTCAGAAGCTTTACATAAGATTATACAAATAAGCGTAGATTTCTATCTACTCTTCAATAGTGGGCAACTCTTGCACGTCTCTTCTATGTCTTCTATGATCACCTACCCAAGCGTTCCCAGAAGGAACAAAAACCACACATGGGCCCCAATAAGGGAAACTGGAGTCAGTAAAGATGGTACAAAATCGGTATTTGGAAAGTAAAACAATATGAACCTATCTACAAGTATTATGATATAATGTGAGGATTAAACAATATAGGCAAGTATCAAAAGGTAACAATGGGTTTTCAGATTAAATGCATGTAATATATGTCAGGTGTAATATGCCTATGAACTCTTGTGTGCACCAGATGTTATATATGAGATTAAGAGAGAAAGATTTCTCCCCCCTCTCCCAAGCCCGTGGCGGAGTCCGAACGCCCGGGAGGGTGATAAATCAAGGTGGAAACTGAGATTAAATCATGGGTCCCTTTGTTAGGGGACACCATGCTTGACCACTTGAGCCACTCCTTATCTGCGCACCAGATGTTATATATGTGATTAAGAGAGAAAGATTCCCCCCCCTCCCATGCCTGTGGCGGAGGCCGAACGCCCGAGGTGGTAAATCAAGGCGGCAACTGGGATTCAAACCCAGGACCCTTCATGAGGAGGCACCGTGCTTGACCACTTGATCCACTCCTTGTCGGTGCACCAAATGTTATATATGATATTATATGTGGTGGTCTAGAGAAAAATTGAGACTATTACAAACTACTACTAACTAAAGAGTTCATCTCAGGTTGATCTTAGCAAATTGAGACTATTACAAACCTTAAGTGTTGATCTTAGCAAATTGAGACTCATTGATTTCCTTTATTTGTGCTTGATCACCATAAATATGTTTTAGATTGTTAATTTTTCTCACATCGGGATTGATAATTGGAGAAACCATTATGAACATAATCAATAACACACTATGAGAGTGGGAAAACCGTTGTGAGGTTGATTGTATAGAAAGAGATCATATTATTTATCCTTCTATATTGACACTATGAGAGTGGGTTAGTAATTAGGTTAAATAGTGTGCTATATTGAGACAGTGGATAGTACAAGTTGTAGACCACTAATCCCAAATAAGTAGAGATAATTTATATTATATATAGAGAACTCATGCATCAAGGTGAAATAGGTACCCTAAAGATCTCTTTGATATGATCTTCATCCAATTTTAATTCCTTGCTATTTATTTTTAGTTCTTAGTTTAAACAACCCAATCAACCCTTCCATTAGGTTGAGATGAACTCTTTAGTTAGTAGTAGTTTGTAATAGTCTCAATTTGCTAAGATCAACACTTAAGGCCTCTTTGAGTTCCTTACTATTGTGATGTGTGCACTAGTGTATCACACACTTGTTTAATTCGTGTCATGTTTTGGGCATCATCATCAGGTAATTGGCGTCTCTAGCACTACGAGTGCTAAAACTGACCACTCTAGGCCATTTTCTAGAATTTTTTATTTTAATTTCATCAAAATGAATTGCAAAATCCATATATTATTGATAACTATTCTCACACTAAGCTATTACTTTTAGATACTAGTTTATGGTTCAAACTTGGGTCAGCCATTACAAAAATCATTTCCTCCATTCTCAGACCCAACAATGCTCTTGGAAGAAGTTCAAAAATGGATATATTCATATCCAAGTCTAATACTAGGTAGACTTCCAACAATGCCAGAGACTTCAAGAAGCCAATGTAGCATATTAACAAGTTTGTTTAGAGATGTCATATGTTGAAGATAGATATAATTCCAGCCACAATGATTTATTTAAAATTGTTTCCTTGTTCTTAATCTTCGTTCAGAATCCATAGGCTCATGGGATGAGATGATTAACACTTTCTTTGAGAGGTATTTTCCTCCTTAAAAGATCAATGACCAGGTTGGATAGATTCATGGCTTCAAGAAACACACATATGAGACATGTTCTAAGACTTGGGAGAGGTATTAAACATGTTGAGGAAGGTGCCATATCATGAAATTGATTTGTATGGTCAGGAAAGACCTTCTATGATGGCTTGCATAAAGGAGAGAGGACTACACTATATAGTGTGGTATAGATTCTTTTTAAATGATGAGGCAATAAAGTGTCATGAAGTTCTGAGGAACATAGCCCATAATCAATCTTGGGGTGATGAGAATGAGTATTTTTCATCAGCTAAGAGTTTCATGGAATCTTGTGACATCATGGCACTCAAGAAATAGATGGCTCAGTTGACAAATCAACTAGAGAAGAACACTACCACCTCATCTGGAGGTGAGGAAGAAGAGTGCATGTACATGCATTAGTCTAATAATAGGAGGAAAGAGTACTCATGGAGGAGAAATCCTAAATTCTTATGGAAGGATCCATAAAATGTTTAGTAGGCCCATCACATGTGCAATAGCCTCAAGGGAACCAACAAAATGTTTCACATCAAAATCAGCATGATAGGGTTCAAGTAGGTTTGACAGACTAGAGGACATGTTTGGAAAGTTTATCACCAAAATGGATTTATATCTAGACCAATCCAAGATAATGCAGCGGAACCAAGGGATCCAAATTAGAAGTGTAGGAGCTCAAATATTACAAATAGAAGTACACTTAACAAGGATTCCCAAGAAACACTGATGTCCCACAAAATAATAAACAAATTAAAGAAGTTACAATGCATAGTGGGAAGGTCATAGAGAAGAAACATGTAGCAAGACTAAAGTAATCATACTGAACCAACTACACTCATTCTTGATGTAGTAGTTTAAGGGGAGAAGGCTCCAACTATTGGTATGTATGCCCAGAGAGACAATCATATGATGACACATACATAGTACATGTCTAAAGAATGATGTTAATTGATGATGTATGTCTTCAAGTACATGACTTGAACAAATATGAATGTTAAGAGTACATACATTCTTATTATGTCCCGAGTCAGATATTATTGTGGAAGCAAAATAGACAACATTAATTCATAGGACTAGAGTGTGTGTTGACTGATGACAAAATCTCATTAGTCATGATATTTGATATCAAGTCAAGCACACAGGTACATGTTAGATAATATTGTATCATAAAGACCCACCATGAGAGTGATACATGGAGACCATGAAATGGTAGTAAGAATCAACTCTCATAGTGATAAGTGGTGATCGTGGTTCTTAGACCTGAAGTCAGTACATTCATCACATGTAATTCATGTACTTTGGCATCATCCACCATGATCCTAAATAAGGGTTTCCATAAAGGTGGTGCTTGGGTGCACTGTGACACATGGAGATAGAATGTGAGTGATGTAGATGGAATTTTTCATTCCTATAGGAGATTGATATCCATGGCCTCTTGATAAGAGAGATTGATAAATATATGTCCATACTCTTGTGACTCAATATGTGATATGTGAGCTCACATGAATCTCATGCACTCTATTCTAGTTCAAGGAACATCAATTGAACATTGAGAGGATGATGATTATATGCCTCAAGTTTAATGCAGATTTCAGAGACAAAGGAACTATACGATCACAGTAACACTAATCACAAATTGTAGGTTGAAGTTGTTCTCCAACTTTCCAAATTACTTGGATAGCAATGATGTGTTTCTAGATGCCTCTCTTTGCTTGTGATGTCATAATTGGTTATGGACATCCACTACCAACGTAATTTTGGACCTATAGGGTCACACGCATAGGATACTATTGGATTAAAGGAGTATATTAATGAATGATATTTGGATTTATTACTAAAGGTATTTTTGCATTCAATTAAACAACCGAGGTTCAAAATTGATTGACGGGATTCTGAACTGACAGGTTCAAGTGTTGAACTGATCGATTGGAGTGTGAGGTCAATTGGAATCAACACTTGTTGATCAATGGCTGATCCAGGGTGTGATATGACCGGTTCTCATAGTGAGCCAATCAGTTCATAAGTCCCAACTGACTAGTTCATGAGATGATCCACCCAGTTTGTGTAGGGAAATATGATATCAGATTGGCTGTGGAAATAAAAATTTACTGACATATTTTCCATTAACCAACAAATCATGTGAATAACTATGCAATGGGAAGGATGGTTTAACGAATATATACCTGGTCTTGGAGCAAGTCTAGTGACAATCCTCATTGATGTAGATGCATACTCTGTCTTGGACGGTATCTGTGCAGCTTATGGTTGCACTGGGACTAGTCTGATTGCTCCTCCACAGACAACAAACTCGAACGTCGCCGTCTAAAACAACTCCTATCATCACGGACTGCTAGCTGACCTTGTCCTCCTTAACAGTAGGAAAAGGCCACATCTCCTCTAGAGAAGTCCACGAGGACCAATTGGAACTCATGTCATCCTGTTAGAATGGACATGAAGGAGTTTTCCCTCCTGTTGGTGTACTAGTTACCAACCTTCTCTCCCAAAACAATGATCCTCAGTTGTTTCTCTCCCATTGTCGGGTAGGACTTGCTTGGGCTCTCTTGATTACCACAACCAGAGAGGATAACAATTGTCAGAGAAATTGATTCTCAATTGATTGTGTTCTTCTATGGGAAGCCCCTAGTACCCCTCTATTTATAGTAGAGGTCGGGGTCAGGGTTCCCAGTCTATACGAGAGTGGAAAGAGTTGTAAGATCTTGAATTTTTTCAACAATTCTATAATTTTGTAGCCTGTGGCAGCCGAAATGGCCTTCTAGAAAAGCAGTCAGTCGTCTGGTAAGCGAGATGGTCGTCTGGCAGGCAAGACGGTCATTTTGTAGTTTCCTAGTTTTATACGTGTTTCGGCAATTCAATTCCAATTAATGCATAACATGACGTTAGCACCAATCATTGATGCAATCGAATTGCATCCAAAACTAGCCTTTTGGTGCAGATGAGATGTTCTTCTCTTACCATACAAAATAGTTGTCTCCCACAAGTGAGACGGGTGTCTCACAGCCCAGGTCAGGCTGAATTCCAGCCAATGTACAATACAATCAGTCTGACACTCCAAACGGCTGTCTCAACACTTGAATTGGTCATTTGGCAATCCAGTTAGCTTATTTGTTGAGTTAATTGAATACCTAAACATTTTAGTAATCAATCCAATGATTATTCATGATCAAACTCCTCTTATAGGTGAGTTCCTATGTGTGTGACCCTATAGGTCCCATATTATGTTGGCAATGAGTGTCCATAACAACTTATGACCACAAGCAATGAGTCGTGCCTAGTCACACATCATTCCTACCCAAGTAAATGGAAAGTTGTAGAACAACTTCAACCTACAATCTATATATGGTGTTATAGTGTTTGTATATGTAAATCCCTGATTCTTATGATCGACTATTTATAAGATAATATCAGAAAATATAAATGAATCTTTTTTTTACAATCTTGCTTTACATTAGAGTCTCAAAAGTTTACATAAGATTATAAAAATAAGCATAGATTTCTATCTACTCTTCAATAGTGGGCAACTCTTGCGCGTCTCTTCTATGTCTTCTATGATCACCTACCCATGAGTTCCCAGAAGGAACAAAAACCACACATGGGCCCCAAAAAGGGAAACTGGAGTCACCAAAGCTGGTATAAAATTGGTATTTGGAAAGTAAAACAATATGAACCTATCTACAAGTATTATGATATAATGCAAGGATTAAACAATATAGGCAAGTATCAAAAGGTAACAATTTGTTTTCAAGTTCAACAAGATTCAATATCTAAATTTTAAAACTAGTCATTCAATTTTCAATAGTTAGTACATGTCAATGTCTAGTTGTTAGGGAAGCCATGTGTTCTGTCCTACGGATAACGATAACACACACATGGAAGCGTAATTCCACTAAACTAGGGGAACTAACCTTCCCTTTTTCGACATTTAAAAATTGTGCTACTATTTTTCAAGAATAAGTTTTGGTGATCTTTCAAGAAGGTAAGCTAAGGTAAACAAATCAAATTCGGCCAACCAACCTATCTAGTCATGCATGCAATCAATGAGGGAAGTATCTTTCCAAATATAAATAGAGATTGTGACCTTTGTATCAAAGTATGCAACATTATGAATTCCAAATATTCAACTCCAAGAATTTATTTCAAAATAGAGAGATCTACAAATGTAGAGGAATATTGGTCATTATATGGCTTGGAATCAATTATTTATTCTATTTGTTTATCTTTAGTATTTTCTTCTCATCTAGGGTTATTAATATTCTGGGGTTCTTTCATTATCTTCATTCATAGTCAGGACATATATATATAGTTGATATTTCATAGTCAAATATTTTATCACACTTTCTCTAAATTAGATCCTAAAATGTTGTTTTGTCTTATACATAATCCATTTCTATTCAATCCAATTCTATTTAATCACTAGGATGACATCTGTCTATTTTCCAATGTATCCTTACTAGAGATACCTAGTGTAAGAACCCGTTACACTAAACGAGATTACTCAAAACATAAAGCACAATCGATCACCAATTAACCACATACCCCAAAAATATGGGTAAATTAAAACTGATTTCAACATCAACACCCGCTCCGAAACATTTGCATAAGAGCCCAATATCTTTCTTGTATCCATACTATGATAAGAATTTGATACAAATTGTTCTACCGCCTTAGCCACAACATATATACACAGGAGAACATTATTTGTATATGCCACACAAACAACAATTTACATGCTAACAAAATTCTGATTCATTTGAAACACCATATACAAACTTCTCCTTCCCGGACCTGAGAGTACAGGGATGACTCTAGGACACACTAGACATCTAATCAACTTTCTCATAGATTCATTACTATAGATCCTCTTTGCTGTCATAGGTTTGTTTTCATCACTTTCGATTATCTAAAAAGATGTGACGAACCACAAGGGTGAGACCCATGTCCCAATAAGAGATATAACCTCCAACAATGCTTATTAATTATAACATTTTAAATAATAGATAACTAAGCAATTGGAGTATTTAATAATCAATTGAACTGATTGAACAGTTCAAGTATGCTAAATAGATTAAGAAAAGAATCTTAGCAACAAGTATGATTATCAATGTATATATAGGTAACAAATAAATTCATTTCTATGGATAGATATCTACTCAAATTTCATCAAATTGCATCTAATAACAATCATCGTCCTTAATCCAACTTTCATCATATTCCTTGCTAACAGCACAAGCAATCTAGTAGCATAAGCATCCCTGACATCATGAATATGTCTAGTAACATAACATGGCTATAATTATTGGCATTTCTAATTACATAGGCATGGCTAGAAATATTAAACATATCTAGAAGCATCATTTTAACCATTAGTGTCAGTATATTTGACAACATAAGCATGTTTACAACATGAGCATAACTACAGCATAAGCATATCTATTATCTCTTATTATACTATACATGACCTCAGTGAAAAGAAAGCAAACAAGGGTTGTCATCCAATATGAAGTGTTCTATATAACCCTAAACAGATATGGTACACAGCTATCCTACATCTTTTATTAGGTTGTGGGGAATTTGAATCATACCATCCAATGTCCCACTGACCCCTGCGAAGGTCTATTCGGTTCCGTATAAGATCTAGGAGTGACAGTATCCCAAGATCTCTTCCCCTCAGTCAGTACGAGTAAAAAGGCAGTGACATGTCATTCAAATATGCCACTATAGTAACATATAGTCAAGCTTCTAACCACTAGTCCACCCTTAGTACAGGTCCATGCACTAGAAACCAGGGTATAGAAAACCCTCTAAACCAAGGTACAACTGCAGTTGTCCTCAATCACATCAAATGTCTGAGGCATGACCATAGACGTCCTCCATAACCTGCATTGTTGATGACAAGGATATATCCTCAACTTGCCACCCCCACATACTCAATAGTATGCACTCTGAGTTTCCCTTAGGAATACTCATTTCACCATCCAATAAGTTTTGACACTGAAGATGGCTCTATGACACAGGGCACTACATGATTAGAGTTGCACTTGATTAGTTATGCCAATTGGGTGAATTAAGGTTGCATCAAACAAGTGGACATACAAACCCTAATTCACTTCTAGCAAGCATATAAATATCACAACTTCAAAAGATATAAAACATGTGAAACATAATTTCTCATCTTATCATCACATGGTTCTATTCACTTGCCATTCATGAGACTAAACTAGTACTATCACAAGATATAAATCTTTTTCACAATATCATAGGGTATCAACCCTAATCAACATAAGAGGATTACACCTCATTTAGGGCTCAACCATGCCCAAAGGTCATTAAAACCATCATACTATTCCCTGCAAGATCATCATTATCTTTGCATGCCTTATAACAAGGCTCAACAACATCACTTGCATATAATACTCCAGATCAGTACAATATTGCATTAATGAGCTAGGAGATATTCATAAACAATCATAGCAGGGTTATATTAACATTAAGAACATTCCTTTATTACATCAACATGCAAGGAATCTATATATGATTAACCCTCATCATATTCATAATGCACATGTTTAGCATAAGAAAGTATCAACGTTGTGGCTATGATAACCACCAATTAACATATTAAGGTTATGATCATATTTAGGAGGTTATTTCACCATCATGCCATCATATAAGAAGGTTAAACAAGAATACTCATATTTCTCTATTTGCATAAGAGTTAGGTTCAACAAGATAAATTATATTAATGTTACTAATCAGCACTCATACCCAAACCCTAACTCACGACATCCCCACTGGATCATGGATGCATCATTAAGGTTATGATCATATTAAGGATGATATTTCACCATCATGCCATCATATAAGAAGGTTAAACATGAATACTCATTTTTATCTATTTGCATTAGAGTTAGGTTCAACAAGATAAATTATATTAATGTTACTAATCAACACTCATACCCAAACCCTAACTCACGACATCCCCATTGGATCATGGATGCATAAGGTGAAGCATCACCATCACATTCCATACTATTCACAAGTATTAACCCACACATAAATCAAGGTGTAACCATAGGGTTATAGCATACTAGGGTTACAACAACAATAAGAGAGTACCCCATGATTGTATTAGTCATTCAAGGACTATTCATACCCAATTACCATCATTTAGTTATATTAAAGCTAGGTATAACAAGCTATACCTCATTAGGGTTACCCATTAATTCATAGTCATATGAGGGAAAGGGTAATACTACAAGTTTAAGGCATTGAACCATCAAATTCTCATCATCAGAATCATAACATTACACTACACGCTTCACCCAAAACAATGGGAATATTGAGGCATCAACTTCTAACAATTAAATGTTGAGAAGGTAAAGTCATTGGTCGTTTACATAAGTAAACATCTTGAACAAACCACCTATGAAGTCATTGAGTTTTTCTCTAGATAGATTCACCATATAACCATATACATCCCTTGATTAACAACATAAGAAGTTCCATTGAGAGTAGGGTAAAACCCAGAAACGATTGTTTATTTCAAACAAGCCATCAGTAAATGATTTTCTTAAGTTGATCTCATAAAGGAAACCATTTAAATCACTTTATTAGGACCAACATATTACATTTAGGCATCATTCCAATTTATTGGATGAAGAAACATTAGATCTTAACCATTAGGTCATGTTCATATATTAAAACCATCAATTGGAGTATAGGTCCAGCCATTGCATCAAATGACCCAAGAAACCATTGGTTTAAGGCTTAATTGATGCTACAACCACATGTTTAACTCACCATAGGTCGTGGAGACTTGATCCACCATCAGTAGTGACCATGAAGTCACCATAGGTTGTTAGATCAACACTATATTCATTAATCACCATCGAATTTGAAACTAATATCACCATTGATTGATAGCATCATTAGGGTACTTAGTTGTTAATCACTAAGCTTATAATTAGGCCAACACCTGACCTAAGGGGTGGCCATCATTTGACACCCTTGGTCACCACCATCATTTTTCATGAAGTGAACACCATCAGTGGTTGCAATGGTACCACCATTGAGTCATGTGTTTATAGAAGAAATATGCTTTAAACCCTAAAATTGACCATTGGTTGATACGTGTTTAGCACCATCAGTTGTCAAAACAACCTGATCCAAGTCATATTATACCTTAGGAATAATTTACACATGATGATAGGTTCATCTAGAACTGAAATCAGAACCAGGAACATTATAAAAATTGCAATAAAAGTCAAGCATAGTTTTTTAGTGCATGGATCATCATTTAAAAGCAAGAACATGAACTAGCAAGCTTAGGGTAAGCAATAAATGTGAAGAAAGTTATAAAACATGTCTCTAGTTAGAAGATAAAATTTCAAACATAAGAAAACATGAGCATGTAGGGTAGAAAATCCAAGCATAAGTTGTGAACTCATCCATCTAGCACATTTCTTCAACAAATGAGCAAACCCTAAGCATAAGGAGCAAGAAAGGTAGGGTTTTAGAGCTTTAGATCAATTTCTTCCATGGAACAACAAGGTTCCAACCTGGAGAAAGGTAGGAGTAAGGATAAAAAAGAAATAAATGGAGGAAAGAAGGGGATTCTTACTCTTTTAGGTCAAGATCACTAGAAGGAAGCTTTTTAAACCCTAAAAGAGAACAAAACAAAACCCTAGGAGCTTCCACCAAGAAATTCACCTTCTTCTTCTACCTTGGATAGGTACTCCACAGATAAAGAGATAGGGAAAGATGTTATTAGTAGGAGAGAAGTGGTGGAAAGCAAAACTTTCGTTTGGGAGCTTAAAAATAGATATAGAAAGCTCTAGGATAAGGGAGAGAAGAAGCATGAGGTGTCTAAAAAGCTCTCCATGCATCCATGGCCTTAAACTATTAAGGATATACAAGTAGCCACACAAGAAGCTCCCCCACAATCCATAGATGCCTGATTATCTCTCCTTTGTCGAATTTCCAAGCCAATCAAATAAATCATTGGTTGATAGCTCCTAAAGGTAGCTCATCCATAAAGGGGGAAACCCTAAGATGCCCTTGAGGAAAACACTTCCAAACTAAGGTTCAACTAGGTGCCCCATGGAACATGTCTCATATGTGTGTTGCTTGAAGCCATGAATCTATCCAACCTGGTCATTGATCTTTTAAGGAGGAAAATACCTCTCAAAGAAAGTGTTAATCATCTCATCCCATGAGCCTATGGATTCCAAACAAAGATTAAGAACAAGTAAACAATTTTAGATAAATAATTATGGCTAGAATTCTATCTATCTTCAACATATGACATCTCTAAACAAACCTGTTAATTTGCTACATTGGCTTCTTGAAGTCCCTGGCGTTGTTGGAAGTCTACCTAGTATTAGACTTGGATATGAATCTATCCATTTTTGAACTTCTTCCAAGAGCATTGTTGGGTCTGAGAATGGAGGAAATGATTTTTGTAATGACTGACCCAAGTTTGAACCATAAACTAGTATCTAAATGTAATAGCTTAGTGTGAGAATAGTTATCAATAATAGATGGATTTTGCAATTCATTTTGATGAAATTCAAATTAAAAATTCTATAAAATGGCCTAGAGTGGTCAGTTTTAGCACTCGTAGTGCTAAAGACGCCAATTACCTGATGATGATGCCAAAAACTAGACATGACTTAAACATGTGTGTTATACACTAGTGCACACATCACAGTAGTAAGGAACTCAAAGAGGCCTGAAGTGTCGATCTTAGCAAATTGAGACTATTACAGATTACTACTAACTAAAGAGGTCATCTCAACCTAATGGAAGGGTTGATTGGGTTGTTTAAACTAAGAACTAAAAACAAATAGCAAGGAATTAAAATGGGATGAAGATCAGATTAAAGAGATCTTTAGGGTACCTATTTCACCTTGATGCATGAGTTCTCTTTATCTAATGTAAATTATATCTACTTATTAGGATTAGTGGTCTACAACTTGTACTATACACTATCTCAATATTGCACACTATTTAACCTAATTACTAACCCACTATCATAGTGTCAATATAGAAGGATAAATGATATGATCTCTCTCTATACAATCAACCTCACAACGGTTTTCCCACTCTCATAGTGTGTTATTGATTATGTTCATAATGGATTCTCCAATTATCAATCCCACTATGACAAAAATTAACAATCTAAAACATTTTTATGGTGATCAAGCACAAATAAAGGAAATCAATGAACTCCCAATATCAAGATTTGAAGCAAAGAAAACTTTATTAAGATAAATATAATTATGCATAAAGTAAACACTAGGATACTCTTGGGTCCTAAATAATAGGGAAATTTAGCCCCTCATGCCTGACATGTAACTAAAATAAGGGTTGGAGGAGAAGAACAACATAGAAAATGGAAAAAACCTTATATGCATGTGTGAGTATGATCCCCTATAAAGACTGCCAAATTGGTCAATGTTTTGTCTATCTAAGCCAAGATGATCCTTGATCCATGTCTCCATATCTCTCTCTCTGGTCTCTCATAAAATGACTAATACCCTCTCTCTGGACATCCTCTTATGTTTTCATCAAAGAGGATAGAACATAACTTATCCAACAAACCATTGGATGACGCCTTTGTTAATTGCATATGTCAAGGGAATCTTAGTGACACCAACTTGGAGGTTGGTGCCACAGAGATGTCTTTTTGCATGATTTAGGTAGGGCTATCTTGGTGCCACCGAGATAACCATTGTGGTACCAAGATTATATTGAGGCTTTTTGATCTTTTTAGTTAGAGACACTGAATGGACCGTCATGGCACCTAATTATCATCTCATTGGTATTGATTCTCATCTCAGTGCTATCAAGATGACTCCATAAATAAGACTTTTTTTGTTCATGTTGGTGGTACTGATTTTCTTCAATTTGTACTTGTTTTTACTGCATAGAAGCAAACAATGCATCAAGCTATTATAAAATACATTATTTAGAAGCAAATGCATTAAAATTAGATTAAATTGATGTGTAAGAGCTATTACAAGATATATAGGCAAAAGAAGTATAAAACATGTGAATACTATAGAATTTCCTATTAAAACATACCTAAATTAGCCCACAAATTATAGTGAAAAGTTGTGCATGAAAAGTGTGCCATCTTGGTCAATTTGTCTACCATGACCAATCTAGAATCATGCCCCTTTGATGTCCTGGTCATACCAACTACAAAATACATGATCACCTAGTCCTACTTCATTATGGAAGTGGTATGGGTTGTAGAGTTCTCGGTGGTTTCTGATGTTCTGCTTTAACATATTGAAAAATTGGACACTTAAGCACAAACTCTTCCACATCCTTTTTCAAATTGGGTCACCAATATAGGTCCTTAAGGTCATGATACATATTGGTACTACCTAGATGCATTACATAAATGGAAGTATGTGCTTCCTCTAGTGTGGTCATTCTCAACTCATCTACATCAGGAACTACAACCCAATTGTGATAACAAACATCCCCTTGATCAGACTCATGAAACCCTTCATGCTTACCACTTCCAAGCTCTGTCTTTATGTTTTGGATCATAGTATCATTTTGTTGTACATATTTGATATGTTGTATTAATGCAAGCTTGATATGTAGCTAGGCTAGTAGTCCTTCAAGCATAAAGACCTCCATATGAACGTTCATCTATTGTAGAGATACTAATATATCTCTCCTTGCACAAGTCATTGAATATTACTATGTGATTCCCATTGTAAATAGCGTAAACCTCCTACTCAAAGCATATGCCACCACATTTGCCTTTCATAGGTGGTATATAATAGTACAATCATAACATTTATCAGACCAAGCCACCTTCATTGCCTTCTATTCATCTCATGCTTTGAGAAGAGATATTGGATATTTTTGTGTCCCGTGAAAATATAACATTTCTCTAGATACAAATGATACCTCCAGATCTTTAGTGTTAGAACTATGATAAAAAAAACTCTAGCTCATGAGTACGGTAGTTCTCCTCATGCTTATTCAAATTCCTTGAACGAATGAGATTGCATGTCTATCCAACATCAATACACATCCAAGCCCTTCCTTCGAGACATAGTAGAAAATTATATAGCCCTCTCAAGGCTCTCCTAACACTAATATCGGTGTACATTACAATTTATCCTTCGACGACTAGAAGCTCTATTGACATTTATCCATTTATACAAGAGGTACATCTTTCTTTGTCAACCTAGTCAATGGTAAGGATATTGCACTGAAGTCTTTGATGAAGCACATGTAGTACCCTACTAAACCAAGGAATATCCATACTTCTATTGGCATTTTCAGCTATTCCCACAACAATAATGAATCCACTTTCTTGCAATCTATAGAAAACCCATGATTGGATATGACGTAGTCGATAAAAAAGTACTTTGTCAGTAAAAAGTCACACTTGCTAATCTTATCATAGTTGATGCCTACTCCAGAGTTCCAATGTCAACCATATATATTGCTTACCTTGTTCCTAGTATTTGTAATAAATCAAGATTTCAAATATAAATATTATTAGAAATTGGTCTAAATACTAATTGAACACTCAACTCATCAGGTCTATCAAAGATGAATGTGCATTGGTTAGCCCAAATGACCTAACCACAAACTCATAGTTTCCATACCTAGTCATGAAGGCTATCTTAGGTATATCTTCAGTCTTAACCCTTAGATGATGATACCCTGACCATAAATCTTTTTTGAAAACATAGTAGCTCCCTTCAACTAATCAATCAAGTCATCAATTATCAACAAATATTTGTTCCTCGCTATAACCTTGTTAATGTACTTATAATCTATACATAGCCTCATTGTGCCATTCTTTTCTTTGACAAATGGAATGGGTACACCCCATGGGTAAGTGGTAGGCTGGATAAGCCCTTATCCAACATTTTTTGTAACTATTTCTTTAATTCCTTCATCTCTGTTGGAGACATTCTATAGGTTACTTGTTCTATGAGCTATGTACTGGGAAAAAGATTGGTCTCAAAATTTATCTCTTGAGGAGGTGGAACGTTAGGAAGTCAGGAAAGACATCTTCAAACTGTCAAACTACATGCACATCACATATATGAGGATTCATTAACTTAGTAGACACCACATGGGAAAGAAAATCCTCATAGACATGGCTCATCAGCTTCTCAGCTATGACAACAAACACCAAACTCATAGGAAGACTCTTTTGGTGTCCTTGGAAAATCCAAGAGACACCCTCCTCCTAAAAATCACCAATCTTGTACTTATAGTCAAATACCACCCTACTTTTGTAATGTGTCTATCCAAGGATCACATCAAATCCATGCATCCCAAATGGCATTAGATCCACTTGAATTTTGCATTCAGAGAAGATGAGAACTAAAATGGGCACACCTCATGCACGATTGCGGATCCAACTATAAGATTATTACAGAAAAGAGGTTCAGATAAACAACTAGCATGTAGATTACAATGTACAATCACCTCTCAAGTGATGAGCGAGTGTGTTACACCCAAATAAACTAGAAAATATACATACAAATATGGACAAGTCAGAATGAAAAAGTTCCATCTAACTTATAATAACTTCAGGGTTGACCATAACCTTGGAATGCATCATCATGTAGAAATCAGTTATGTCTTGCGAGTTGCCTCTTCCTTGACCTCTCCCTACATATCCAGATGATCCTAGAAGAGAAGTCTGTCCATGCCCTTTTCTGCTATAGGTTCTCCTAATTCACCCCTAAGACAAATATGTCTCCTAGTTCAACTAAGGGCAGAGTTTCCTCACATTACCCAACTAATGGTAGTAAAAGTACTTCTTTTGTAGAAAACCCTACGACATGACAAACACATCATGGAGACTAACCTAGAACTATATGTCCTAGATGGAGATAGTCCTTTTCCTCAGCCTCTACTAGGTGACCAACATCATTGTTGTTGTTGCATACTCGACTATGGTGTTGTCAAACTCTATTGGGATTGCCACTACTACAACTTAGACGACCAAGAAAACCTCTATGTCTTGGATCCTCCTAAGAACTATCTAAAAGACATGGCTGACTTCCTCTTGGCATTATTGTTGTTGATTCCCACTGAGGTCCTCTCAATTCTCCTTACCAAATCCACAAAGGTGGAAAACTTATTGTGAGACTCTAAAAGTCTTCGCCAACCTCGCCAACACATCATTCAACCCTTTCTCAAATTGAAGAATTTCTACACATCGATCAATGCCATGAGTAGAGAAAACCATAACAGCTCCGCAAACGAGCTTCATACTCATTCACCATCAGAGTCCTCTTCTGGACCTACTTAAACCATGTGATCTTATTTTCTAGATAAGACAGAGGGAGGTATCTATTCTTAAACTCTCTCCAAAGCTCCATCCAAGAGATGAATTACCCATATCTTTCTCTTCCTCTATCATCCACCACTAGAAAGCATTACCTTTCAGTAGGTAGATGGCATTCTTCACTTTGTCCTCATATGGTATTTTCAACAACTAGAAGAACTTCTCAAGATTAGTAAGTAAAAGAATTCCATATTCCAAGTTCGAAGTAGCCATGCACTCCACACCCCCACCTACTTCACTCATTTAAACATCTTGCTAGAACCAGTCAACTTGACATTGTAGGTTTGCACTCTTCCTTCATGAGTCGTTATAGTGTCCACAATCTAGGTGAACACATAAATTAGTTGTCCTAACATGGTATGTGTAACATCCCAATTTTCATATCACATGAGCGGAAGCCAAACATTTTTCTTCTTCTGGGGGTGTCAAAAACATGATTTGCATAATAATAACAATAGACAAAAATCATACAGACTTTGTATGAATGGAATTCTCATTAATTTCTTAGAAAATGAGCTCTATTACATCATTATATACAAAAGAAACTTAATACATGATATTACTTTATAAAAATATCATCTCAAGTTTGGGACCATGTAGATGGCACCCCACCAAGCAAATCTCATAAACTGTGGTTGTATCCTTATGTCCTGACTACCTCCTGAAGCTCTGTACCTACGTATGTCTCATCCCCAACCATGCATAAAGAGAAACCTAGGTTAGAATAAGTGACATAAATTTCTAATAACTATAAGAAAAATAACTACATTATGAAAACTATGAATTTATAGCTGAAGTATACATCTTTTATTGACATGTTTTATCTTTCTGTGGCCATTATTATATAGTAAGTCCTCCTTTGTGGTATTGTGTGACTTCTATGGTGCAACACACCCTCTACTAGCATATTGTTCCCTCTATTGACGTTGAAGTATCCTCTACAGTGGAACACACCCTATGTGGCATGAAACGCCTTCAGGCGACATTAAGGTGACTTCTATAGCACAAAGTGCCTTCTGTGGTGCAACACATCTTTTGTGGCATAACTGCCTTATGTTTAGTTTATCGTAGTACTTATATTCTGTGAGGACTCACTATATAATATCAAATTATCTCCCGGTGTCATTTTATGTTCTTCTTCTATTTCTGAATTTGATTGTATTTCTGATATATTTCTATTCTGATTATATATCTCAAGTAACTGAGATGGATTTTTAAGTATGTATATTGTTTTGGCATTCTCTATTATAAATTCTATTTTGTCATTGTAAAAAAATATGAATTATTGACTAACAAATAAATTTTGGAAAGCTAAGGATAAACTTTAATATTTCTATTATAGTTTCTAATAATTCTATTATCAATTTTGAGTCTCAATTAGTAAATAAATGTATAATTCTAAATTTTGGATTCTGAATATGATTCTGGCATTTTATAAGAATTCTAAATTCTAAATGATAACAAGGAATTAACATACGAAATAGATTGGATTCTAATTTCTAGTAACTGCATGCTAACTCTAAGCATGTTGGAACTGATATATCACAAGATCTAGGCACAAGCTATCTAAAGCAATAATTATACACTACTATAAGGAAAATATTCTACATATGAACACTAGAATACATGTCTAATGATTTATTCCGAACATGATAATTAGACTATCAGTCTGACATATATAATATGAATTCAAGGACATGGCCCACTTACCTGTCGTAAGCCAATTCTTATCAAGAAAATATGACTTCAATTCCTACTTCTAACCTTCTTCTGATGAGGTGACTCTGAAAGGGGTCAGATGTTGGTGGACTCAAAAGAACTTCCTCATCATTTCTCACAAGCATGCACACCTGGAGCACTTCAGCAGTGAGGCTTCTCAATGTTGTTGTCAAAGGTCTTATAGAGAGGCTAAACTAGAGGATCGTACACCAAGTCGCGATCAGGGATGGGTTTCAGGGGTTCTGAAGATGGTACAACCACATCAAATCGAAGGGAGGTGGCATGATGATGGAGATCGATGGAGACACATGAAAAGGATAATGAAATAATATGGGTGTTCCTTAATGGGTGGGATCTAAAACATGAGTAGAGTCTTGTGCATCACTCTTCTAAAACAAATAGTGAAATCCATTTGGAATACAATCACTCACACTAGGAGATATCTAGGATTGATTCAAAAAGCAAAATCCCAGTCCAAGCGGGTTGATGTTGAAGAAGGAATGGATGGCTAGGATGCAACCATTCAGCCAACACCCGCATCCTACATCCCAGGAAAAATCCCGATTAAAAAGTAAATCCATGAAAATTCAAGAAAAATAGGGGAAAAGCCATTTCTTTGCCATTATCTTGTAGAACTTATTTTCCTAATCAAACGAACTCTGATTAATACCAAATTTTACTCACTTGTACTATTTTATGTGTAGAATATTCTAGAAAAGGTCCGTTTTGCATAAAATGACTAAAAAGGTTACTATAACTAAAACAAGATAAATCTTGAATATTAAATAACTAATTACCCAAATATCATCAAGTCTTGAAATTTTGCATGCAAATTTTTTTGCACGTTATTTCTTAAAAGGAAAATTCTTAGTGCATTCCTATGATAAAAAATTAGGGATGATGACCTATTTATACAATGATGACCCTAAATTATATGTACTTAGGAAATTATATAAAAGTGCTAAAGATGAGGATGTTACAATTGTACCCACCTTGGATAAGTTTGGTCCTCAAATTCTTTGGTCACTACCCACCTTAAGGTTTTACTAATTATATCATTGGTGATCAACCAAAGGTTCACAATTTTGTACTAATCTATGCAGGAAATGATAATACTCCATCTAATTAATACTACTAGGGTTAGGCCATACCTTCTATTATCAGGTCCTTATCCACTTCTTTGACATCCATGGAAAACACTCTTGGTTGACGTTCTCTCTCTAGTTGCTCTGATCTTGCTTCTACTTCTTTAGATAGTTGAACTTAAAGTGGCCTTCCTTGCCACAAAGGTAGCATACTAGTTGTACAAACTTACATTCTCCACCATGAGGCTTATGACACTTAATATGCATTCTATGATTCTAATACGTACGAAATCAGGTTTAGATGACCACCTAACTCAAACTTTTCATTTCAACATGTTTTTATCATCTTTTGATACATGTTGGTCGATCATATATATGAAGGTGGCATGTCTTATCATACCCATCTTAACCTCACAATACACATGTCTTATACCATATGCATTGGGGCGAGCAAGACAAACATAATAAGTATATAATTGTGCACATAATATCCCCTCTACAAAACCCCATTATCTTGTGTCCCATACCAAAAATATTTGGGAGAAAGAGATGGCATGTTTTACACTAAAACTAGAGTTAATATAAGAAGTCCAAAGCATCTAGACACATAATCCTAATCCATATCTCAACTTCTATTGTCTAACTACACTTCTAACCTATATTCTACTATCTTTCACTCACTTCTTCTATAACTGGGGCTACTAAATGTCTTTGTAATTCTGCACTATCACCTAGATTCTAGTGGGCAATCTAAACTAAAACTGAGAATTTTTATGATGGTCATCTACATTATTGTTTGATACCACATTTTTGTAACATCCCAATTTTCATATCACATGAGTGAAAGTTAGACTTTTTTCTTTCTTCTGAGGGTGTCACAAACATCATATGCATACCAATACCAATAGAAAAAAAACATACAAACTGTGTACAAATAGAATTCTCATTATTTTCTTAGAAAACAAACTCTATTACATCATTATATACAAAGGAAACTTAATATTATGATACTATTTTATACAATCTTATCTCAAGTTTGGGACTGTGTAGATGGTGCCCCACCAAGTAAATCTCATAAATTGTGGTTGTATCCTTTAATCTTGACTACATCCTGAAGCTATGTACTTGTATACGTCTTCTCCCCAGCCATGCACAAAGGAAAACTTAGGTTAGAGTAAGTGACATTGAATTCTAATTACTATAACAATGTTAACTGCTTTATAAAAACTATGAATCTATAGTTGAAGTATACATCTTTTATTTACATAGTTTATCTTTTTGTAGCCACTATTATATAATAAGTCCTCTTCTATGGCACTGTGTGCCTTCTATTGTGCAACAATCTCTCAACTGGCACATCATGCCCTCTATTGACACAAAAGTATCCTCTATCATACAACACACCCGTTGTGGAATGAAATGGCTTCTAATGACACCTAGGTGTCTTCTATGGAATAAAGTGCCTTATGTGGTGTAACACACCTTCTGTGGTATAAATGTCTTCTGTTTAGTGTACCACTATACTTATATTCTATGAGGACTTATTATATAATATCAAATTATATTTCAGTTTCATTTTCTATCCTTTTTTGTTCTTTTTCTATTTCTAATTTTGATTCTATTTTTGATCTATTTTTGTTTTGATTCCGTATATCAAGTAATTGAGATGGATTCTAAAGTATGTATTTTGTTCAGTATTCTATATTAGAAATTCTATATGCATTCTATTTTGACATTCTATATTCTAAATTCAATTTTGAGATTGTACAAAATCTATGTTTTGGACTAATAAATAAAATTTTAAAATCTAGGGATATATTGTGATATTTCTATTATAGTTTCTAATAATTCTATTATGAATTCTTAGTCTTAACTAGTAAATAACTTTATAAATCTGAATTCTAGTTTTTGCATATGATTCTAGTATTCTATAAGAATTCTAAATTCTAAATGATAACAAGGAATTTACATAATAAAATAGATTGTATTCTGAGTTCTAGTAATTCCATGCTAAATCTAAGCATTTATGCAAGAATAATAATTTGGAATTTATATTTTACAAGATCCAGGCATGGGCTATTTGAGACAATAATTCTACTGTACTATAAGGAAAATATTCTACATATGAACATTAGACTACATGTCTAATGAATTATTATGAAGAAGATAATTAGATTATTAGTCTAACATATATAATATAAATTCAATTGCATGGCCCACTTACCTATCGTAAGCCAAATCTTATAAAGAAAATATTGCTTCAATTCTTGCTTCTAACCTTCTCCTTATGAGGTGAATATGAAAGGGATCAGAGAAGCTTCTTCATATGTTGACGAACTCAGAAGAACTCCTTTGTCACTTCTCGCAAGCATACATACCTAGAGCATCTTGGCAACGAGGCTTCTCAATGGTGTGGCCAGAGGTCTTATCAAGAGGCTGAACTAGAGGATCACACACCAAGTCGTGATCGGGATGAGTTTTAGGGGTTCTGAAGATGGTGCAGTCATGGCATATTGAAGGAAGTTGATGTGGTGACAGAGATCGATAGTGACACAGGAAAAGGGTAACAATAGAAGATGGGCATTCCTTGAGGGGTGGGATCTAAGATATGAGTAGATCCTTATATGGTGCATGTCACTCTCCAGAAAACAATGGTGAAATCAATTTGGAATATGGTCGCTCACACTGGGAGATATCCAAGATTAATTAGGAAAGTAGAGTCCCAATCTATGAGGATTGAGGTTGAAGAAGACGTGGATGGTTGGGATGTAACTGTTGGGTTATATGGGAGGCAGAGAAGGCAGCAGAAACAAAAAAATTTCTCCTCCCCAAACCCAGAACAAGGAAACACGTCAATGTCTATACAACAAGAAAGGATGGTTTGTGGAATCATACCTTGTTCCGAGGCTTGCTCGGCGATAATACCTCGCGGCTTGCACGGTCTGTACCTCCGGTCTTGGACGGTGTCTGTGCAGCTCCTGGTTGCACCGGGACTGACAACTCCTGGTCTCACCGGGACTGTCGGGGTTGACAGCTGTCCTCCAAGCGGCAGAAATCTCCTGCCTCTGAAGTACTCCACACGGACCACCTGGAACTCCAATCTCCTTGTCTCACAAGGAATTGGAAGGAGTCGCACCCTCCTATCAGTGTACTAGTCACTGACACACTCTCCTGCCACTAGTCACTTTCTGTAGTTGTCTTTCCCTTGTTGTGCCTCCCTTATCGGGTAGCACCTGCTCGGGCTCTCTCGGTTACCAAAACTAGAGAGAATGACAACTTTACAAAGCAACCGGTTGCACTTTGTTGTACTTTGAGAAGCCCCCAATACCCCTATATATAGGAGGGCCATGGGATAGGGTTCTCTATCCCGGGCAATGTGGGACTAAAGCAGGAGTAGAAGGGTTCGATATTTTCCACAAAAACAACCAACTGCGTAACCTAAACTGATCGTTTCATTTCTGAAACGGTCGGTTGGGGACCTGAGCCGGTCGGTTGACACCTCAACCGATCGGTTGGGACCCATGAAACGGTCGGTTCACTTCTGAACTGGTCGGTTTGTGGTCTTGATTATTTCCCGATTGACTTTTCCTCTTTTATATCTAATTGGTATCAAATACCAATCCTTGTTCCAATCAAATTGGGAAAGTGAAATGAAAGGAAATTTCTCACCAATCCTACTTTCCCAACTTGCTCAGTTGCATCAGTTGAACCGATCGTTTCAACACTTGAAGTAATCATTTCACTCTGTCCATCAGCCGATCGACTCACCATCTGAGCCGATCGGTTCACCAAGCTCAGTCGATCGGTTCATCACTGAGCCGATCGGTTGGGAATGCAGATTGTACAGAATCAGTTAATTGCAGTTTCAATCAATCCGATACTCCAATCAATGTGTCCAATACCTTGAACATTATGACATTGAGCTATCAATTAATTGAGTGTTGTAGTAGTTTGTAATAGTCTTAGGTTGCAGACAAGGAGTGGATCAAGTGTTGATCTTAGCAAATTGAGACTATTACAAACTACTACTAACTAAAGAGTTCATCTCAACCTAATGGAAGGGTTGATTGGGTTGTTTAAACTAAGAACTAAAAATAAATAGCAAGGAATTAAAATTGGATGAAGATCATATCAAAGAGATATTTAGGGTACCTATTTCACCTTGATGCATGAGTTCTCTTTATCTAATATAAATTATCTCTACTTATTTGGGATTAGTGGTCTACAACTTGTACTATCCACTGTCTCAATATAGCACACTATTTAACCTAATTACTAACCCACTCTCATAGTGTCAATATAGAAGGATAAATAATATGATCTCTTTCTATACAATCAACCTCACAACGGTTTTACCACTCTCATAGTGTGTTATTGATTATGTTCATAATGGTTTCTCCAATTATCAATCTGAGAAAAATTAACAATCTAAAACATATTTATGGTGATCAAGCACAAATAAAGGAAATCAATGAACTCCCAATATCAGGATTTGAAGCAAAGAAAATTTTATTAAGATAAATATAATTATGCATAAAGTAAACACTAGGCTACTCGTGGGTCCTAAAGAATAGGGAAATTTAGCCCCTCATGCCTAACATGCAACTAAAATAAGGGTTGGAGGAGAACAACAACATAGAAAAAGGAAAAAACCTTACATGCATGTGTGAGTATGATCCCCTATAAAGACAACCAAATTGGTCAATGTTTTTTCCATCTAAGCCAAGATGATCCTTGATCCATGTCTCCATATCTCTGTCTCTGGTCTCTCATAAAATGACTGATACCCTCTCTCTGTACATCCTCTTAGGTTTTCACCAAAGAAGCTAAAACATAACTTATCCAAAAAACCATTGGATGGTGCCTTTGTTAATCGCATATGTCAAGGGAATCTTAGTGACACCGACTTGGAAGTCGGTGCCACTGAGATGTCTTTTTGCATGATTTTAGTAGGGCTATCTTGGTGCCACCGAGATAACCATTGTGGTACTAAGATTATATTGAGGCTTTTTGATCTTTTTAGTTAGAGACACCAAATGGACCGTCATGGCACCTACTGGTCATCTCATTGGTATTGATTCTCATCTCAGTGCTATCAAGATGACTCTATAAATAAGACTTTTTTTTCTCATGTTGGTGGTACTGACTTTCTTAAATTTGTACTTGTTTTTTCTGCATAGAAGCAAACAATGCATCAAGCTATTATAAAATGCATCATTTAAAAGAAAATTCATTAAAATTAGATAAAATAGACGTGCAAGAGCTATTACAAGATATATAGGAAAAAGAAGTATAAATCATGTGAATACTGTAGAATTTCCTATTAAAACATACCTAAATTAGCCCACAAATTATAGTGAAAAGTTGTGCATCAAAAGTGTGCCATATTGGTCAATTTGTCTACCATGACCCATCTAGAATCATGCCCCTTGGATGGCATGGTCATACCAACTACAAAATACATGATCACCTAGCCCTACTTCATTGTGGAAGTGGTATGGGTTGTAGAGTTACCGTTGGTTTCTGATGTGTTGCTTTAACATATTGACAAATTTGACACTTAAGCACAAACTCTACCACATCCTTCTTCAACTTGGGTCACCAATATAGGTCCTTAAGGTCATGATACATATTGGTACTACCTAGATGCATTGCATAAATAGAAGTATGTGCTTCCTCTAGTATTGTCATTCTCAACTCATCTACATCAGGAACTACCACCTAATTGTGATAACAAACATCTCCTTGATCAGACTCATGAAACCCTTCATGCTTACCACTTCCAAGCTCTGTCTTCATGTTTTGGATCATAGTATCATTCTGTTGTACATATTTGATATGTTGTATTAATGCATGCTTGATATGTAGCTAGGCTAGTAGTCCCTCAAGCATAAAGACCTCCATATGAACGTTCATCTATTGTAGAGATTACTAATATATCTCTCCTTGCACAAGTCATTGAATATTACTATGTGATTCCCATTGTGGATGACATAAACCTCCTACTCAAAGCATATGCCACCACATTTTCCTTTCATAGGTGGTATATAATAGTACAATCATAACATTTATCAGACCAAGCCACCTTCATTGCCTTCTATTCATCTCATGCTTTGAGAAGAGATATTGGAGATTTTTGTGGTCTGTGAAAATATAACATTTCTCTAGATACAGATGATGCCTCCATATCTTTAGTGTTAGAACTATGATAAAAAACTCTAGTTCATGAGTACGATAGTTCTCCTCATGCTTCTTCAACTTCCTTGAATGAATGAGATTGCATGTCTATCCAACATCAATACACATCCAAGCCCTTCCTTCGAGGCATAGTAGAAAACTATATAGCCCTCTCAAGGCTCTCCTAATACTAATTCCACTGTAGATTACAATTTATCCTTCAACGACTAGAAGCTCTATTGACATTTATCCATTTATACAAGATTTACATCTTTCTTTGTCAACCTCCCTACTAAACCAAGGAATATCCATACTTCTATTGGCATTTTCAACTATTCCCACCACAATAATGAATCCACCTCCTTGCGATCTATAGAAAACCCATGATTGGATATGACATAGCTGATAAAAAAAGTACTTTGTCAGTCAAAATTCACACTTGCTAATATTATCATAGTTGATGCCTACTCAAGAGTTCCAATGTCAACCATATATATTGCTTACCTTGTTCCTAGTATTTGTAATAAATCAAGATTTCAAATAGAAATATTATTAGAAATTGGTCTAAATACTAATTGAACACTCATCTCATCAGGTCTATCAAAGATGCATGTGCATTGGTTAGCCCAAATGACATAACCACAAACTCATAGTTTCCATACCTAGTCATGAAGGCTATCTTAGGTATATCTTCAATCTTAATTCTTAGATGATGATACCCTGACCATAGATCATTTTTGAAAACACAGTAGCTCCCTTCAACTAATCAAGCAAGTCATCAATTATCAACAAATATTTGTTCCTCAATATAACCTTGTTTATGTACCTATAATCTATACATAGCCTCATTGTGCCATCCTTTTCTTTGACAAATGGAATGGGTACACCCCATGGGGAAGTGATAGGCTGGATAAGCCCTCATCCAGCATTTTTCATAACTATTTCTTTAATTCCTTCATCTCTGTCGGAGACGTTCTATAGGGTACTTGTTCTATGAGCTATGTACTGGGAAAAAGATTGGTCTCAAAATTTATCTCTTGAAGAGGTGGAACGTCAGGAAGTCAGGAAAGACATCTTCAAACTCTCAAACTACATGCATATCACATATATGAGGATTCGTTAACTTAGAATACACCACATGAGAAAGAAAATCCTCATAGACATGGCTGATCAGCTTCTCAACTATGACAAAAAACACCAAACTCATAGGATGACTCTTTCGGTGTCCTTGGAAAGTCCAACAGACACCCTCCTCCTAAAAATCATTAATCTTGGACTTATAGTCAAATACCACCCTACTTTTCTAATGTGTCAATCCAAGGATCACATCAAATCCATGCATCCCAAATGGCATTAGATCCACTTGAATTTTGCATTCAGATAAGATGAGAACTAAAATGGGCACACCTTATGTACGATTGTGGATCCAACTACAAGATTATTAAGGAAAAGAGGTTCAAATAAACAACTAGCATGTAGATTACAATGAACAATCACCTCTCAAGTGATGAGCGAGTGTGTTACTCCCAAATAAACTAGAAGATATACATACAAATATGGACAAGTCAGAATGAAAAAGTTCCATCTAACTTATAACAACTTGAGGGTTGACCATAACCTTGGGATGCATCATCATGTAGAAATCGGTTGTGTCTTGCGAGTTGCCTCTTCCTTGACCTCTCCCTACATATCCATATGATCCAAGAAGAGAAGTATGTCCATGCCCTTTTTTGTTGTAGGTTCTCCTAATTCACCCCTAAGATAAATATGTCTCCTAGTTCAACTAAGGGCAGAGTTTCCTCACATTCCCCAACTAATGGTAGTAAAAGTACTTCTTTTGTAGAGAACCCTGCAACTTGACAAACTTGTCATGGACACTAACCTAGAACTATATGTCCTAGATGGAGATAGTCCTTTTCCTCAGCCTCTGCTAGGTGACCAACATCATTATTTTTGTTGCATCCTCGACTATGGTGTTGCCAAACTCTATTGGGATTGCCACTACTACAACCTAGATGATCAAGAAAACCACTATGTCTTAGATCCTCCTAAGAACTGTCTGAAAGACATGGCTGACTTCCTCTTAGCATTATTGTTGTGGATTCCCACTAAGGTCCTCTCAATCCTCCTTACCAAATCCACAAAGGTGGAAAACTTCTTGTGCGACTCCAAAAGTCCCTGCCAACCTTGCCAACACATCATTCAACCCTTTCTCAAATTGAAGAATTTTAACACATCGATCAATGCCATGAGTAGAGAAAACCATAACAGCTCCACAAATGAGCTTCAAACTCATTCACCATCAGAGTACTCTTTTGGACCTGGTTAAACCATGTGATCTTATTGTCTAGATAAGATAGAGGGAGGTATATATTCTTAGACTCTCTGCAAAGCTCTATCCAAGAGATGAATTACCCCTATCTTTCTCTTCCTCTATCATCCACCACTACAAAGAATTTCCTTTCAGTAGGTAGATGGAATTCTTCACTTTGTCCTCGTCTGGTATTTTCAACAACTAGAAGAACTTCTCAAGATTGGTAAGTAAAAGAATTGCATATTCCAAGTTCGAAGTACCCATGCACTCCACACCCCCGCCTGCTTCACTCATTTGAACATCTTGCTAGAGCAAGTTAGCTTGACATTTTAGATTTGCACTCTTCCTTCATGATTCGTTATAGTGTCCAAAATCTAGGTGAACACATAAATCATCTGTACTAACATGTTATTTGTAACATCCCACTTTTCATATCACATGAGCGGAAGCCAAACATTTTTTCTTTTTCTGGGGGTGTTTAAGACATGATTTGCATAATAATAACAATAGACAAAAATCATACAAACTTTGTATGAATGGAATTCTCATTAATTTCCTAGAAAAGGAGCTCTATTACATAATTATATACAAAAGAAATTTAATACATGATACTACTTTATACAAATATCATCTCAAGTCTGGGACCATGTAGATGGCACCCCACCAAGCAAATCTCATTAACTATGGTTGTATCCTTATGTCATGACTACCTCCTGAAGCTTTGTACCTACGTATGTCTCATCCCCAACCATGCATAAAGAGAAACCTAGGTTAGAATAAGTGACATTAATTTCTAATAACAATAAGAAAAATAACTATGTTATGAAAACTATGAATTTATAGTTGAAGTATACATCTTTTATTGACATATTTTATCTTTTTGTGGCCATTATTATACAGTAAGTCCTCCTTTGTGGTACTGTGTGACTTATATTATGAAACACACCCTCGATTAGCATATTGTTCCCTCTATTGACACTGAAGTGTCCTCTACAGTGGAACACACCCTATGTGGCATGAAATGCCTTCAAGCAATATTAAGGTGTCTTCTATAACACAAAGTGCCTTCTGTGGTGCAACACATCTTTTGTGGTATAACTGCCATATGTTTAGTGTATCATAGTACTTCTATTCTGTGAGGACTCACTATATAATATCAAATTATCTCCTGGTATCATTTTGTTCTTCTTCTATTTCTGAATTTGATTGTATTTCTGATATATTTCTATTCTAATTATATATCTCAAGTAACTGAGATGGATTTTGAAGTATGTATATTGTTTTGTCATTCTCTATTATAAATTCTATTTTGTCATTGTACAAAAATATGAATTATGGACTTATAAATAAATTTTGGAAGGCTAAGGATAAATTTTAATATTTCTATTATAGTTTCTAATAATTCTATTATCAATTTTGAGTCTCAATTAGTAAATAAATGTATAATTCTGAATTTTGGATTCTGAATATGATTTTGGCATTCTATAAGAATTCTAAATTCTAAATGATAATAAGGAAATAACATACTAAATAGATTGCATTCTAATTTTTAGTAACTTCTTGCTAATTCTAAGCATGTTGGAACTGATATGTCACAAAATCTAGGCACAAGCTATCTAAAGCAATAATAAGGAAAATATTCTACATATGAACACTAGAATACATGTCTAATGAATTATTATGAACATGATAATTAGACTATCAGTCTGACATATATAATATGAATTCAAGGACATGGCCCACTTACCTATCGTCAGCCAATTCTTATCAAGAAAATATGACTTCAATTCCTACTTCTAACCTTCTCCTAATGAGGTGACTCTGAAAGGGGTCAGATGTTGGTGGACTCAAAAGAACTCCCTCGTCATTTCTCACAAGCATGCACACATGGAGCACTTCAGTGGTGAGGCTTCTCAATGTTGTTATCAAAGGTCTTGTAAAGAGGCTAAACTAGAGGATCGTACACCAAGTCGCGATCGGGGATGGGTTTTAGGGGTTCTGAAGATGGTGCAATCGCATCAAATCAAAGGGAGGTGGCATGATGATGGAGATCGATGGAGACACATGAAAAGGATAATGAAATAAGATGGGTGTTCCTTAATGGGTGGGATCTAAAACATGAGTAGAGGCTTGCGCATCACTCTCCCAAAATGAACAGTGAAATCCATTTGGAATACAATCACTCATACTAGGAGATATCTAGGATTGATTCAAAAAGCAAAATCCCAGTCTAGGCGAGCTAATGTTGAAGAAGGAATGGATGGCTAGGATGCAACCATTCAGCCAACACCCACATCCTACATCCCAGGAAAAATCCTGATAAAAAAGTAAATCCATTAAAATTCAAGAAAAATATGGGAAAAGTCATTTCTTTGCCATTATCTTGTGGAACTTATTTTCCTAATCAAACGAACTATGATTAATACCAAATTTTAATCACTTGTCCTATTTTATGTGTAGAATATTCTAGAAGGGTCCATTTTGCATAAAGATGACTAAAAATGTTACTATAACTAAAATAAGATAAATCGTTAATATTAAATAACTAATTACCCAAATATCATCAAGTCTTGAAATTTTGCATGCAAATTTTTTTGCACGTTATTTCTTAAAAGGAAAATTCTTAGTGCATTCCTATGATAAAAAATTAGGGATGATGACCTATTTATACAATGATGATTCTAAATTATATGTACTTAGGAAATTATATAAAAGTGCTATAGATGAGGATGTTACAATTCTACCCACCTTGGATAAGTTTGGTCCTCAAAAATTTTGGTCACTACCCGCCTTAAGATTTTACTAATTATATCATTGGTGATCAACTAAAGGTTCATAATTTTGTACTAATATATGCAAGAAATGATAATACTCCATCTAATTAATACTACTAGGGTTAGGCCATACCTTCTATTATCTAGTCCTTATCCACTTCTTCGACATCCATGGAAAACACTCTTGCTTGACGTTCTCTCTCTAGTTGCTCTGATCTTGGTTCTACTTGTTTAGATAATTGAACTTAAAGTGTCCTTCCTTGCCAAAAAGGTAGCATACTACTTGTACAAACTTACATTCTCCACCATGAGGCTTCTGACACTTAATGTGCATTCTATGATTCTAATATGTATGAAATCAGGTTTAGATGACCACCTAACTCAAACTTTTCATTTCAGCATTTTTTTATCATCTTTTGATACATGTTGGTCGATCATATATATGAATGTGGCATGTCTTATCATACCCATCTTAACACCTCACAATACACATGTCTTATACCATATGCATTGGGGCGAGCAAGACAAACATAATAAGTATATAATTGTGCACATAACATCCCCTCTACAAAACCCCATTAGCTTGTGTCCCATACCACAAATATTTGGGAGAAAGAGAGGGCATGTTTTACACCAAAACTAGATTTAATATAAGAAGTCCAAATCATCTAGACACATAAGCCTAATCCATATCTCAACTTCTGTTGTCTGACTATACTTCTAACCTAGATTCTACTATCTTTCACTCACTTCTTCTATAACTGGGACTACTAAATGTCTTTCTAATTTGGTACTCTAGTATCACCTAGATTCTAGTGGGCAATATAAACTAACACTGGGAATTTTTCTGATGGTCATCTACATTATTGTTTGATACCACATTTTTGTAACATCCCAGTTTTCATATCACATGAGCAAAAGTTAGACTTTTTTCTTCTTCTTCTGAGGGTTTCGCAAACATGATATGCATAACAATAACAATAGAAAAAAACCATACAAAATGTGTACAATAGAATTCTCATTATTTTCTTAGAAAACGAACTCTATTACATCATTATATGCAAAGGAAACTTAATATTATGATCCTATTTTATACAATCTTATCTCAAGTTTGTACAATAGAATTCTCATTATTTTCTTAGAAAACGAACTCTATTACATCATTATATACAAAGGAAACTTAATATTATGATCCTATTTTATACAATCTTATCTCAAGTTTGGGACCGTGTAGATGGTGCCCCACCAAGAAAATCTCATAAATTGTGGTTGTATCCTTATGTATTGACTACCTCCTGAAGCTATGTACTTGCAGATGTCTTCTCCCCAGCCATGCACAAAGGAAAACTTAGGCTAGAGTAAGTGACATTTAATTCTAATAACTATAACAATATTAACTGCATTATGAAAACTATGAATCTATAGCTGAAGTATACATCTTTTATTTATATATTTTATCTTTTTGTAGCCACTATTATATAATAAGTCCTCTTCTGTGGAACTTTGTGCCTTCTATTGTGCAACAAACCCTCAATTGGCACATCATGCCCTCTATTTACACAAAAGTATCCTCTATCATGCAACACACCCACTGTGGCATGAAATGGCTTCTGATGACACCTAGGTGTCATCTATGGAATAAAGTGCCTTATGTGGTGTAACACACATTTTGTGGTATAACTGCCTTCTGTTTAGTGTACCACTATACTTATATTCTATGAGGACTTATTATATAATATCAAATTATATTTCAATGTCATTTTCTATCCTTTTTTATTATTTCTCTATTTCTAATTCTGATTCTATTTCTGATCTATTTTTTTTTTGGTTCCGTATCTCAAGTAATTGAGATGGATTCTGAAGTATGTATTTTGTTCAGTATTCTATATTCGAAATTCTATATGTATTCTATTTTGACATTCTATATTCTAAATTCCATTTTGACATTGTATAAAATCTATGTTTTGGACTAATAAATAAAATTTAAAAAGCTAGGGATATATTGTGATATTTCTATTATAGTTTCTAATAATTATATTATGAATTCTTAGTCTTAACTAGTAAATAACTTTATAAATCTGAATTCGAGTTTTTGTATATGATTCTAGTATTCTATAAGAATTCTAAATTCTAAATGATAACAAGGACTTTACATAATAAAATAGATTGTATTCTGAGTTCTAGTAATTCCATGCTAACTCTAAGCATTTATGCAAGAATAATAATTTGAAATTGATATTTTACAAGATCCAGGCATGGGCTATTTGAGACAATAATTCTACTGTACTATAAGGAAAATATTCTACATATGAACATTAGACTACATGTCTAATGAATTATTATGAAGAAGATAATTAGATTATTAGTCTAACATATATAATATAAATTCAAGTGCATGGCCCACTTACCTATCGTAAGAAAAATCTTATAAAGAAAATTTTGCTTCAATTCTTACTTTTAACCTTCTCCTTATGAGGTGAATCTGAAAGGGATCAAAGAAGCTTCTTCATATGTTGACAAACTCAGAAGAACTACTTTGTCACTTCTCGCAAGCATACATGCCTAGAGCATCTTGGCAACGAGGCTTCTCAATGTTGTGGCTAGAGGTCTTATCAAGAGGTTGAACTAGAGGATCACACACCAAGTCATGATCGGGATGAGTTTTGGGGGTTCTGAAGATGGTGCAGTCATGGCATATTAAAGGAAGTTGATGTGGTGACAGAGATCGATAGTGACACGGGAAAAGGGTAACAACAGAAGATGGGCATTCCTTGAGGGGTGGGATCTAATACATGAGTAGATCCTTATATGGTGCATGTCACTCTCTAGAAACCAATGGTGAAATCAATTTGGAATATGTTCGCTCATACTGGTAGATATCCAAGATTAATTAGGAAAGTAGAGTCCCAATCTATGAGGACTGAGGTTGAAGAAGACGTGGATGGCTGGGATGTAATCACTTAGATGGTGCTCACATTAGATGACCTTGGAAAATTCCTAATTAAAAAGTAATTTTATGAAATTTGGTAAAAATAGGGGAAACACCCTTTCTTTTCCATTGTCTTGTTGAATTTATTTTCACAGTCAAACATATTTTGATTAATACCAAGATTTGTTCACTTGTCCTATTTTATGTGTAGAATATTCTAGAAGGGTCTGTTTTGCATAAAGTTTGCCACAAGGCTACCATAACTAAAACATGATAATATTTAATATTCAATAACTAATTACACAAATATCATTAAGTCTTGAAATTTACATGTAATCCTTTTTACACATTATTTCCTTAGTGGAAAATTCATAGTGCATTCCTATGATAAATAATATTTAGGGATGATGGCCCATTTATATATTGATGACCCTAAATAATATGTACTTAGGAAATTATATTAAAGTGACTCAAAATGAGGATGTGATAGTATGAAGGCTGGATAGACAAGCATTATCGGGTCAAGAGATGTCATCTTAGGTTGCTCGTATTGCTTTGGATGCTCAGGAACAAGCACACTCTCCTTATGAGTATGTCGTCTTCCATCACCACTAGGTGCAACATAACTACTCTGCATGTTCTTCATGATGTCCAACCAAATCTGCACAACCATAATCAATGTATATATATGGTGGACTTGTAAGAACATACCTGAGATATATGTTCTTGTAGACTTAGTGAACCTAGGTTGTGATACCAAAAACATGTGGTTCTCCAATGCTACAAGGGCAAGATTACTCAAAACAAAACCCAAATAAAATCTTAGAACACAATCATGCACACAATGCACAAAGAGATCATGGAGTAATTGCAGTTTCAATCAATCCGATACTCCAATCAATGTGTCCAACACCTTGAACATTATGACATTGAGCTATCAATTAATTGAGTGTTTAATTGAACTACTAAACTCCTTTAGTAATCAAATCTAAACATTGTTTGTAGACAAAACTCCTCTTCCAGGATAAATCCTATGTGTGTGACCCTGTAGGTCCATTTCACGTTGGCAGTGAAAGTCCATAACACTTATGACTTCACAAGAAAAGAGCGGTGCCTAGTCACACATCAGTGCTACCCAAGTGAAATAGAAAGTTGGAGAACAACTTTCAATCCTACAATCCATGAATGGTGTTACAGTGAATGTATAATTCCTTTGTCATTGATATCCCGAATGAACTCGAAGCATGGAACAGTCATCCTGTCAACGTTCATTCACTTTCCTGATCTCATAGTAGATTGGAAGAGATATGTATGACATCAATATTACATACTGATTCACACATACATGCACGCCTTTCTCAATACTACTCATCAAGCGGCCATGGATATCAAACTCCCTCAGGAGGGACAAATCCCATATCTATCACTCACCCCTCAAAAGCCCCATGTGTCAAAGCCACCCAATCATCACCTTTATAACAACCCATGTTTCAGGACTGCGTTTGATGATGTCAAAGTGTGCCCAACGACATGTGTTGAGTGTAGTGATTTCGGGTCAAAGAATCACACTCACCACCTTCACTATGAGTACTGACTGTGACTACCTTGTCATGGTTCCATGTGTCAAACTCACGGTGGGTCTATCTGGTACACTTGTTCTCTAATAAGTACCTATGTGTTTGGTTTGATATCTCTATATCATGACTAATGAGATTCTATCATCAACCAACACCACAATCTAGTCTTGTGTGTCATTGTTGTCTATCTACCTTCCACAATGACATCTGACTAGGGACATAACAAGAATGTACAAACTCTTAGCATCTGTATGATCTCATCGTTCAGGTCCTTAACCTGAAAGCATGCGTCATTGAGTATTGTCATTCTCTAGACATTCAATCTGTTCTATCACTATCTCATATGATTGAACCAGAAAGAATTGGAAGCTTGCCTTTGATGTTTATCAAATCAATCTTAATGTATCCCACCAATCATCCCATGATTGGCTCTCAGGGCATACATACCAACAGACTCCCACTTGCACTACGAGCCAATCACCCATGAATCATATTCATAGTGATCTTCAAACATGTCCCACATGTTACTGTGCTCTAGTGCGAACATAGTGAGTAATGGCAACACTTTTCCAAAGTCAGTATAAATTGCATGTCTCTCATCTCTTTGATGTACGTCACACGTATGAGATGGAGTTGTCGTAATATGTGATCTAGTATTCCTTTGCTAACCTTTAGCCACATTGCATGATCAAGGATTCCATACTTGTCATCAATGAGCGGAATATTTATAAGTTCATCTCATGAACTTCCAGATCCATATAGTATCCACTGTTGTTCTCTAACACACGGATACTCGGCATTTCCCTTTAAATGGTTTTATTGGAACACTTCCAATTATCAACAAACTTTCACTTTTATATATCTTATATATAACTTGTGATTAATTTTCTGTCCTTTCAGAAGTTCGTATCAATGTAACTCTTTACATTGAACTCTTCCTTATCTCCATAGAACTGGTACTTCTCAAGTACTTATCAAGTTCTCATGGTATTCCAGTAACCCTTACTGGAAGTAAACATACATCCACTCGTCATGTCTCACATACGAGTTATCAGGATGAGCACATCATATTGCCATGTCCTACATACAAGATGATGAATGCATTTTGTTCTTGCCATGTCGATACATGCAAGATAATGGGATAATTACATACATTATAGATCCATATATATTCTTAGTGTTCCTATTCTTTATAAGAATTGGACACTTGGCCTTGGGATACTAACTCCATGTAACATGGACAAGTTTTCTCCCACTGAATCTGTGCATACTGAACCCTTCAGTACAGATTGCCAATGTATGCTTTCTCTTTTCAGATCAAGAGGTTTTTCGAGAACTATCTCTATAGATCTCTATTCCTATCATATAGGAAACATCTCTATCTTCCTTAAAGATAATTTCCACTTTTGGATTTCCATTCTAGAACATTTCCCATTTCACATCAACATGTGGAATGTGAACACGCTCCCACTAAATCACAGATCCCTTCTTTATCTTTGACATATCAGTCAAAACCTTTGACTATATCATCAAAATAAAGATCCACATCTGAGTTGCTTGTACTCAATCAATCACATTGATTAGTCCATTGTAACTTATAGACTTCATTTGCATTAGTGGATTCATAAACCTTATAGGTCATGTTACGTACACATCCTTGTTTTATTCCTCATAGGAATGTGGTTTTAGTATCCATATCCCAAATGTCTTAGTCATTAAGTTGCAATCAACAAGCATCATCCTTCTGAAAATGTTATCCATGTGTCTTAACACTTAAGATTCATTTGCACTTATGGATTTTATTCCAATGGGTGCTACCATCAAGGTCATACCTTATGGTTCACATGGAAGTCATTAGGATGTAATGGTCATAAACCATAACTCAAAATTCGGTTCCTCATATTCATCTAGATAGTTGACTCATCACATGAACAACTCATCACATAGATAAATGAGGTGTATCTGTCAAGGATATAAGAACTTACAACTCCTTGTGATTCTTAATGTCCTTTATTAGTGTGGGGTATTCTTTTATTTAGAAGAATTTAGTTATTTGATAATCATTCTCTAACTCCTTAGAGTATGATTCCTTCTTGATTTAGACATCACCATGCCTTAATCATGAGTTCACTATGATACACTATCATAATCACTCATAAGGATCTCAAACATTTGGTCCAAGTATTTCATTCATTGATCTCATCAAGAATTAACACTTTACCAAATTTGCACTTCATCTATGATAATCTTGAACACTTCAAGATATTCATATTGGTATTTCTCTAAACACCATTTGAAGTATTAGCATTTGTTCCAATAGGTATGTAAATACATCACATGTATTATACCTAATAGTACAATCATTCTCCCACTACCATTAGTGAAGATTGATTAATCATGTTCAAGATATTCATGTCTCTTACTGGTTCTCTAACCAAAAGTTTCTAGATTTATCCATCACATGGAAACTAGAAATGAATTTCTCATGATTGATGCTAATTTGATTGTTTGAGTTATCTATAACTTTTAGGTATCATTTTATCTTATGCATATCAAATACCACAAGATAAATAAGGCATTGCCACAAAGATCATATCTTTATAAATTGAAACATCTCTTTATTGATTGCCATCATTGTCATACAATATGCAAAAATAAAGTGTTTCTATCTATTAGCAAATATGAAATAGAGGTTCTCAACTCTATTTCGTGCCCTTTAGGCTGAAATAAAATGAAAGGTACTCCTATCTATGGAAGCAACACTTGCTCCAATGATGGGTACTCCTTTCTTGGTCCTTTCACAAAGGCCATCACTTCTTTGTGGATTCTGCATATCATATATGACATATCCATATCTTGGTATCATATACCTCAGATAAAGAAGCGGTTCATTTCATGATACCTTAGGTGGAGATCTCCATCCCCTCCTTCATCTTCTTTTGTTCTTCCAGATATAGAGGGAAATTCCCTCATAGACCCTTTCCCCATGTGCCTTGAGGTTGAAGATGGCTTGGGCTACTGGCTAGCATCAGAACACTTCTTTGCTTTGCCCTTGCCCTTGCCCTTAAGACTTACCTTTCATTGATTTCATTAAAGATTAGGGTTAGTCTTTCTTCATATTTTCCTCTACTGTCCTCAACTTGTCCAACAACTTTGTCAACGCTTGTCAAAGTTGTTCATCATGAATTGTATGATTCTCACAACATTTGCAGTATCATACCAATAGCCAACTCTTGGCTCAGAGGGAATCCTTCTTAGTCAGGTTTTCCACATACCCAATCACATTGAGTGTGTGAATACCTTACTGGATCTCCATCTGTCATGACATACTAGGATAGTGTCTTGGAGACATCATATGTCTCATGTTGTCTCTGCAACTCATAGTTCAGAGAACATAACATCAAGCACTCCTCATCAATGTCTTCCTCGGTATGCTTCCATAAGCATACTTTCAACCATTGATATGGTGGGATCGATTTCATCCAGTTCTGGTATAACTAGGACTTAGAGCTTTCACTCTACGATTGAGAACACTTCTCAACGTCCTAACCAATTATGGAAATTATTCCCATTTAACTTGTCCTTTTCCAGGACAGATCGCAAAGAAAAGTGATTGTTGTTTGTTGTCATTTGTACTACAAAAGGAAATATGCAATTTTAGTCCAAAAACTCATTTTTGACTTATTTGATTGATTTGAAAAGTTGACGATATAATTAGGCCTTTAATTAATTATCTCTCCCACTATTTTAGTTCAAATTGATAGCCCTCACCATCAATTCGGAAGATTGCAGTGTACAACCTTCTAGTGGGCAAGATCTTGAAATCCTCTAAGTCATGGACCAGCTAGGGCTATCACCCACAACTTAGATCTCTCAGGTAGGCAAATCCTGCCAATTGCATCATATGCAACTCTTGATAAGATGCCATATGCAACTCCTTGCCATGATCATCTCCATGCCTCAAGGTGCTAGATCCTATCTAGGTCACCTTATTAAGTCTGACCCAAAGCCAACACAATGAATATGCACCCTGCTTGGGCAGACCCACATATCCATCCTTCACGCTTCCACGAGATAGATGGTGCACCACGCTTGGGCGTGCCCACACTTGGTCGATCAAGCTTTTCACGTCTGTCGCATTTGGAAGGCATCTAAAACTTAATATTTAATGAGGGATTTGGTTTTTATATACATATACATATCCAATCACCACAATATATAGTACGTATCATATACATGCTATATCCCACAGAAAACATGTGAAATGATAAAAGCGATGATTATGGCCATCCTAATGTGATTCCTCGAGCCAAGAGGAATCATGGTCATCTAGATCTACATCACATGCAACCTGTACAAGATGAACTTTGTGATTTGCCTTTTTGAGTTTGATCAACTCATCACATGACTGATCGGTTCACCATCAGGCTGATCGTATGGGTGCCACCAGCCGATCAGTTGGCTCCTCCAACCGATCGGTTTGCTTTGTCATCATACATCTCATCATGGCCGCCACCCGCTCGTCTCAACTCCTCAAACCAGTCATCAACCGATCGGCTCACTCCTTGAACCGATCGGCTCGAACGTCAATCGATCGGTTCACGCCTTGAACCGATCGTCTCATCTGTCGTCAGGATGTCCTCTGTTCTTTGACATAACAGGAAATAAAATTCTATCATATTTTACATTGTAAAAAGAGAAACCTCGAGTTACATTCAAGGGGAGCAAAGGTAGGAAAGAAATCTCGAATTATTTCGAGTTACATCAGGAATAGGAGAAGGAAGATCGGTGCGCAGACCGAGATGCAAGCAACCACATACAACCATACACAGATAGCCATAGCCACGCTATACATCCACCACAAAACTCATTTAAGGGTGACGCGTATCGAGTGCATTCATAATACATATCATATATGTAAATTGGTATTTGTGGATTTAGGATTGGACATACATAAATCCAACTTTATTCGCATCATATGCAATAAATAACGGCGATAAACCAAAATCGATCATATCAATAATCCTAAAGTATAGAGCAGTTGACATGGCTCTGATACCACTGTTGGGTTATATGGGAGGCAGAGAAGGTAGCGGAAACAAAAAAAATTCTCCTCCCCAAACCCAGAACAAGGAAATGCGTCAACGTCTATACAATAGGAAAGGATGGTTTGTGGAATCATACCTTATCCCGAGGCTTGCTCGGCGACAATACCTCGCGGCTTGCGCGGTCTTTACTTTCAGTCTTGGACGGTGTCTGTGCAACTCCTGGTCGCACCGGGACTGTCGGGATTGATAGTTGTCCTCCGAGCGGCAAAAATCTCCCACCTCTGAAGTAGTCCACACGGACCACCTGGAACTCCAATCTCCTTGTCTCACAAGGAATTGGAAGGAGTCGCACCCTCCTGTTAGCATACTAGTCACTGACACACTCTCCTGCCACCAGTCGCTTTCTGCAGTTGTCTTTCCCTTGTTGTGCCTCCCTTATCGGGTAGCACTTGCTCGGGCTCTCTCGGTTACCAAAACCAGAGAGAACGAAAACTTTACAGAGCAACCAGTTGCACTGTGTTGTACTTTGAGAAGCCCCCAATATCCCTATATATAGGAGGGTCATGGGACAGGGTTCTCTATCCCGGGTAATGTGGGACTAAAGCAGGAGTAGAAGGGTTCGAGATTTTCCACAAAAACAACCAACTGTGCAACCTGAACCGATCGTTTCATTTCTGAAACGGTCGGTTGGGGACCTGAGCCGGTCGGTTGACACCTCAACCGATCGGTTGGGACCCATGAAACGGTCGATTCACTTCTGAACTGGTCGGTTCGTGGTCCTGATCAGTTCCCGATTGACTTTTCCTCTTTTGTTTCTAATTGGTATCAAATACCAATCCTTGTTCCAATAAAATTGGGCAAGTGAAACGAAAGGAAATTTTTCAACAATCCTACTTTCCCAACTTGCTCGGTTGCATCAGTTGAACCGATCGTTTCAACACTTGAAGCAATCATTTCACTCTGTCTATCAGCCGATCGACTCACCATCTGAGCCGATCGGTTCACCAAGCTCAGCCAATCGGTTCATCACATGAGCCGATCAGTTGGGAATGCAGATTGTGCAGAATCAGTCAATTGCAGTTTCAATCAATCTGATACTCCAATCCATGTGTCCAACACCTTGAACATTATGACATTGAGCTATCAATTAATTGAGTTTTTAATTGAACTACTAAACTCCTTTAGTAATCAAATCTAAACATTGTTTGTGGACAAAACTCCTCTTCTAGGTTAAATCCTATGTGTGTGACCCTGCAGGTCCATTTCACGTTGGCAGTGAAAGTCCATAACACTTATGACTTCACAAGCAAAGAGCGGTGCCTAGTCACACATCAGTGCTACCCAAGTGAAATAGAAAGTTGGAGAACAACTTTCAATCCTACAATCTGTGAATGGTGTTACAGTGAATGTATAATTCCTTTGTCACTAATATCCTGAATGAACTCAACGCATGGAACAATCATCCTGTCAACGTTCATTCACTTTCTTAATCTCAGAGTAGATTGGAAGAGATATGTATGACATCAATATCACATACTGATTCACACATGCGTGCATGCCTTTCTCAATCCTACTCATCAAGTGGCCATGGATATCAAACTCCTTCAGGAGGGACAAATCCCATATCTATCACTCACCCCTCAAAAGCCCCTTGTGTCAAAGCCACCCAATCATCACCTTTATAACAACCCATGTTTCAGGACTGCGTTTGATGATGTCAAAGTGTGCCCAACGACATGTGTTGAGTGTAGTGATTTCAAGTCAAATAATCACACTCACCACCATCACTGTGAGTACTGACTGTGACTACCATGTCATGGTTCCATGTGTCAAACTCACGGTGGTTCTGTCAGGTACACTTGTTCTCTAACAAGTACCTATGTGTTTGGTTTGATATCTCTATATCATGACTAATGAGATTTTGTCATCAACCAACACCACAATCTAGTCTTGTGTGTCATTGATGTCTATCTACCTTCCATAATGACATCCGACTAGGGACATAACAAGAATGTACAAACTCTTAGCATCTGTATGATCTTATCGTTCAGGTCCTTAACCTGAAAGCATACGTCATTGAGTCTTGTCATTCTCTAGACATTCAATCTGTTCTATCACTATCTCATATGATTGAACCAGAAAGAATTGGAAGCTTGCCTTTGATGTTTATCAAATCAATCTTAATGTATCCCACCAATCATCCCACGATTGGCTCTCAGGGCATACATACCAACAGTAACCACTTAGATGGTTCCCACATTAGACGACCTTGGAAAATTCCTAATTAAAAAGGAATTCTATGAAAATCTGATAAAAATAGGGGAAACACCATTTCTTTGCCATTGTCTTGTTGAATTTATTTTCACAGTCAAACAAATTTTGATTAATACCAAGATTTGATCACTTGTCCTATTTTATGTGTAGAATATTCTAGAAGGGTCTATTTTGCATAAAGATGGCCACAAGGCTACCATAACTAAAATAGGATAATCTTTAATATTCAATAACTAATTACACAAATATAATTAAGTCTTGAAATTTGCATGTAATCCTTTTTACACATTATTTCCTAAGAGGAAAATTCATAGTGCATTCCTATTATAAATAAAATTTAGGGATGATGGCTTGTTTATATAATGATGACCTTGAATAATATGTACTTAGGAAATTATATTAAAGTGACTCAAAATGAGGATGTGACAAGCATTATCGGGTCAAGAGATGTCATCTTAGGTTGCTCGTATTGCTTTGGATGCTTGGGAACAAGCACACTCTCCTTGTGAGTATGTCATCTTCCATCACCACTAGGTGCAACATAACTACTCTGCATGTTCTTCATGATGTCCAGCCAAATCTACACAACCATAATCAATGTATATATATGGTGGACTTGTAAGAACATACCTGAGATATATGTTCTTGTAGACTTAGTGAACCTAGATTGTGATACAAAAAACATGTGGTTCTCCAACGCTACAAGGGCAAGATTACTCAAAACAAAACTTGAATAAAATCTTAGAACACAATCATGCACACAATGCATAAAGAGGTCATGGAGTAAAATTTTTCTCTAACTGACAAGGAGTGGCTCAAGTGGTCAAGCTGGTGTCTCCTCATGAAGGGACCCGGGTTCAAATCCCAGTTGTCGCCTTGATTTACCACCCTCCCGGGCATTCGGCCGCCGCCATAAGCGTGGGAGAGTGGGGAGAAATCTTTCTCTCTTAATCCCATATATAACATCTGGTGCGCAGATAAGGAGTGGCTCAAGTGGTCAAGCACGATGTCCCCTAACAAAGGGACCCATGATTGAATATCAGTTTCTGCCTTGATTTATCACCCTCCCGGGCATTCGGACTCCGCCACGGGCTTGGGGGGGAGAAATCTTTCTCTCTTAATCCCATATATAACATCTGGTGCACACAAGAGTTCATAGGCATATTACATCTGACATATATTACATGCATTTAATCTAAAAAAAAGTCAAGGAGCCAAATTAGCAATATCACATCAAAAAGTATCTTGCATAAGCTTTGAATATGTGGTTCTACTATAGTTTCACAAAATATTTTAACAGTCATAACCTCGACTCTAGAGGTTGTGCACGCATGTCAAAACTCAAGGTGGAAAAAAGATACTAAAAAATAACTCCGCCCATACCTAAGTGTACAGGGATAGCTAAGACTAAATCCTTATATACTTCATCCTTGGAGGAGGTCACAAAAACATCACCTACCTCGAGATACCTTCACACAAACATCACCTACCTAAAGATACCTTCACACAAACATCACCCACATAAGAACTTAGGGATGGTTCATCCTTGATGATAATCCTCACTACTAAGGTAGTTGGGATGTTCATCTAAAACTGTGTAAAAGCACAGGGATGAGACCTCAAGTCCCATCCATATGATATAAATTCTAAAATGCCTATTTCTTACCAGATGAAATATATATATATATATGTAAAGAAAATTTTAATGCAATAAAACACATAAACTATTGTGTACCAGAGAGTACATGCTTACCCATCCTTTTTCATATTGAGATGACCTTCAAGAAGGTTGGATAGAATCTACATATCACTTATAATGGAGATTATCAATTCAAGTGAATAAGTATGTTTAGCACCAAACAAACTTAAACGATTATGTTATTGACTGAAGTATAATGTATATGCTCTGGGATGATAGATCCATACCACTAAATCAGCAAGCTAGATGTTATTAATCCATTCTATTAGCTTGTACAAGATCTAAGGATATCCATATTCCCTAGATCTCTCCACATAACCTTGGGTCGAGCAAGATAAAAAAAAGGTAGGGAACCCTCTGGCAGGTTTACCATGGATATGTGCTAAAAATCCAATCCACCAAACTTCGGATGCCCTATGTACACAAGTCACAACAACAAACACATGATAAGAACCCTCCATGTCATATCTCATCTCGTCATATCCTTTCTCATACATTTCCATCAGACCATCCACCTTTACCGAGTTCCAAGTTTTGTTTAATGATGATAGTGTATGACAACCCTAAACATCCTCATGTATCCACTAATATATAGATCTAAGAATCTTCTCACAACTCCATGTTTCTATAAGATTTACTCATTTCACTGCTCACCCTAATGACCCAATGGAATAGATCTATAGATGCATGTATTTAGAAATTACATTTCACTTTCACATATTAGGTTCATTACTCTAAGACTATATCAAGAAAAATATATAATAGGATAACAAAATAAGCAAGAAATTAAGCATCGACAACTTCAAAAGATACAAAAAGTATAACCATCAAGGCCTAACTTCTCTAGACAAGGTTCATATACTATGCCTCTAGTCACATTGAGGCATTTCACGTAAACTCAGTTCTTTAAGATAATCAGATTTTAATAGGTTCCCGAAAACACTCAGTATATCATTACATTTTTCATAGTTGATAGAAAGAAATATATTTAGGACCCTCCCTTTTCCCTAAAAGGAGATGTTTATGTAATCCAACAATGTGAAAATCGTCGAATAGCTCAAGACTTGTACTGGATACTTTCAACAAGCAAGATCAACTTACAAGTTAACATATTACATATATGCATATCATATTATGTCATTAAGGATGAAGTATCTAACTTATCTTACCACTGGAATATACTTTTCCACCAATAAGCAACAAAATTGTCTTTCACATAAGGAGGGGAACCCGTGGTACGTAACCCTCAACATGCAAGCCATAAACAGTAAGGTCTCAGCTCGAAGTACATGAAGATACTATCTTTTAACATTTAAACACGTATAACAACAAGATCTACAACATGCAAGTATTTTGTCAGGCAATAAATGAGTCAAAGGTTATATCACTCATCTGACAAGGAAAAAATAAGTCTACACATGTACAACAAATTTGAAGCTCCCACTTTACAACAAATTGCAATGTTGATGGCAACTCTCCAAAATCTGGGCTTCTCCCTTTCAACCATGCTATAAAGTTTTTGATTCATTCCCAAAGGAAACTAAGAAAGAAAGATGAAGGTAGAAACAAGGTGTAAGACTTTACATCTAAAATCCTAGAGGATAACCGCCTAGAAAACATCTAGGAATGCAAAAAACTAAAAGAAGACCAAGGAACACAAGGATATAACTTACTCAGATCTAGGCTCAAATTCCACCATATGACTAGCCATGTATTAATAGAGAAGAGAATGAGGGTAGATGACATTGAGGGTGAAGACCGATGAAGGTAGAAATGTAACATCTCAGTATATGATGCCTCAGATAAAATGATCTAAAAAGGAACAATTGAACTACCCATATCATCAAAGTGCACCTCCTTTTCAAGGAGCCCATCACTAAGAACTTTGTGGCTAAACATGCTCATCCCATAGTAGTACTAGGATGGGGGACTTGTCGAGAAGTTGCTCTTAGGAGATGCACACATAGACAAGTCTAGTGGTGGTATGTGGGGCCAGTTGTCATTTCTAAAACTTTACTTGAGCTCCAGATAGTGGGCCCAGGCGTTACAAATGGTATCATATCTAGTTCCCTCCAATAGGTAAGTCCCACTTGGGTGTGTTACATACCACTCTTTAGGTCGTGCAATCCGGTCATGTGGGAAAGGTCTATCCATGGTGATGGAGCCACCCTTACACTCATAGTTGTGATCTGGAGTTGGGTGTACATAGGCCATTTGTATTTGCAATGAAATGGGGAAATATTATGATGCCATATAGTTGAGCCTTGATAAGGATGTCAAGAGTCTAAGTGGGGAATATTATAACATATGGGGATATAAGGCCTCGAAAAAAATGATCTTAACAGAAATGATTAGATTACCTATATCACCAAGGTACACCTCCTTTTCAGGGAGTCCATCACTAAGACTATATCGTTAAGTGTGTTCAACGCGAAGTAGTACTATGATGGGTGTGATGTCCCACCATCACAAAGACAGTGAAACGCCACGCAAAAATGTGTAGAACCACCATAAATAGCATATTACCAAAAACACAGGTAAATTAAAACTGATTACGGAAAACGTCATAAGAAAGGAACTATCACAACCAGATCCACATCCTACAAAGAACATGTTATATATAAGCATTATATATGTCCACCAACACATAGGATCTAGTTGTTCCATATCCATCAAGGATGCATCACATGTTTATGTACATAACAGGCCTTACCAGGGCCAACATCAGGATACAATAAACCATACTAAGATCATACATTGTGAAACCTCGTCAAAACACCTCCAAGGACTTGAGAGTACAGGGAAGACTCTAAGACTCTACTACAAAACAACCACAACAGAAACATATCCAACCTTGCCTTCTATTGATCTTCTTGCTACTCAGCCACAACACTACGATCACCACCATGTCTAGCTTGATCACCTAAAAAGGTTGAAACTGGCGGGGTGAGACACACAGTCCCAGCGAGAAACATAACTCCCCACCGAACTATAAAATCTCAAAATCTAGAAAAGATAAAGCATGTAGCAGATATAACTAGATCGTATATGGAATATGAAGAACAGGATCATATATATTTCATCCTACCATGATATATGAAGAACATATAACAATATGCAAGGTATACATAGGGCACATACATATACGAAAACATTTGTTATTCAAGGCCTCATCCAATGTTTCTGTTTTCCCTAAGCAAATATACTACATGTCTAGATTACCATTTATTATGCCCTGGGGAAGTGAGCCGTACCGCTCAAATCCAACCTTCGGCTGCGAAACCCAAATCTGGTGTCATACAAGGTCAATGGAAGAGTCGGACTCCACGGCCTCAACCTCTTCATGGTCAGTGCATGATATCCAAAGCAGGACTGCAATCTCTTGCTTAAGTGACCTCAGTCACAGGGCCAGCTCCCACAGGCTACCCTTTCCTCTAGCCCACCTTGGTACAGGTCTCGACGCTAGTATACATTGAACCACGGGCCTGTTCACCGGGCTCCCGAGCCATGAACGCATTCATGCTCTATCACACGGAGCCATGTGCCTATTCACCATGCTCTTATACATGTTTTGAGTCTACAACCGAAGTTGCACTCCATTCCTCCTATTTTTGGCTAGGAGAAACCCCACATATTCAACAATATGCGCTCCAGGTTAACCCGTAGGAGAACCCGTTTCACCATCACCAGCTCCTGACGATGATGGATCTATGGCCAGGGAAAACTACATGAAAGGTTCATCTGTAATTAATTAATACATTTTAAGTGGATTGTTCGGGTCAACCAAGTTATCATAAATAAGAATAAACAACATAGTTTCCACCATTATGTATCACAATGTTACGGTCTTTCTCAATGCCATCAACATCATCATGATCTATCTCAAGGATCTTACATCACATATTGCCACTTGGCCTCTTGCTAATCATCATGATCTATCACAAGGATCTAATCAGCATAGGGATTCCATCCCATCATCAAGCACATGTTACCATCTCATAGGCCACACACATCATGCATTCTTATAGTTCTTATAGCACAACATTTTAACATTAAGCAAATGTCACTAATGACATCATCACAGCTCATACCTGATCACACATCTCAAATGATGAAACATGCATGGTTAGTATGCTCAAGAGTACATAAACACTTCATCATCAAGATATATTTGTGCAACATTAGATGACCATGCATATACATAATATACACATATAAGCATTCCAAACGATATTAGGGTTACAAACCGATTATAGAGCATAACCCTCACAACGGCATATTGGGTAAGGGATAACCCTCACCAAAGGTATATCGGGTAAGGACAAACCCTCACCAAAACATGTCGGGTAAGGGACTAACCCTCACCAAAAGATCATGTTGCAACCCAACCTTAAGGTATCGGCTAAAAGGCAACTAACTACATCTAGTTGTATCGACCAGCACTATCGGGCAACACCCATATCGGGCAAGCCACAAGCAAACTGATATTGTGCAATGCCATAACATGCAACCTACATCGTGCAACACCCCATGATGGGAAACACTCAAGAGGTTAACCCAACATCTCATCAGGTGGGCACCGTATCGTGCAACACCTCATACCGGGAAATGCCCAAACCAAGGGTCAGCCTTATCATCTAAGGGAAATAGGCATCCTATCGCCCACATAGTCATCACAACATCGAGCACCCTATCGGGCAAGGCATCTCCTAGTAGGGTGTCGGGCAGCACCATCCAAGAGGATGTCATGCAAGGCACCAACAAGTCGTAACGCCCAACACAGACCACCTACCGTCCAAGGGAAAGAAGATCATAATGCCCATCACTATATCGGGCAACATTCTCAAGGAGCCATATCATGTAACTAGGGTTAGGACAACCCTATCGGCCAACCTCACCATATCGTCCAAGGCATCAAGAGCAATGGCTCACCTCTCAACTTAAAAAGAGAGAGGGGTCTTGCACAATCTCAAGCATGTCGAGCAGGAGCTAGAGCTCACCTCACAACTCAAGGAAGGAGGGGTGTTGCTCAAAGGCATGGCCACTTATGTCGCCCAAGGTACCAACAAGGACATAACGTGCAACTAGGGTAGAACCAAGGTCAACACCTCTATCAGCCAGACCAACTAACCATGATGCCCAAATAGCTAGAACATAGGCTCACCTCTCAACAATAAAGTGAGAGAGGGGTTTTGCCTCATGGACACACTACCATACCTCTTTGGATTAAGAAACCCTAAGCTCACCTCTCAACAATAAAGTGAGAGAGGGGTTTTGCCTCATGGACACACTACCATACCTCTTTGGATTAAGAAACCCTAAGCTCACCTCTCAACTAATGAGAGAGGGGTATTTCTTGAGATTCTACAACCCAAGAGATAGGACAACACAAGGATAGCTAACACATATCGTCCAACCTGATCTAAGGAACATATAGGGCAGCAACATCACCAACTAAGGCAAAAGCACTACTAGCAAGATATGAATAGCCGATCAAGATAACATATCAAAGCAACATGTAAAGGAGATAGAATAATTAGGTTAGAAGTTATGTAACCTACCTTAAGCGCAACTCTCCAAGCTCCAAGCTCCAAGAACCTCCTCTAAGCTTTGACCACCAACTAGAGAAGAGGAACCTATCACTTCCATGGCCGAAAGGATAAGGAAGAAGATGATAGCAAGAGAAAGAGAGACTTACCAAATAGAGAAGAAAACAAGCAAGCACTACTATGTGTATCGGCTACTACCTCTTTTCCTTCTCTTCTTCTTGATCTTGACCAGTAAGGGAAGAGAAGCAGCTAAGGAACTAAAGGGACTACTAGCAAGCAGTATATATACAAGAGGGTAAAGGGGAGAGCAAAGCAAGGTGGCACTCGGCCTAGGTACACTTGTCCAAGGGCCACACCTCATGCTAACACCCCAAATACCACTTGTCCATGACTTGCCACTTGTTAGCAGCGAGCACCATGTGTCCAAGAGGGGGTGACACAAATGATGCTAGGTGGAGGGGCGTGTGTCGCCCAACATGGAAACCCGACACACCCACCAGCACCTACTTGGCCGATACACCTCCTGGCTGACACACCCAAGCACCTCTTACCCAATACACCAAGCAAGGAGGAAGGGCTTCAAACCCAACAACAAGCCCAAGCTTAAACAAGCTCAAACAAGGCCCAAAACAGCTCAAACAAGGCCCAAAACAAGTCAAGCAAGGTGCCCAACTCATCCTCTCAACCCTAGAGGATGCAAAGAGATACAAAGAGATCTCTCAAGGTGGCAAACTTACACAGAAGCCCTAGAACTTGGATAAATTGCAAGTTGCATCTCAACCCCACAACAAAACATAAAAAACACTAATCACACCTCAGGTGATTAGGCAAGCCTCTAAACACCAAGTTTAGGCAAAGCAAATAGGGTAAGTCCAAAATGAAGGTTAGGGTCCTTACAAGCCATAAACCCCTACAAAAGGATTTCGCCCCCGAAATCCAAAGAGAAAAGCAAGGGAAACTTCCTCCGCATCTCTTTCTCAAGCTCCCACGTGGCTTCCTCAATGCCATAGTGATGCTAGAGAACCTTCACGAGCACAAGGTCTTTCCTCTTCAGCTTCTTCACCTGTCTATTAAGGATCAACATTGGACCTTCCTCGTAGGTCACATCTTCATCAATCTCGACCTCAACTTTTGTATCACTATCTTTGTTCCCGGATGACTTTTCTTTAGAATGCTAACATGGAACACTGGATGCAACCTGCGCAGCTCTGGTAGTAACTCCAACTTGTAAGCCACTTTTTCAACATGTGCTATCACTGGATATGGTCCCATATACCTGGGAGTCAACTTGCCTTTCCTTCCAAACCTTAGTACTTCTTTCCATGAAGATACTTTGAGATACACCTTATCTCCCACCTAGAACTCTAAAGGTAGGCAGCGATTATCTGCATAAGACTTCTATCTATCCTGTGCCGCTTTCAATTGTTGTTGTATCACTTTGATCTTCTCTGTCGTCTGTTGTACTAACTCAGGACCCAAAAGCTGATACTCGCCAGACTCATATCAACATAAACGAGATCTACACTTCCTACCGTACAATGCTTCATAAGGTGCCATGTCGATACTTCACTGGTAGTTGTTGTTGTAAGCAAACTCTATCAGACTGAGATTCATGTCCCAACTTCCTAGGAACTATGGAACACAAGCTCTTAGAAGATCTTCCAAAGTTTGAATAGTCCTTTCAAATTGTCCATCTGTCTGTGGATGAAAAGCGGTACTGAACCTCAACTGTGTTCCCAATGCCTTATGCAACTGTTCCCAAAAATGACTTGTGAACTAAGGACCTCTGTCAGAGACGATTGTTGTTGGCACACCATGCAAACACACTATCTCATCAACATATAACTGAGCGAGCTTCTCTACTGTGTAGGTTTTCTTCACATGTATGAAATGTGTAGACTTTGTCAATCTGTCTACTATCACCCAGATGGAATCATGATTCCTAGTTGTCCTCAGAAGACCAACTACAAAATCCATGGTTACATGATCCCACTTCTACTATGGTATCAGTATGGGTTGCAACGTACCTGCCGGCTTCTGATGTTCTGCCTTAACTTGCTGACATACTGCACATTTTGCCACAAACTCAGCTACATCTTTCTTCAAACTGGGCCACCAATATAGATCCTTCAAATTTTGATACATCTTGGTGACACTTGGATGCATAGCATACATAGATGTGTGTGCTTCCTCGAGCACTAACTTCCTTAGATTATCAGCATCGGGAACCATCCTCCTGTTATGATAACAAACTAGTCCATCCTCGGACTCATGGAAACCATCGTGCTTCTTGCTACCGAACTCTAATCTGATCAGATGCACTGTAGCGTCAGCTTGTTGTGCTTCTTTGATCTGTTGTCTCAACGTAGGCTTTAATTGCATCTGTGTCAACAACCCTTCCAACAAAGAGACTTCCAACTATACATTCATCTACCGCAAAGAGACAAACATATCACGCATATGGCATATCAAAGAACTCAACTGGCCTTTCTTCATAGAAGGAGAAGAAGACTTCCTGCTAAGCGCATCTGCTCCCACGTTCGCCTTAACTGGGTGATACTCGATGGTGCAATCATAATCACTGATTAACTCCATCCAACACCACTTATGCATGTTCATCTCATTCTGTGAGAAGATGTACTTCAGGTTGTCATGATTCGTAAATATTTGACACACTTCCCCATAAAGATAGTGTCTCCATATATTCAATGCATTAACCACTATTGCCAACTCCAAATCATGTGTCGAATAGCTTTCCTCATGTTTCTTAAGTTGTCAAGAAGAAAAAGAAACCATGTGATCTTCTTGCATCAACACACAACCTAAGCCCTTCTTGGAAGCATCACAGAAAACAACATAGTCTTTCCCTAGTTCTGGCAACACTAACATTGGAGCACTTGTCAGTTTCTCCTTCAAACGTTGAAAAGCTTGCTGACATTGACCATCCCAAGCAAAAGGTACATCCTTCCTGGTCAACCTCATTAGTGGCAATGCTATCACACTGAAGTTTCTTATAAACCTCTGATAGTATCCTACTAAGCCCAGAAAACTACAGACTTCAGTCAGCGTCTTTGGTTGCTCTCACTCTACTATTGACTCCACCTTCTTGGGATCCACCTTGATCCCTTCCGTAGAGATCACATGACCCAAGAAAGTCATTTCCTTTAGCCAAAACTCACACTTACTGAACTTGGCATACAACTAATGTTGTCGAATAAGAGTCAACGCTTGTCGAAGATGATGTTTGTGTTGTTGGTTGTCTTGACTATAGATCAAAATGTCATCTATGAAGACTACAACGAACTAAGAACGGACGAAACACTCTGTTCATCAGATCCATGAATGTTGTTGGTGCATTGGTTTTAGCCCAAACGGCATAACCACAAACTCGTAGTGCCCATACCTCATCCTGAAAACTGACTTTGGTATGTCATCCTCCTTGATCCTAAGCTGATTATATCCAGACCATAGATCGATCTTTGAGAACACGGAAGAACCACGCAACTGGTCAAACAGATCGTCTATCCTCGGTAAAGGATACTTGTTCTTGATCGTAACCTTGTTCAACTGTTGGTAATCTATGCACAAACGCATAGATCCATCCTTCTTCTTTATGAATAGAACTGGAGCACCCTAGGGTGATATGCTCAGCTTGATGAAGCCTTTATCAAGCAGCTCTTGCAATTGTTTCTTCAACTCTGTCATCTCTACTGGAGCCATCCTATATAGTGTATGAGCAACACGTTGCGTCCCTGGTACTAGATTGATCTCAAAATCAATCTCTCAAGGTGGAGGAACACTGGGAAACTCATCGGGAAACACATCTGCAAACTCTCCGATGACAGGAACGTCCTGAAGGCTAGAACATTTTGCCTTGGTATCCACAACATGAGCCAAGAACGCTCTACAACCTTGCCGCAACAACTTCTCTACCACCATTGCTAACACTAAACATGTCAGAATAATCTTCCTATCTCCTTGGAAGATCCACTTCTCCCTGTCGTAAGCAAACAACACCTGCTTGGAATCATAGTCCATCACAACCTTATATCTTTCCAAGGTATCTATCCCAAAAATTACATCAAACCCATGCATATCAAGTGGTATGAGATCTACTTGTATGTTGTGTCCTGAAAAAGATAGAACACAAGATGGACACACTTCTCAAAGAATCACATGACCAACAAAAGGGGTTTCTAACAACAAGCTATCTTTCTTACAACTAACAGGTAAAAGACAGCTATCAAACATTCTACATGCGATAAGAGAGTGCGTCGCACCCGGGTCAACCACAAGAGATATAAAGCAAGAAGAAGACAAATCAGAATGAAACAACTCCATCTGACCTACAACTACTCGCGGGTTGACTATCACCTCCGGCTGACTCATAGCATAGAATTGAGTCGTTGCTTGTTGTCACCCATGTCTTCTGCTTCCTTAAGAAGATGATCCCTCTTGTGATGCTTGGCCGCGTCCTTGCCCTCTGACGCCATTAGACTGTTGTCTATCCGATCCTTGCTGACTCTGCCTCGGTTGTTGTGTCACCTCAACGTCTCTTCTTGGGAAATTTGAATTTAAATGCCCTGTCTGTCCACAGAGAAAGAACGACATGTCCCCTAACTGCAGCCTAGACATCCCTATCACTGCTACTAAAGTTGTACTGTAGGCTATAGATGGTGAAAACCACACCCTCTTCCTTTACTTGGTGACTATTGTGACGGCGCATTGGAACTTTGTATTACAGAAGGTGCAGAAAACCTTGGCTTATAGGGGCCATCAAACCTCTGTCTCTGAAATTGAGTAGGTCTTTTCTTGGACATAGCCTCTCTCTTTTCCCAGACCGACCATTCTATCCTTCGAACAGACTCCACAAACATGGCAAACCGCTCTCGATTTTCCAAAGTAGCAGCAGGCGTCGACAACTTGGCACTCAAACCTTTCTCAAACCGTTTGATCATCTCATCATCCGTTGTTGCCATGTGAGGACAGAACCTCAGCAGCTCCATAAACTTGGCTTCATACTCGGTGATGTTCAGAGGACCTTGGCACACACGCTCAAACTAGCTGATCTTCTCATCCAGATACATCTTCGAGAAGTATCGACTGATGAACTCCCACCGAAAAACATCCCAACCGATCACCTCACCAGGTCGCTTCTCCTCCTCGATGGCCCACCAGTGGACAACACTACCTTTCATAAGGTAGACAGCGTGCTTGACTTTGTCTGCCTCGGGGATGTTGAGGATCCAGAAGGCCTTCTCAAGACCTGTCAGCCATAGACCTGCATCCACTGGATCAGCCATTCCAGCATAATCCAAAGCTCCAACTCGGCGAATCTGCTCGAAGGTCTTCCCAATACCAGAAGATTCACCATGGGGAACCGGTGCTCTTAGCAGAGGCACATGTAATCTCTCCACCATGTGATTCATCATAGCCAGTAGCTGCCCCATAAGGTATTGATAGGCAGGGTTCTCAAGAATGGCTGGGACAAATTGGGGGACCTCAGGCACCCAATCTTCATGTGCCTACACACTAGCTCCATCAACAAATGCAGCAGCACTTCTCTCGGTAGCATGTTCTTCATGATTTCCAGACATCTTTTAGCTTTATCTTCTGCTGGGGGTAGAAGTCATTATAAGAAAATCTGGAAAAATCACAATAATAGAAACAAGCCTAGTCCTAGATCCCTGTAGACTCAGCGAACCTAGAGCTCTGATACCAAAAATTGGTGTGACATCCCGCCATCACAAAGACAGCGAAACGCCACGAGAAAATGTGCGGAATCACCATAAACAACATATTACCAAAAACATGGGTAAATTAAAACTGATTGCGGAAAATGTCATAAGAAAGGAACTATCACAACCAGATCCACATCATGCAAAGAACATGTTATATATATAAGCATGATATATGTCCACCAACACATAGGATCCAGTTGTTCCATATCCATCAAGGATGCATCACCTATTATGTACATAACAGGCCTTACCAGGGCCAACATCAGGATACAAGAAACCATACTAAGATCATACATCGTGAAACCTCATCAAAACACCTCCATGGACCTGAGAGTACATGGAAGACTCTAAGACTCTACTACAAAATAACAACAGCAGCAGCATATCAAACCTTGCCTTCTACTGATCTTCTTACTGCTCATCCACAACACTACGATCACCACCACGTCTAGCTTGATCACCTAAAAAGGTTGAAACTAGTGGGGTGAGACACACAGTCCTAGCGAGAAGCATAACTCCCTACCAAACTACAGAATCTCAAAAGCTAGAACAGATAAAGCATGTAGCAGATATAACTAGATCATATATGGAATATGAAGAACAGGATCATATATATTTCAGCCTACCATGATATATGAAGAACATATAGCAATCTGCAAGGTATAATTAGGGCACATACATATACGACAACATTTATTATTCAAGGCCTCATCCAATGTTTCATGTTTTCCCTAAGAAAATATACTACACGATTGGATTACCATTTATTATGCCCTGAGGAAGTGAGTCGTACCGCTCAAATCCAACATTCGGTTGTGAAACCCAAATCTAGTGCCATACAAGGTCAATGGATGAGCCGGACTCCACGACCTCAACCTCTTCATGGTCAGTGCATGATATCCAAAGCAAGACTGCAGTCTCTTGCTTAAGTGACCTCAGTCACAGGGCCAACTCCCACAGGCTACCCTTTCCTCTAGCCCGCCTTGGTACAGGTCTCAGTGCTAGTATACATTGAGCCACGGGCCTGCTCACTGTGCTCCCGAGCCATGAATGCATTCATGCTCTATCACACAAAGCCATGGGCCTATTCACCATGCTCTTATACATGTTTTGAGTTTACAACCGAAGTTGCACTCTATTCCTCCTATTTTCGGCTAGGAGAAACCCCACATATTCAACAATATGCGCTCCAGGTTAACCCGTAGGAGAACCCGTTTCACCATCACCATCTCTTGACGATGATGGATCTATGGCTAGGGAAAACTACATGAAAGGTTCATCGGTAAATAAGTAATACATTTTAAGTGGATTGTTGGGGTCAACCAAGTTATCATAAACAAGAATAAACAACATAGATTCCATCATTTTGTATTACAATGTTATCGTCTTTCTTAATGCCATCAACATCATCATGATCTATCTCAAGGATCTTACATCACATATTGCCACTTGGTCTCTTGCCAATCATCATGATCCATCACAAGGATCTAATTATCATAGGGATTCCATCCCATCATCAAGCACATATTACCATCTCATAGGCCACACACATCATGCATTCTTATAGTTCTTATAGCACATCATTTTAACATTAAGCAAATGTCACTAATGACATCATCACAGCTCATACCTGATCACACATCTCAAATGATGAAACCTGCTTGGTTAGTATGCTCAAGAGTAGATAAACACTTCATCATTGAGATATATTTGTGCAACATTAGATGACCATGCATATACATAATATCCACATATAAGCATTCCAAACGATATTAGGGTTACAAACCGATTATAGAGCATAACCCTCACAATGACATATCGGGTAAGGGATAACCCTCACCAAAGGTATATCGGGTGAGGACAAACCCTCACAAAAACATGCTGGGTAAAGGACTAACCCTCACCAAAAGATCATGATGCAACCCAACCTTAAGGTATCGGCTAAAAGGCAACTAACTACATCTAGTTGTGTCGGCTAGCACTATCGGCCAACACCCATATCGGGCAAGCCACAAGCAAACTGATATTGTGCAATGCCATAATGTGCAACCTACATCGTGCAACGCCCCATGATGGGCAACATTGTGACGGGCAACGCTCAAGAGGTTAACACAGCATCTCATTAGGTGGGCACCATATCGTGCAATGCCTCATATCGGGCAACGCCCAAACCAAGGGTCAGCCTTATCGTCTAAAGGAAATAGGCGTCCTATCGCCCACATGGTCATCACAACGTCGAGCACCCTATCAGGCAAGGAATCTCCTAGCAGGGTGTTGGGCAGCACCATCCAAGAGGATGTCGTACAAGGCACCAACAAGCAGTAACGCCCAACACAGACCACCTACCGTCCAAGGGAAAGAAGATCATAACGGCCATCACAATATTGGGAAACATTATCAAGGAGCCATATCGTGTAACTAGGGTTAGGACAACCCTTTCGGCCAACCTCACCATATCATCCAAGGAATCAAGATAAATGTCTCACCTCTCAACTTAAAAAGAGAGATGGGTCTTGCACAATCTCAAGGAGATCGGGCAGGAGCTAGAGCTCACCTCACAACTCAAGGATGATGGGTGTTGCTCAAAGCCCACCCTCAAAGGCATGGCCACTTATGTCGCCCAAGGTACCAACAAGGACATAATGTGCAACTAGGGTAGAACCAAGGTCAACACCTCTATCGGCCAGACCAACTAACCATGATGCCCAAACAGCTAGAACATAGGCTCACCTCTCAACAATAAAGTGAGAGAGGGGTTTTGCCTCACGGACACACTATCATACCTCTTTGGATTAAGAAACCCTAAGCTCACCTCTCAACTAATGAGAGAGGGGTATTGCTTGAGATTCTACAACCCAAGAGATTGACCAACACAAGGATAACTAACACATATTGCCCAACCTAATCTAAGGAACATATAGGGCAGCAACATCACCAACTAAGGCAAAAGCACTACAAGTAAGATATGAATAGCTGATCAAGATAACATATCAAAGCAACATGTAAAGGAGATAGAATAGTTAGGTTAGAAGTTATGTAACCCGTCTTAAGCGCAACTCTCCAAGCTCCAAGCTCCAAGAACCTCCTCCAAGCTTCGACCACCAACTAGAGAAGAGGAACCTATCATCTCCATGGCCGAAAGGATAAGGAAGAAGATGACAGCAATAGAGAGAGGGACTTACCAACTAGAGAAGAAAAGAAGAAAGCACTACTATATGTATCGGCCACCACCTCTTTTCCTTTTCTTATCGATCTCAGCCAGCAAGGGAAGAGTAGCATCCAAGGAACTAAAGGGACTACTAGCAAGCAAGGTGGGTGGTATATATACAAAAGGGTAAAGGGGAGAGCAAAGCAAGGTGGTGCCCGGCCTTGGTACACTTGTCCAAGGGCCACGCCACATGCTAACACCCGAAATACCACTTTTCCATGACTTGCCACTTGCTAGAAGTGAGCACCATGTGTCCAAGAGGGGGTGACACAAATGATGCTAGGTGGAGGGGTGTGTGTCGCCCAGCATGGCAACCCGACACACCCATCGACACCTACTTGGCCGATACACCTCCTGGCCGACACACCCAAGCACCTCTTTCCTAATACACCAAGCAAGGAGGAAGGGCTTCAATCCCAACAACAAGCCCAAGCTTAAACAAGCTCAAACGAGGCCCAAAACAACTCAAGCAAGGCGCCCAACTCATCCTCTCAACCCTAGAGGATGCAAAGAGATAAAAAGAGATCTCTCAAGGTGGAAAACTTGCATGGAAGCCCTAGAACTTGAGTAAATTGCAAGTTGCACTTCAACCCCAAAACAAAACACAACAAACACTAATCACACCTCAGGTGATTAGGCAAGCCTCTAAACACCAGGTTTAGGCAAAGCAAATAGGGTAAGCCCAAAATGAAGGTCAGGGTCCTTACAATGGGTGACCTATTGGAAAGTTGATTTTGGGTTGTGTGTGAGTGAGGAAAAAGCACGTAACCAAGGCTAGTGTTGGTTTGTTAGGCTAGTCATCATTCTTGAAACTCTACTTGATCTTTGTACAGTGGAACCAAACATTATAAGAAATGTCATTGGTTGTCGTCAATAAATGGTGTCTCTCTACAACAACACTGCAAGGTTCTACTTGCACAAGTCAGAGAAGAAGAGAAGACTAGGGTGGTATATAGGCCCTGAGGAAAGAGAAAAGTGGTCAAAGAATCACATTGTTAGATAGAAAGATGTACCTCAGTTGGTCAGTTGTCTCATCGGCGGATGAACCCCAATATTCCATCGATACACAAGGCCATGCATCTCATCAATATATGTTTAGAAGGAAACTTGTTGGTTATTATTGCTAGTTCATGTTCTTTATAAAACCATCATAAGGCACACCTTGAAGCATCACCATAATATAGCATGTATAGAACCATCAGTATACACAGTGCATGTGTCATATTGGTACTCAATAGATGGAAATCCACCTCCCAACTAGCCAATTGTTTCACCAGTAGACAACTAATAGAAACACAGAAAGTTAGTTAGTTGATAGCTTCTATTGGTCCTCTACTAATGGAAGGATAAGACAAACCTTGGACTCCAACCTGTGAATAACTAGGCACACACATCAACTGACAAAAATATAGAAGAGCTTCATCGGTTCTCAACCAACGAAGGGTCATGCACACTTCCATCAACCCTCTACTGATGGAATGCCAGACCGCTCTTATCAGTTCTCAATTCATGGAAGAGAAATGAGGCTAGGTTAGACCACCCAAGTGTATACACCAAGGACAAGCTAATGAGAGAAGAAGATAAACATCATATTATGTAATAATTGCAAGGAAACCTTCATCCTAGGGTGATTTCACAAATAAGATGCCCTCCAACTAAAAACATTCTATAATGAGCATCTAAATAGGTGATAAAGGTAATGAGTAAATATTAAGGGGTTAAGCTAGGCTAGGGGGCTTACAGTTGGATTGAGGTGCCTCTTCTCTTCTATATTTAGCTTCTTCTTCTCATCCATGTAGTGTTTGTACATCTTGTTTTTTGGTTGGGGTTTTTTCGGAAGTCGGGGATTCTCACTCTACCTTCTTTCATTAGTGTTTTGTTTAGTGAAAATGAATATATATATATTGAATGATGATTCTTGATTTTTTTTCATTTTTTTATGCTTTTGATATGGAAACTTAGGAATATTCTATTTTTTTCTTTATTCTTGTACAATGTATGACATGTCTGTCTAATTAGAAATGATTCATAGATATTGAAATATAACTTTATATTTCTTTGATGAATGCTATACCTTATTTATATGGAATATGATGAGTACCGGATCTTGTTTGTTCCCTATAATATCTTCTATAGAAAGGATTCATTTCATAATTATACATCTATTTTGTTGGTCTAGAAACCCCAAGAAGATTTACTCGTGATGAGTAAATCATGGATACTCCTCAATTTGGTAATGTTCTTTAACACTTAATCTCACTCTGAATATGACTATATAATGTGAGCTTGGTTGTCAAGTCATTTTGGTAGTTGATTTCCTATTTATTCTCTGAGTACATATGTAGATGGTATTTGCCCATCTAAATTGGTATACTTGGAGAACTAAGGGGGAAATATTGCCAAAATTTTCTCATCAAACACACATTATAGATTTACTAGTGAGATTCAACGCTCAAGAATGAGATAGGTGGTACACACTCATTAATGTACATGCTAAATAATGTGTATTAAAACTAACAAGTTTTGTAATAATTCCACCATATTTTAACCAACAATTGACTAAATACTCAAGTTCAACACTTAGTTACCTTAGTTTTCCCGATGATTAGAGAATGGAACAAAGATGCTTGTCCATTCTGAATTGTTGTACTTCGGAGTTTATAAGGATTCTTGTAGAGTTTATGTGATTTGCTGAGAAACATAAGAGATGACCACATATAGGTTCCATTGTCCCTATGGGAACTGTGATAACAATTTGAAAGCAAGATTGTTGAGAAAGCTAAAAGTCATGTCATGTGCAATGAGATTATACATGACTACACTATATGGTATGGTCATAGAGTTATTCCTATTGTTAGAATATAAAATATTGATATCGATAATTGGGTGTAAGTATCGATGGGGATCAATGTTGATGTGAACAAAACAATTCATAAAATATGGTTGTTCTGATGATAGATGGCTATGGGGATAATCTTACTAATCCAACTTTTTGATTCAAAAACATTGTACATGATGTTGAGAAACCATTAAGTGTAGGTTTTACTAAGTTCACGAGGCTGAGCATGGTTTTAAAATTCTAAAATCTAAAATCTAACAATAGGTGGAGTGGCAAAAGCTTCACGTCTTTTTGTCTTGTTGAAAGAAGTGCTTTATGAAGGCAATAAGGTTCCAATAATAACATACAAAGTAAATAACATGTTGTATCCAAAGAGATGGAGGATAAGAAGATACACACATGCCTAAATTATTTTGTGTTAATTCAAAAAAAAACTATTACAATTTTTGAGATTTTCCAAATGTGGTGCATCAAGGTACAAATGATGACTTTGGGTTATATAAATAATGGTTCTCCTTACATGGTAATGTGATATCTATATATAACACCATAGTTTTGGATCTTATTTGCTAATGTAGTATATGCTTGGAATCTGTCTTGGGATGAAGAGGTAAAGGAAAAAAAATATTGGAGTCCTACAACATGTTTATGATTCCACATATGGAAGAAAATTTATTTACTATACCATCAATTTGGTAAAGAAGCAAGGAACTTAAGAGTTGGACTTTTCATTGATGGGATGAATCCACATGGTACGTTAAGAAACCAATATATCACTTTTGGTTATGATTTTCATATACACTATTTCTTCTTGGTTATACATGAAGATTGATATGTCATGTTGTCAATGTTTAAATTTTAGAACCCAAGTAGCCTGGAAATGACAATGAAGTTTTCCTTCAACCTATGATTTATGAAGAACAAAATTTGGGAAGAAGGCAAAATGATTTATGATGTTTCACATAGATAGAGCTTTATTTTTCATGCTATGTTACTTTCCACTATCAATGACTTCTTAGCTTATGGGAATTTGTCTGGATGTAGCATAAAAGGACCCAAAGTATGTCCCATATATGAGGAAAACACTCATTCATGCCAACTAAAATATGGTGGGAAGACTATACCTTGGTCATCAGAGATTTCTCACAATAATACATCCTTATTGAAGATATGACAAAGTATTTAGTAGATCAGCTAACATATAAAGTGCCTCTAAATGTATATCAAGGAATAAAGTTTACAAAAGAGTGGGAGGTGTTGTCAATGTTTTTGGTAAGAGATCATATGATAGTCTTGTATGTGATAGTTATTTATATAAGAAGAGATCAATTTAATGAGGTCTTCCTAGTTTGAGTTCTTTGACAATTAGGCAGTGTATCGATGTCATGCATGTTGAGAATTATTTTTAGGAAGTGTCATTAGTATGATTTTGAATACTCCAGAAAATACAAAATATGGCATCAAATCCATAATGGATGTACATGAAATGGATATAATTATTAATAGAGACCAAGGGTCTCCACACATATCTACCTCCTACTTGTTACACTTCATATGAAAAGGAGAAAAACATTTTGGTCAGTGGTTGTGTAGTGTGAAGGCACCACAAGGATACTCTTCTAATATTTGTATATTGGCGTGAATGAAGGATTTGAAGTTAATAGATCTTAAACCATATGATGGTGACACTTCTATGAAATGAATTTTTCTAATACTATTCAATCTATACTACCAAGCATGTAAGGTTTGCAATCACAAGGCTTTGTTTCTTCTAAACAAAATACGTATCAAGCTAATATATCCTAGCAATCTCAAGGCATCAGTAGAGGTTTTTTATCCCTAGGAAATCATATGATTTCATGGTATTAAGTATTTTAATATACTATATGACTTTTCTTATTACACATAATCATACATAAAACACTCATGATGTAGTTATAATATAATATCTCTTTTGAATGTATCAGAATATCCATAAGGCTTAGAAATAAAGGCGTTTAAAGAATATACATGACCATTGGTTATAGCCTGGTGTTTATGGCTTGTGCTGCCAAAACAAGGAGAAAATGGCCTCATCTGGGGATGAATCCACAAAAATAAATCCAATTCATCATTGACCTAGACAAGAGGACAAATTGATGCTTTAGCAACCCCTTGAGGAGAAATTTATAACCCTATGATGAAATGTTGTGGAAAAGAAAATGGTGAAGTTCAATCCTTAGAACATCATGTTTCCTTCTACTGAATAGATGCATTGATTATGAGCAGTGAGAGATCTATGAGAAAGTAAAAGAAGGGACTTTCACCCCCATAGCCAAAGGGATGAACTGTCAATTGCCTTTGGTACTCAAGAGAATCTTGGTCATGTTAGAGGAGTAAGAGGAGCTATTGTAGGACTTAAACCTTATTTTAGCTCCTCCTAGCGGCTATGCAGATCAAGTCAAGGCACTGGAGTTGGTGTATCACATGATGAAATGAAGATTTATTATAATTAAAAATGTATGAAGCATTGAATAGCTATGGATTTATGCCTTCTCACCTCCTCCAATTGAACATGTCTTATGTTACTCTGATGAAGAGGTACAAGATCATAATCAAGACATCAAATATCATGTGAGTAATTCCAACAACCCCTTAGACTATCTCGATGTTAGTTTGTTAGTTGTATAATACTATGCTAATTCAATAGGTATTTATATATATTATGTTATTGATATAATACTATTCAAATGGCAGATAGGCAAACAATTATTATTTTTATTACAACTCATGAACTATGTGGAGGAGGGCAAGGTCTATCACCACCTTAGTGTCACAATGAATTGTGGACCAATGTCCCATGACGATTTATGTTTATCTATTAAGGTAATGGTTGGGCGTGTGGATACTAAATTCCAAAATATATGGAAGTCATTTTCAGGATAGTGTCATAGGATATCTAAAATATAAAATGGGTAATAAACATATCATAATTTTACAATGTAATTTGAATCATAATCAATATTTATATAACATTACTATATAATTACACATAATGTAATTTGAACCATAATCATATAACATGAACATATAATTACACACATTATATTCTAGATCTTAAACCATCAGTCTTACTCAGTTGAAACTCCGGATTCAATATGAGAGGATTTTGGCAGATTTTTTTATAGAATAAGTTGACTTGGAATCATATGTATAACTAGAATTCAACCTCTAGTTTAGAAATTTTCTTTTAAATCTGAGTAATATGTGAACACAATATAAGTTTAGTTAATACAATCTTCTATTATTTACTAATGTAGATATATATATGTGTGTGTGTGAATGTTTGTGAGTGGTGTGGATATGTGTGTATGCATTTATGGTAAGTGAATAACGTATGATTTGTGAATCTGTGTATGACTAGGTGAGTTGATCATGTAGATGCAAGTGAATATGTGTATGATTTGGTGAGTAGATAATGTGCATGCAAGTGCATATGTTTATGATCTGGTGAGTTCATGTGAATGCAAGTGCATTTGAATATGGCATATTGTCAATGTGAATGTAAATGAATTTCATGTTTTATGTGTGTTTTAATTGTAGGTTTGCAAATAGGTTTCTGAATAGTAGGTATATAGCATATTGTTTTATTGTATAAAGAATGTATCCTTAATGTCATATATTTGTGTAAAATTGAGGCTAGAAATGCACAACGTCAGTTTCTTGTACAAAATTGATTCTAGAAACCTCTGTAGAAAATTAGAATTCTAAAAAATGGAATATTTAGTGCTAGTGTATTGGAGAAACCAACTCTACTTTTAATGTTAGTGTCAATTATTTTACATCTTTAACCGGGACTATCTCTATATTATCAATTTTGTTAAACTCTAAAACTAATGTTTTAACCTCTGTATTATAGAGGCACCCACTTATGCTTCACCTTTTAACAAGTGCTATAAGCCTTAATTGACCAAAGCTATGAAACATATATGTACTAGTGTCTCATGATAGAAAAAGTAGAAATTCCCTCACCGGTTTGATCATAAATGGAACCACAATAAAATATAGCCATAAAAAACCATGCCATTGTGTATTTTTTTAAACTCCCATTGTCCCCCAATCAATGGCCCTAACCCCTATCATTTACATGTCAAAATTTTCTCATATGGTTTGGTCCCAAACAAGGTCAATAACCACTCTTCTCTCTGATGATGAACCACCTAAATCGGAGGGTTTCTCAAACTCCTTCAACTCGACAAGCTTGTCTACCATCAAAATCAACATCTTTAACATTTTCAACATTCTTCACTTTCATGAGAACCTAGGTAGTCTTCTCACTAAAATGGGTGTCATTCACCTATTCCTTGTCCCAAAATAAAAGAAAAATGCATTTTCAAATACATGCCTATTAATATCCTAAATTGTTTCTACATAATTATTGACATACTACTCAACTTCAAACTTGCTCCAAAATGTAACCACTTACATTTTGTAATATCAAGTTGTCCTGTCAAATGTGGTAAGATACATGATGTGTTTATCATTGTCAATGAAAACAGTCATTGTCACCAAAGGAATGCACAAATACTAGCCCTTATCAAATTGAGATTTGAAATTTCTTTTTTGATCACCTTAATGGCATAGCTAACGGAAATTATGTAGGGTCATGGTTTTCATAATACATGGATCAACTGAATAAAAGGTTGTGTAAGTATAAGTTATTTCTCCATTCTCTTTAATGGATCCACATATGTTTTCTTTGAAAGCTCAAATGACCTAGATAATGAGACCCCCTTATCCCCAAATTATTCATCATACCCACACAATTTCTTAGTAGACTTCTTTAATTGGTTACGTCAACTAACCTATTAAAACTTCAACCTAACTAGAATATTAACATCAATCCTTCCATTCCCTTTTGAAGTGATAATATAATTTCCCACAAAACCTACCATACAAAAGTCATAAAAATTAAGAGTTTCTATGCATCTTCCAACCTTTATCCAGCCTTGAAACCAGCTACATGAACTCTTATGTTCTTATTCTCCGTATACCACAAGAACATCAAAAAACAAATTCATGTGTCATACATTGTAGTCTTGAATGTTACCTACAAGATTAATTGGTCTCCATCTCACTCCACACAAATGTAGAACCACAATACGGGACACTATTATTAAATCTTTTAGAACAAAATTATCCAATTGGGTTGGTCTTTTCCTCTCCCTAAGTTAATTGTGTGGTCTTAATAAATGTGGTTCTTTCACAACTCCATTTCTTCTTCTTTGGTTGTATACCTCTCCCAATAAATATTGAGCATGTCTTAGACAAACTTTGAAAAAACTTCCTTTGGAATCATATAAAAATTCACTCAGTAGCATGGGACACAATCTACCTTCTAAAATTCAAAGGTGGTTGAGGCATTCATAGCCTCTATCCCATGGAATGCCTTAAAAATCTCCCCAATTAATAAACACTACTATGTATAGTGGTGCTCAATGTTTATTTCCTAATACTACAAGAAAGTCCCTTATGCGTCAGAATACCATCATACAAATGTTCTTTTATTTGAAAACAAGGACACATCCTAAGGAGCATCACCAAAGTACCCATCAATAATGATCATAAATCCTCCTTCTCTGGCCCTTTTCTCAACTAATATATTCTAGATTTTAGACATCCAATACCCCCATACCACAAATCGCCCTCCCATTGGCTATAAAATAACTCTTCATCCTCCACAACACATCATTCACAATCACAAACTTGATAGCATTATGGAGCTTTTAACTTTACCATAAATCAACCCCGCCATCTCATGGCTCTGCTCAACCTTCTCCATTAAACAACCATACAATTTTCTAACATTTAGATGATCACGCATGCCTAAGTAAACAAGATTTCAACCAGTAAGGTAATAATGTTAAAATCTTTATCCGATGCCTATATGCTAACAAACTCTTTCTAGGACCTATTCTTCATTCTAGAAATATCCATGGCCCATTTATCTTCATGCTTTATTGGGATGACCTAGAAATATACCAAACACACCTATTTCTCTTGCCACTCCTAAAAAACAATCAACAAATCCCTTAACCTCCATATACCTAAGGATGAGCATCAGACTGAGCTGGCCATATCCTACCCTTGTTTGTACTTGCATAACATGACCCAAACACAAAGCACACAATTTACATGGATGCAGTGGGCCAGAAATAGCACACATGTTTTTATATGGGCTAAGTCAAGGTCAAGGTAAATCCATACCTATATACCATATTCATAACATGTACATTTATATATAACCATATGCTTTTTTATGAAGAGGAGCCCTCCCTCGGGATAGGTCATATTTGTGATCTATCATGCAAAGTAAACCAAGAAGGTTAGCTCAACCCGTGAAAATTTGGAGCCCTAACTAGTCATACAAAGGCCAGCTATGCTATTGGGAAAATTCATTTTTGAGCAATGCTTAGAGGGATAATCGAACTCGGGACCTTTGTGAGGGGAACCAATGCAGCGACTACACGGGCTATTGCTCGCCGACATATAACCACATGTTTATAAATAACGTGTATTGCTTATAAAAATGTTTTTGACTAGAAACTTTACAAATTATGTTTTATGCAAAGTATGTTTGTCTGGTAATATTAATAGGGCTAAGAGAATATTTTACTACAATATATTTAAGTTATATATACTCATTTGATATTTAACATGATTGCTATTAATTTGTAACATAATTCACTTATTAGATTGCTTGTAGACTACTACCATTAGATGTGTTTCAAAAATCATCTCAAGTTAGACAATTGTTGACCATTCATGGCTCTATCCAACCTTCTCCATTAAACAACCATACAATTTTCTAACATACTTAGATGGCCATGCATGCCTACATAAACAAGCTTTCAACCAGTAAGGTAATGCATGATGATAAAATCTTTATCTGATGCCTATATGCTAACAAACTCTATCTAGGACCTAATCTTCATTCTAGAAATATAAATGGCCCATTTATCAGTATGATTTATTAGGATGACCTAGAAATATACCAAACACACCTATTTCTCTTGCCACTTCTAAAAAACAATCAACAAAACCCTTAACCTCCATATACCTAAGGATGAGCATCAGACCGAGCTGGCCCATCCTACCCTTATTTGTACATGCATAACTAGACCCAGACCTAAACCATACAATTTACATGGGTGTAGTGGGGCAGAAATATGACACATGTTTTTATATGGGCCAAGTCAAGGTTGAGGTAGATCCTTACCTAGATACCATATTCATAACATGTACATGTATATATACCATATGTTTTTTTATGATGTGGAACCCTCCCTCGGGACATGTCATATTTTTGACATGTCCTGGCAAATCAAACTAAGAAGGTCCGCTCAACCTGTGAAAATTTGAAGCCCTAAATATTCGTACATAGGCCAGCTATGCTATTAGAAAAATTAAGTTTTGAGCAATGCTTAAAGGGATAATTGAACTCGGGACCTTCGTGAGGGGAACCCATGCAGCGACTACCTGGGCTATTACTCGCCGACATATAACCACATGTTTATAAATAATGTGTATTGTTTGTAAAAATATTTTTGACTAGAAACTTTACAAATTATGTTTTATGTAAAGTACATTTGTCTGGTCATATTAACAAGGCTAGGAGAATATTATACTAGAATATATTTAAGTTTTATATACGCGTATTTAACATGACTACTATTAATTTGTAAACATAATCTCACTGCTTAGATTGTTTGTATACTACTTGCATTAGGTGTGTTTCAAAAATCATCTCAAGTTAGACAATTGTTGACCATTCATGACTTTTCCCAACATTCTCCATTAAACAACCATACAATTTTCTAACATTTAGATGACCATGTACGCCTACATAAATAAGTTTTCAACCAGTATGGTAATGCATGATGTTAAAATCTTTGTCTAATGCCTATATGCTAACAAACTCTTTCTAAGACCTAATCTTCATTCTAGAAATATATGTGACCCATTTATCCACATGCTTTATTGGGATGATCTAGAAATATACCAAACATGTTTATTTCTCTTGTCACTTCTTGAAAACAATCAACAAATCCCTTATCATCCATATACCTAAGGTTGAGCATCCGACCGAGCTGGTCCAATCCTACCCTTGTTTGTATGTGCATAACCTGATCCAAACCCAAACCGCACAATTTACATGGGTGTAGTGTGCCAAAAAATTTGACACATGTTTTACACGAGCCAAGTCAAGGTCGAGGTAAATCCATACCTAGATACCATATTCATAACATGTACATGTATATATAACTATATGTTTTTTTTAAATGAGGAACCCTCCATCGGGATAGGTCATATTTGTGACCTACCCTGGCAAAGTGAACCTTGAAGGTCAGCTCAACTCGTGAAAATTTGGAGCCCTAATTAGTCGTGCAGAGGTCGGCTATGCCTACTGGAAAAATTCATTTCCGAGAACACTTAGAGGGAAAATCGAACCTGGGATCCTTCATGGGGGGAAGCCATGCAATGACTACCTGGACTATTTCTCGCTAACATATAACCACATGTTAATAAATAATATATATTGCTTGTAAAAATATATTTGATTAGAAACTTTACAAATTATGTTTTATGTAAAGTATGTTTGTTTGGTCATATTAACAAGGCCAGAAGAATATTATACTAGAATATCTTGAAGTTATATATATCGGTTTGATATTTAACACGGTTGCTAGTAGTTTGTAACGTAATCTCATTGCTTAGATTATTTGTATATTACTTACATTAAATGCTTAGATTGTTTGTATACTACTTACATTAGATGTGTTTCAAAAATTACCTCATGTTGAATATGTGTTCACCATTCATTGAAATAAATGAGCATGCTCTAAATGATATTAAGTCGTAGAATTTTAAAAGGTGATTGGATGATTTTTTTAATATATCCCATTGAGACATTGAATATAATTGTATTCTATGAACACGTGTAATATACAAGGAAATCATCCCCATACATGTGGTTACATTTAGTTAAAGAGTTACAAGTGAAGTAGTAGTAGTATTAGGATCAATATACATATTTTGTGTGTAACGATCGAGTACACGCTTAAATTCTTTTGGTAAATATGTATCTTTGCCATTTTAGTATGCCATCGGGGTGACCCAGACCCAATCCAAAACCTAGATCTATATCGTGGCCCGATTATGGGTCGAGATTTGTAAGACATTATATGGGCCTAGACACGGCCTACAACCCGCTTAATAGTATGGGTTCAGGAAGATGCCTGCTGAAACTTGTTATGACCCAGTTTGATCTGCATCCCTATATATACCTATATGCCTCATATTATCGACAATCTCACCGAGTATTGGACATAATTAAGATATTGTCTTACATCTTTAGCCTTCATATAACATGGACAAAAAAGATCCTATGCCTTTGTCTCTACCACATCTGGTCTAGAACGAAACCAAAGACTTTTTCAGTATTGCATACAATCACTCCAACAAAAACAGTTGATGTTATTACTGTTTTGTATAAAAGAACTTAACGAAATTGAAGAGGTAAAAATAGTTTACGCTGAGGGTATCGCTAGAAGGAGGGCTTGAACCTCCGACCTTGTGGTTAACAGCCACACGCTCTAACCAACTGAGCTATTCCAGCTTTGTTGTGTTGTTGCATCTTGTTTTTATTTCATTCCTCCCTCTTGGTTATTGAGGCTACCTAGAAAAACCACGTTGAGGTGGAGAGTCAAGAATGGACAACACCCCAGGCCAACTAGGATGTGTTCATCATGAATACATTGCCTCCCCTCCTATCCGGTTTGTGGGATTTGGACAGTCTGAGCGTGTGGATGCCGTTCAAATCCCAGCCACCATATCCTGGTCGTTTTCACCCTAAGATGTGGTAAAACCAGTAACCATGTCTGCACTACCAGAAATGGGATAGGTAATGACCGATTCGACGGCAAGCGGTTACGACATTCTCTCAACAGCGAAAGGTGTTGTGTTATTTTGGTGAAACAATCACGCACGTGCCAGGGATTCTGGAATCTGAACCTTCTGGTTGAGGTCCCTACGGAGGATTGAATGCAGGCGACAGGCAAGCCACAGCCCCCTCTACGTTAGGGTTAGCTAAGCGCAGCTCAGAGTGTCGACATGGTGGGTTCATGAAAGTGAACCGTCCCGAATTACGGTGCCGGTCAAAGAAGGCCGTTCTGGCTTAACTTTAATGCATTAGTTTGAGTCCAAGACTCGAAGTCCGCTCTGGTAAGAAATTTTTATTTTATCTCCACTGTGAAAAATTGTAGTTACGTGCATCATGCTGCAAGGTGGCGGCATCCTCAACGACATGGCGACATATTCACAACACCCTGGTTTTCCCGCCACACATATATATATAACTTGACTCGGCAGAGAGATTTGGAGGAGCAAAAGCCAGACAGAGGAGCAGCGGTGGTCCTCAGACAGAACGTCCTTCTGCCAACGCACGAGACCACCCTCTGAGAATATTAACCCACTCAAACACAGGGATCTCCAAGATCCCGTCCAGATACGACCACAGTTTAGAATATAGAAACTACCACAGCTAGCAACCACTCGTGTTCTTGATCGTCCCGTGTCACCACGCACATCAGCTTCCAGTGCCTTCTCCTTTCCCAAATGGGTTCCCTCCCTACGTTTCCCGAATGCCACTTCCCGTCACCGCTCAAGTACCCAGCCGTACGCCGGGACGAAACCGTCGTCGACGACTACCACGGCGTGCTCGTCGCTGACCCTTACCGCTGGTATGTACTAACCTATATATTCTCCCCATCTGCTCGTTGCATTCATGTTTTTCAAAAACTTACCCATGTTCCCGCCCATTCTATACAAGGCTCGAGGACCCGGACTCAACCGATACGAAGGCCTTCATCAAGTCTCAAGCGTCACTGACAGACAAGGTCCTCACATGCTGCGACGAGGAGAGGACCCTGCTCCGGGAGAAGCTGACGGCAATGATGGACCACCCACGGTACACCACCCCCGTTCGACGAGGTGGAAAATGCTTCTACATGCGCAACTCCGGACTGCAAGCGCAATGGGTGCTGTATGTCGACGACGAGGTGCTGGTCGATCCCAACGGGCTCAGCGACGACGGCACGGTGGCGCTGGGGTCGTACTCTGTGAGTGTCGACGGGAGTCATGTGGCGTATGGGCTTACGAGCAGTGGGAGTGACTGGGTTACCATCAGGGTCATAAGGGTAGATGATAGAGTGCAGCTGCAGGATGCCGTCTCTTGGGTATGGTAACGCAGCACTACCAGCAAGGATATGAAGATGCACGACAGCATTCTGGTTGAACACTAATGGTGACACTATCTTCTTTTCTATATTCCAGGTCAAGTTCTCCTCAATCTGCTGGACTCACGACGGAAAGGGATTCTTCTACAGCCGGTTCCCGTCTCCAGGGTACACATGTTTATTATAGCTAAAAGTAAAAAAAAAAGCTAGATATCAGAGCAAAATCGCGTTTAGTTTTGATTAACAGCAAACATCAACTAACTCTAGACGGCCAACGTTGATTACACTGATTTCTACTTCTTTCTTCAATTTTGCACAGCGAGAACGGGAAATTGGATGCAGGGACGGAAACCAACATAAACTTGTACCATCAGCTCTACTACCACTTCCTCGGAACTGATCAATCGGAGGATATAATGTGCTGGAGAGATATGGACCACCCAAAGTATCTCTTTGAGGCTCGTGTCACGGATGATGGCAAGGTATAGATTTTTGGAATTCATTTCATTCACACATTTTAGAGGAAACAAAAATGAATCAAAACAACATATAGATATACTTGCCTTTAAAATTATTTGTATGGACACCAACTCTAGGTAAAATTCAATGCCGACTTCATGAACACATTCCCCATCTAAAATGGCGCTTTGCTACTTTCTTGACTGCCCGTTGTTATTTGACCAATAGCTTTCAAAGAGAGAAGAAAAAATATGCTAGTTTGTTCTTTTAGATCACCGTTGGAACCACCCTCGAAGGAGGCCAGCATGCGTGATGGAACTAAAAATAAAATAAAACATACTATTTCACAGTCTCTAATTTATCGTAGTATCTTGACTGGGCTTACTCAGATGAAACTTCTTTCTTTTTTTCTTGTGCTAAAGGCCTTTATCTAAACCCAACCCAAAACGTGTGGATCTTAAAGAAAGCTCCCTACCTATAGCCCAACACAAACCAAATCCGAATTACATTAACCCCAACTATGGCCCCGATCACAGCTTAAATTTTCTCACCAGTTCAGCATGAGCCCAAACTATACCGCTATCAAAAAGAAATCGCTTGCCCGATCCGGACTTTTGATTCATGGTTGTGTACACCCAAACATAAAAAACCCTACCCCTGCTGCTTCTGTCTCCGTCTTGTGAACCCAATCAAACCATGTGGTCTGAAGAAGAAAATCGCCCATCTGACCCCTAACTGAAATTGTATAGAGCAGCTACATCTGACTTAATCTTAGATCGATTTTCTCACTGACTTGAACTTCGTGTGTCTAGCAAAGATTACACATATCCGACTTGACCGCAACCTTTCTGGAATTGTTTTCTCACTGGCTTTACCTAAACATACCTTGCAGTGCGTCTATCAAAATCAAATATGACTTCAACTTGTATTTTTTAAGAAGATGTGGTCAGATCCAAATTTATATTCTATACCGGATTGACGGATATTCACAACTACATATTCAGATATAAACACATAATTTTAATATATCCATTGGCCCTATTTAATTACTTACTATATATCCTCGTAATGTTTATTTTGAATAATTCTCTAATATTTTGCAATGATTCGCATTAGTTTTAAATTAACTATTTTCATTATATAAATATAATGTGGATAAAATTTGATATGCTCTTTTTTAGAATTTTGTGTTTAAAATCTTCCACAAAATTTATAGCTTTTGTGTGTTTTCGTCATATCTTAGATCTACTTACATTTCAACAACGTGCATTTCGTTTCAGATTTTCATGTTAGCCTCCAAAGAGATGAAAATATCTTAAAGTCAAATCAATTTAAACAGGTTTTGATATGAAAATTTGTCTTTTAAACGTTTAAGGACTAGTCAAGACGTGCTGGCCTAAAATGTTCCGAATGGTCCATCCAAACATGATTTTCATCCCTACCTTGCGGGTTTTGAAACAACTCCTTGTACGGATTTTTAAGACATAGCTTTGAGTCAGTGATTTTCTTTTTATCCAATTTGTATAGGGTTGAACAAAGACAAATGTAACCCAATGGGTTGCAAGTTATCCGTGGGTGCTCATGTAATATGTGTCAATATAAAAATATTTTAAAATTTTCTTCTCGACGGTAGAAGAAGACTATTAGTATTTTTACATGCTCATGTAATATGTGTCAATATAAAAATATTTAAAAAAAATTCATCTCGACGGTAGAAGAAGACTATTAGTATTTTTACATGAAAAATATAACACAAAAACAACCACTATACATTGATGATATCAAGCAAAAATGTTGTTCAAGTTTTACAATCATTCGACCACAACTTTTTTAGAATAAATTGTGTCGATGTCTAATTAAAACTCTAATGTATGATAATGATTGAAAAATTAGAGCTTGTAACTTGTCCTATGACTCTATATTAAGTTTGATATAGAAATTATATCATACAGTAGTAGATGTGTATTTGTTTTCTCCCAATATCTTTCTCTTAGATATTAGATCTTGTTGGACTAGTTTGAGTTTGTACTGAACTCCTTAACAACTAATAGGCAATAGTAGATCATCAAGCTTACCTTAAGTAGTAGTAGATCATTATAATTATTTTGATGTAATTGGATTAAGTAAGTGGGTTACTCGCAGGTGTCCGGGGGCCACCAATGAAATCAGCTAACTAAAAGGGTAGGTATGAGTTGGATAATTTTTAGTGGGTGGTGAATTTCATCACCCAATCTCGACATAGACGGGTCAACATGTGGGCATCCACAGATTTTAACTCAGTTTGACAAACCTAGCTGTAACAAAAAAAATATCCAATTTGTGTAGGTGTTTCTGAAACAGCAAAAATAGCAGGGGATGAAAGAAGTAGAGTTAGAATATCCATTTTTATCCTGTTTGTCGTTCTTCAAATACATTGCTAGAGGTTGTATGAATCGCACTATCTAGTGGTTGTGGCTGTGACTCCTGATTCTTCAAAACTCAACCTGACTAGTGTCTTCAAAATTTGCAGTATTGTTTTCTGTACATTGAAGAGGGTTGTTCTCCCGCAAACAAGCTTTACTACTGCGATCTATATTCCCTTCCCGGTGGGCTCCAAGGACTGAGGAGTAGCAACAACACCACCCTCCTCCCCTTTACAAAGCTCGTCGATAGCTTAGATGCCACGTACATGTACGTGGCCAACGACGGGGCAGAATTCACATTCCTGACAAACAACGAAGCGCCTAAGAGCAAGATAGTCCGGGTGGATCTGACACACCCAGAGGTATGGAGCGACGTGGTGCAGGAGTCGGAGAAGGACGTTTTGGAGTGGGCTGTGGCCGTGAACGGGAACCAGATGTTAGTCAGCTACATCAGCGACGTCAAGTGCGCTGTGCAAGTGAGGGACCTGGAAACGGGTAAATTCATGCATAAGTTGCCTCTGGAGATCGGTACTGTCCTGGGGATGACAGGTAGGCGGAGTGATGCCAGTGCCTTCATTGGGTTCACTAGCTTCCTCACTCCGGGCATCATCTATAGGTGTGACCTTGCAAACGAGGATGGACCGAAGATGGAAGTATTCAGGGAGATTGTTATCCCTGGGTTCAATCGATCTGATTTCCAAGTGAAACAGGTGAACATTAATTAACTTTCGATACCCACCTTTGAAATGAAATTTCCTCCAAAGATTCATTGCAGTCAGTAACTGTCCTTGTTTCACAGGCGTTCTCTACTAGTAGAGATGGTACAAAGGTGCCGATGTTCATATTCGCTAAGAAGGGCATCCCTCTAGACGGCTCACACCCAACTCTACTGCTGGGATACGGAGGATTCAGCGCAAGCCTCACGCCTTCATTCAATGTCAGCCGAGTCGTCCTTGCCAGACACCTTGGTGTGGTCTTCTCTGTTGCGAACATCCGAGGCGGTGGGGAATATGGAGAGGAATGGCACAGGGCCGGGTCGCTCTCCAACAAGCAGAACAGCTTTGATGATTTCATCTCCGCTGCGGAGTATCTTGTGAGGTACGGGTACACCAGTCCAGAGAAGCTGTGTATTGAAGGGAGGAGCAATGGCGGTCTTCTGATTGCCGCTTGCATCAATCAGGTTAATTGATCACATTGGAAGTTGTCCACGTTTCTGTTAATTGTAGCTTCTTGTTGCTATCATCGTGACACAAACTTATAATTGCAGAGACCAGACCTTTTCGGCTGTGCTCTTGCCCACGTTGGAGTTATGGACATGATGCGTTTCCATAGGTTCACAATAGGTAAGAAAATTCTGCCCAGCCGCTCTGATTTTTTTTCTTAATAATCTTCATAGCTCAACACTTCTCGGGCTACCTCTGTCTGACTTATCATTCCGTGATGTTCAGGTCATGCTTGGACAACCGAATTCGGATGCTCAGAGAAAGAAGAGGAATTCAAATGGCTCCTCAAGTATGAATCTCGAGCTCCCAGCTATATTAATCCCCAGACATTGCTAGTTCATGTAAATGTGTTCCGTTTGATATTATGCCTGATGTCGGCGTCCTCTTCCTTCTCAGGTATTCCCCTCTTCACAATGTTAGGCGGCCCTGGGAGAAGCGGCCGCATCGGCCTTGCCAGTATCCCTCCACAATGCTGCTGACAGCCGACCATGATGACCGTGTTGTGCCTCTTCACTCACTGAAAATGTTGGCGGTAGGCCCTTCACTACTGCTAAGAATATGCATTATGCCCTTAGAAGATTGTTATAGCTCTTCAAAAGCGGTTCTCAATTTGACACCATTGCCGTTGCTCCACAGACCATGCAGCATGTCCTCTGCACCAGCGCCAAGAGCTCCCAACAAACAAACCCAATCATTGCTCGCATTGACAGCAAAGCCGGGCATGGATGCGGACGTCCAACTCAGAAAACGGTTAGAACCTTAGAATTAACACCTTCATGTTTACATCTCATTTCCCTTTTCGTCTAGCTTGTGGCTCATGTGGTAGTTTATACTATCTTTCTAGATTGATGAAGCTGCAGACAGATATGGATTCATGGCAAAGGCGTTGGATGCTACTTGGATCAGTTGATCCCCAACCTCTCTCTCTCTCTCTCTCTCTGCAATATGATGCCCAGGCAGGTTGCTGGAACAAGCCGAAGGCTGCCAACTACTAATTACATAGCTCACTTTTTATGACAAGACGACACAACCTTGTGATGGAAGAGATGATCATAGCAGTACCACTAAAATCAAATGATTAAAGAGATATACCGATTGATTTTCCTCATTTTACAAGTATATGTAAATCTCAGTGTAACAGTTATGTACCCAGCAAGTTCACTTGGAAGATCCTTGTTCTACCAGTATCACACCATCCTTTTGTTATGTATTATATTACTGTCGTATAGGCATGATCGGACTACTACTGACTAACGAATTAGATGAAGGCAGTGACACGCATCGTTTTAGCCATGCATGCTTGCGGATGACCCGTGATGACGCTCAGGATTCTAGCTAAGGATGACGAGTTCACCAGCATGATTTATCATTCACACTCAACATGGACAATAAGTTTGGCGTCTCTTTCACTCCCGCAGTTATTCATCGACTATTGACACTGAGCACGACAATTCAAATGATTCTTTGTCTGAAAGGATTGCCCGTGAAATTATCAAATTATCCGTCATCTAGTAGCATAGTTGTCTAGTGATTATAAACGAGGCTTCTACAATTAAACTAAAAAAGTTATTCGCCAAAAAAAAAAAACATTCAATTAGAACAAGCACAGATAGGCTTACCTCGTTTCCTATTTTTTCACGTAGCAAAATAGATCAAGCTAGACATGTCCACCGTTTTTATTATATAAAACTTGCTTGCTGATGACTGGGTATGACCCTCAGCAGTCTAGCTATGCATGATGTGTTAAATGGCATAATTTTGGATTCATGCCCACTGGGAAAATACACTTGGTATCCTTTTACCCCCAACATTATTTACCAACTGTTAGCACAGCCCGTGAAATTCTAATGATTCTCAATATAAATTACCAGCATACTCAAATGGCAATCAAAGTAGTCGCATAGTTCTCTTGTGATTGTATATAAGGTGGCTACAGATCAGTGAAGAAGCTTTAGCAAATTTCTTTCAAGCAACCCGACTGAAGACTCAGAATACAGGAAGGCACCTCATTTCTTTGATCAATTATAAGCAACTTTAAATAACAGGTGGCCAGTTATATTGTAATATTTCAACGTGTGACAAGAGCATGCATGGCTGAACCTATCGATATCCTTGACGACTAAGCCATGATCTGCTTTGAATAATCGCATGATGGACCCGTATTTTACAAGAAAACTCTAGCACAACAGAAACAAGAGCATTAATAAAAGTTGGGTACAGGAAACAGCAATGTCCATGTTTCATGCTACAATTTACAAGTTTGTTTAACATCACAAGGAACATCTCATATTTTGATAGCGTAAGTTGACCTCGCTTCCACTCCCAGGATTGTCGTCAGTTCAGGGAAGAAGAATGGTCCGCAGTGACATGATTCAGGACTGCCTGAGTTGACTGGCGAGCAAACAGTTTCTGCCTGAACTGCACATATGGGTATGCTACAGAAGAGAGCACGTGAGCCGGCTTTGAGAAGGAGAAAATCTCATACCAGACTTGGTCATTCTCGTCTAATTCAACTGAAAATCTCTCTTCCCCGGCCTGCATAGAACATGTAAACCGTGAATAGCTTAAGCTGCCGTACATTTATCCAGTAAAACTGAAAACCCAAGGTAACCCAGCGAACATCGATCAGAAGACAAGGACTACATTAGCAACTCTAGGACACTGGTGGTTGTAACATGATATATCGAGTAGGAACTTTTTCTTTTCAGAAACAAGAAAAAGTTGGACGAACATACTACCCCTCCTTGCAGGCAAAAGATCATTATATTAAGATACAGATGCTAGAACCAAAACCAAAAACAAAGAACCAATAAAGTAAACAGGAAGACGAAGAGGAAAGCAGAAGACAGTATTAGCAACAGGTGTAGAAAACCAACCACGTTTCTCTTTGGTCATAGGTCCACCAGTTTTCATTGTTTCCTTGCAGATGAGCTATTGTAAGGTCCAGGATATCAGCAGGGGGGCTCTATAAGCTGGTAGAAGCCTAGTTCATTCTTTATCTGAGTGGGATGCTAGCTTATGTGCAATAAACTTGGCTTCCAGGACGTTCCTATTTCTAGACCCAGCGCATTCCTAAGGGTTTATTAAAATTGTCAAAAGAAAGTACCTCCATTAATTTGCCTAAACAACAATCCTAAAATCAAACAAATAAACAAGTCATCTGACACCAGCCCCATAATGGCTCCCCAAATGCTCCAACTTCGCCACAGAGCATTGCCCAGTACCTAGGAAGCACGGACACTTCAAAACAGGTGCCGCACCCGTGTCCGACACGTATTGGACACCCGTACTCCGTGGACACGCCTAAATACGTATTGGACACTTCTCCAGCCGTGTCCAACATTTTTTTTTGTTTTTTATAGGTGGACACGGCTTGGACACGGCCTGGAGACGGCCATGCCCATTTACAGCCCAAAACAGGCTTGCCTTTCCACTAACATAGTCACATAACTAGGCAGCTAAACATGTCTCTGATAGATCAAATCCAGCTCAGTTCGCAAGAGGGTGGCAGTTGTATTCTTGCTGTTCTTATCACATATCTAAGTCCAGAGCAGCAACAACTGTCTCCCTATTCTTGTTTTTATATAATCTCTCGACTCATTCATCTATTCTTGGGCTTGGGGCCTCCCTCTAGTTCTGGAAAACTGATTAACTGAGGGAAACTATCAACCTTTATCCATTGTTTCCTTGTTCTATCAATGTTTCTATGTTTATCACTTTCTTGAATATCCAGTTGTGTATTTATATTAATTGCTGCTGTGTATCTAAATAAATTCCTTATGAACAGTCTCAAAATTTATATGACATCTACATTTACTGAGTACTAGGTATCGACTTAAAGACTCTTATGTATGTCTAATGGTCAATATTCCGAAATTCAGCAGTGTGGCACATCATGGGACTGAATCCATGAAGTCTATTCTTAGACTAGGCTACTGGAATTGCAAAAAATGCTTACTCTTTATTAAAATTTCCTATCTTTTTGTCTTTTGATTCTTTTAGACTTCAAAATACACAACTTCAGTTCTTGGGGTTTCTTTACATCATTTCATGAGTCTCATCATACACATTAAAATCTTGAAATTGAATTCCACTTTTTCATGTTTCCATCTCTCTTATTTAATCTACCGGTCTCTCCTCTTCTTTTTAATTTTTATATCTCGTCATGTTTTGGGTATTACACATTGAATACGAATGGAAGTAAAATTCTTTTTTTTAACTTGTATTTGACATAAAAATGAAAAGACCTCTTTTATGGATAATTCTACTTCAATGTTTCAATGTTGTGGTTATACAATCCCCAATTGGTTTCATTTTTTAGCTTTATCTTAAATTAAGTTATATTGTCTAATTATCTATTTTTTTATTTCTTATGTGTTATATATATATATATATATATATATATATATATATATATATATAGTTTAATTTTAAAAAAATGCCGTGTCCATAGTTGTGTCCGTGTCCTATGTTTTCCAAAATCGCCGTGTCCCGTGTTCGTGTCCGTGTCCGCTTATGTGCTTCCTTGCCCAGTACTAAACATGAAACTAGTTCGATAGTAAGATTAGCTATCTAAATGTGCCTAATGAAACAATACTTTCTTGCAAATATCATTTTTCAACAATATTTTAACACATTTACCATCTTCGTTCCTCGTGATGCCTACTTGCTGAACCCAGCTATTGTGTTTATTCACTGCCGCATCTCCATTTAGCTTGTGCTGGCTAGGTCTGTAAACGGACCAAATTCGAAGCGGATAGTGCAGTATCCAAAAATCTGAATCTACTGGAAAAAAAATCTGATGGATAGCACATTTTAACATCTGAATTCCATTTGAGAGGATGCTATCTAAACGCGGATAGATATCTAACGTGAACATAAACTCATACATTTAATGCTAATTAATATACTATTTTATATATGAAATACTATTTTTACAAAGGTTGTCAGAACCAAACCGGTAAGTGAACCGGTGAGGCTTCCGGTTCTCGGTTCACTGAGTTCAATCGATGACATCAGCATGACATCATAATTTAGTTTTAAAATCTTATAAGATGTGAAAATCCAAAGAAAAACAAACATATCAATGAAAGTATCATAAAATAGCATAGAAACAGTAAAAATTCAATCTAACACTACATTTCCTATGCCCAATTATAGTGGAAGCGCAAAGGGGATGAGAACATGGAAGGAGCAAGCGAAAATAAACATTAATATGGGTCCAGCTGTCAAGGTATACACATGGCCAAGAATTGGCCAGTTGGAGGACACTGGGACCGGTTTAATGGTTCAACCAGTCAGTTGACGGATTTTGGCTGGTTTGAAGTCATTTCCGGGTTTGAGAGATAACCAAACCGCCCTAGCTTTCGGTTCAACCGGCCGGTTCAGTTCGGTTCTGAAAACCACGGTTTTTATGTCACGTGTTTAATAAATAATTATTTCCGATTGCTATATATATATAATATAGAGTTAATATTATAGGTGCTTAAATCTTTTTGGGAGCGGATACAACAATATCAAAAATCCAATCCAAATCTGGCTGATAGCGGATATTTTTAAATCTCGAATGCGAATCCGGATGTGGATTCTGGTTATCTATTTACCGGTCTACCGATGTTGGATTGAGGTTAGATTAACATCAAATACATTGTTCTTGCAAAGAAATTGATGAGTGAGAACATAAAATGTGAAAATGCAAAATTAGTTGTAAAACACAAGAAAAAAAATGGAGAAAACACAAGATACACAATGTATAAAACATGATTATGTAGTATGAATTGTGCTAAGCATTCATTGATGCAGACATGGGACAGACTAGTTCCACAAATGCAAGACACATGCATGCCAAAAGGACATGGTAAAAAGCGTATAAGTATGATGTTATGTGACATCATCCGCTTCCAACTTCACGCCCTTGGAATTCATTACAAATGTCAAATGAAAAATATAATAAAATTATAATAAGTTAGAGAAGATTGTAACAACTAACAAGAATGTACTACATAGGACGGGGAGGCTATCAACTCTCCTCTAAGATCCCTTATCTAGCTGCTTTTATACCAAATGGTCTTCCTACTATATAGGAGAAAGGGTAAATGGGGTCATGGCAGGAGAAGTATCCAATAAACGTCAAACATTCCTAGAAAATGGGACAAAATGTTGGACACTACTAGGATTTGTCGAGTACGGAACCACGAGTGTCCAATATGCCCAATATGAATAGGGGTATTGTTTTGAAGTGTTTATGCTCATAGTGACTACAGAGTTATATGAGTACTAGTTAAAGATAGATGAAAGTCATTTCCACTAAGATGTTCTTCATCATTTAAAATTTTGTATTATAGCTAAAAAGACTTCACTATGCAAGATTAGGATGATGTAAAGCTTACTTATCAAGGCACCTAGTCAATCGGGTTTGCAATTTCTAAAAACCGCATGATTATATAGCCAAAGGGAATACGTCACGCCTAAAATCATTCCAAGCACTACGGAGGTGGCTACAGAGCTATTTCATTGGAAAGCTCCTATTAAGATGGGAAATTCCCCAATAAAGCTTCCCCTACCAGGTGAACTCATATTGGCCAAAGTGGAAGAGAAGCAAATGGTGGAGAGATTAGGCATGGTGCTCACTGAACCTCCATAATATCTAACAAGTTGAGTCTTATATCGATCATATAAAACACCAACACATAGAATAAGGGCTGGAGTGACCGGTCCATGACTTGACATCAGTGGAACCTCTATTTCTGTAGTCTGCGCTTAGGGTTTGACTGGTTTAATGTAATTTGTCCTGAAAACATTGGAAGTCAGGTTTCCCTTCTAATTTTAGCGGATTTGTTTGGTGGAAGTCCGGAACTTGAGTTTTCCAGGTTTTTTTGGACTTCCAGCGATATATATAGTTTGATATTTCAGACTTCCTAAGTAAACCCAACAAAAAACGAGTTCCCTTGTTCCGCCCTATAGTCGTGTCTCGCTCGCTTCCATTGTTCTATTGGGCGTGCGATCTCTCTAGGGCTTGCTCACGATCTTTTGCTTGCTCAGGAAAAGATTGGTCGCTGACTAGCTCCGCCGTTCTCCCTTTAGATTTCTGTTGCCCGATCCTCTGCCTGGAGGCAGCGTGAGGAGGTGGACGACCGTGCTTTTCTTTTTCCTCGGTCTAGAGTCCCGCTCTGGTATAGGTAGTTGGTTGCCTACTAATTTTGTTCGTCCGGTGGATTGGGTTTAAAATTGATTTGATAGTTGGCTGGTTGCTGATTTTGGGTACTTCATTTGTTCTTTCTCCACCCAGGACCTTGAGGACCGGAGGTCCTTCCTCACCTTTCCCTTTTCTGATCGTTAGTCTGTCTCTAGTCTTTTTCAATAGTTTACTCTCTAGTATTCTTGTGGAATCTTGGTTTCATTTGTGAATCCGCTTCAAGCCAATCTATAAGAAGCTTGATAAGTTGTCTTTTATTATATTCAGACAGAAGTTTGAAATTGAATGATCATGTAGTTCTGTTCTTGTATAGTTAGGAGTATAACAAATAAATTTGGACTATAATACCTTCTATAACCAGATTTTGTGCCTACAACTACAACGAACCAATCAATTGAAAGTCAATCTTCAGTAAAACTCAATGCTTCAAACCAATCAGTTGGAACTCGTTTTCTTGGAAGTCCATTTCAATTTTGAGAAAACAAATTCCAGAAAAGTTCCAGTTACACCAAACCAATCAGACCCTTAAGGAAGGCTGGCTCAAAAGGTGCCCAGCCCCATCGGTGACCTTGTTGACTCAAGGTCAATTAGGTCAATGTTGACTCACGTCTAAATTGACTAAACCCGTGTTTTGATGATGACTAACCATTCCACATATTGGTGTCTAATGCCTCTACTTGAGTGTTTTCAGATTAGGTATAGACACACTCCAATTGCTCTAACTTGCGTATTTCAAATTGGAGAAAAGACAAGTCAAAGTCATACAAGTGGACGTTTTTGTAATATGATGTATATCCATTAGAATCATGTTGTAAATCACTTGTAATGATTGTATGACTTGTAATTAAGCTTAGAAAAATATCAGGAACACTTAGATCGAATATTAGAGCACTTTTAATGCAACTTTGAAAATCAATTACAAGCACTTGTTCGGTCGAGTTTCCCACCCTGAAACTCGACCGATCAACCTTGGTCGATTTTCTGAAGATTGCATCGGTCGAGTTGTGCACTCACAGAACTCGACCGATTGGGTAGTAGGCCAGTTCCAGTTGGAATGGTCGGTCGAGTTTCCTCAGAACAAACTCGACCGATCATTTCAATATTGGGTTGCCTGCTACTTGATCGGTCGAGTTACACATATAGAAACTCGACCGAATGCACTGTACGGAAAAGTGCAGAAAAGTGTTTCTAGCCGTTGTGGAGTTGCAACAAGTGAAAATAGATCTGTTGCAAGCCACAAAACGGCTAGTTTTCGTTCACAAGTGTTCCCAAAGGCTAAGAGGCATCCCCAGCTATAAATAGGACCCGTTGGGCTTCATTCTAAGGTTGAGCATTCATTGCAAACTCTTTATGAGGTTCCTATTCTATAGTTGAGTGCTTCCTACAGCCTCCTCTCTCTCTCTAAGCTTAATCACTTGCTACATCCATTAGAGTGAGTAGGAAATCTGTAAGAGAGCTAGTCTTATTTGTATATCTTGTGAGGCTCTCACTTCCACCACCTCCCCATCTCTCATTTGCTATCTTGAAGATGAAGGTTCTCTCTCTTGTCCATTAGAGGTGAAGAAGAACAAGGGAAGGAGTCCCTTGGTGAAGATCAAGGCAGAAGACTTGGAGCTAGAGTGGGTAAGCCCTTGGAGAAGGCAAAAGACTCAAGCTCAAGTAGGTAAGACCTTGGTGGAAAGCTTCTCCGAGTGAAGGTGAAGTCAAAGGCGGAAGATCCAAGAAGAGTGGGTAATTCCTACAAGGCCGAAGACTTGTGCAAGAGTGGGTAAGTCCTTGGAGAAGGCCGAAGACTCTTGCAAAGTGGGTAAGTCCTTGGTAAGGTTGAAGACTCTTTGTATTGGATAGGTAAGTCCTTTGTTGGTCATGTATTGTAAGTCTTATAAGTGAATATAAGAGTGCAATTGTTGGAAGTCCTAGAGGTTGACCTCTCTAGGCAAGTGGACTGACACACTTCTAGTTTGAAGTGTGGAACCACTCTAAATAGCTTGTCTAATTGGTGCATGTTCAATCTCTCTTATCCTTTCTATGCATGATTTAGTTGCACTCAAATTGCCTATTTAGCAACCTTATCTTGTCATATATTTTGAAGGTTTAACGAGTTTTGTTTAAGTGCTTTCAGCTCTATTCACCCCCCTCTAGAGCATCTAATCACCCATCTAGGATCCATCAAGTGGTATCAGAGCGGGTCTTCTCCAAGCATACTTCAACAAGTAGGAGAAGATGGGTGACTACCAAGGAGGGAGAATCAGCCTACCAATCTTTGATGGGAGCAATTTCCTCTATTGGAGAAGAAAGCTTCAATTCTACATCCAAGGATCAAGTCTTGAGATGTGGCAAATGGTGATTAGCCCATACATGCAACCAAAGACAAAGATTGAAGAATGGGATGAAGCCGCCTTGATGAAAGCAACCTTGAACGCTAGAGCAATGCACATCTTATATGCCTCCATGACCCCCACCGAGTTCAACCGGATTTCTTCTTGTGAGACGGCTTATGAGGTATGGAGAAAGCTTTGCATCACTTATGAAGGGACAGATCAAGTGAAGGAAAGCAAAGTCTACATGCTCAAAGGGCTGCTTGAGAACTTCAAGATGGGAAAGGAGGAGAGCATAGCCAACATGTACTCAAGGCTCAACACCATCTTAAATGGTCTTGCTGTTCTAAGACATCCTATGTCTAGTGGAGAGATCAACTCAAAGATCCTTAGAACTCTCCCCAAGAGGTGGGAATCCAAGGTGACTTCTATTGAAGAAGCAAGGTCTCTTAGGGATATTCCTATTGAAGATCTCATTGGAAATCTACAAGCACATGAAGCTACACTTGACAAGAGGGAGGAAGTAGAAAGACAAGAGAAGAAAGAGCTAAAGAGAATGAAGAAGGCTGAAATGAAGGCTCAAATTGAAGCTATCATGGAACAAGTCTCTCCATCCTCTCAAGTTAAAGAAGATGCCATGTACTCCAAAGGTCGACTCTACAAAGGCAAGTCCTCCTCCATCCGGTGCTTCACGTGTGGAAAGAAGGGTCACTACAAGGAAGATTGCCCACAAGGCAAAAAGACCCATCTTCACAAGAAGAAATGGCAATCAAGCTCAAGTGACTCCTCCAACTCAAGCTCAAGTGAAGATTCAAGGGAAGGATCAAGCTCAAGCTCTAGTGATGAAGGAGAATGCCATTTTGCCCTTATAGCGTCAACAAATGAAGACTCAAGTGAGGTAAATCTAGACTCTTTAGATAAAGAATCTTTAATTGCTATTATTCATGACATTTGTGCCTCTTATAAGTCTTCTAAAAAGAAAAAGAAAAAGCTTGCTAAAATTGTTGATAATTTGCATATAGAACTAGATGATCTTGAATATGCTAATTCTTGCTTGCTTATTGATAAAAATGATTTTCTTAGTCAAGTAGACTCTCTTAAACTTGAAAATGCTAGTTTACTTGATAAGATTAAATTTCTAGAAGCTCAACCTCTCATGCCTAGTTCTAATGAAGAGCTCACTTTAATTGTTGATTCTCTCATGCATGACATTGATGTTCTTAAATCTGAAAACAAGGACAAAGATTTTGTTTTGCATGAATTAGAAATAGAAAATGCCTCCTTGCTTGCTAAAATCAATGGGCATGAATCTTGTTCTAGTTCTACAAATAGAGAGAATGATGTTGCTTCTCTTCATATTGATAGAGATTCTTATTCATCTAAATCTCTTTGCTTAGAAAATGATCTTTTGCATGCTAGAGATAATATTAATCAATTGTCTTCGACTATTGCTTCTCTTAAGCATGATAATGATAGTTTGAGATCATCTTTGCAAAGATTCTTAGTTGGTAAGAAGAGCCTTAATGATATCCTACACCATACTACTAAACAAATTGGTAGACATGGTTTAGGATATGACAGTAGTCAAGGGAACAACAAAGATAAAGGACCTTCAATATTCAATGGAGAATCCTCTAGTTCCAAGACTATGGGCACATGCAACAATTGCAATGATTTTGGTCATTATTCTACTTGTTGTCCTTTTAGGAAAGCACCCAAGAGAAATAGGATTTGGGTTGCTAAACTAACTCCTCCGGACCCAAAAATATGATTGGGGACCATTTCATCTTTCTTCTTGTAGGTACTTGCAAATGGATTGACTTGAGCTATTGAATTGCAAATTGACTTGTCAATCCACATGAAAGAAGAAAGGTGAGATGTGTAGAGGGTGACAACAAGTGGAAAAAGCATTGGTAAGCACAAAGGTAAAGGTTTTATTGCTTATAACCATTTCTAACTTGTTTTTGTCAAGTTAGTGTGCACTATACATATGGTTTTTGAGTCAAAAGTGACATTTTGTGATTCTCTTCACACTCTTGCTCAAAAACTATTTCTAATGCTTCTATAGTGCATTACTAACTTGCTTAGACATGTTTGGATATGGTTTGTATATTTAGCATGCCTTTAAATATGTTTTTATGAAATATATGTGCTTTTTGACAGCTGCTCTGTCGGTCGAGTTTGCCCTAGTGAAACTCGACCGATAGGCACCAATGGGTGTTGCCAGCAGTTGTCATCGGTCGAGTTGCCAATGCACAGAACTCGACCGATTACACTGTGCATAGAATATAAATTTGGCTTATTGAGTGAGAATTTCCCTCTCAACTAGATTTTCTCAACCAATAGCCTTATTCTTTGGCACTCTCATGTGGTACCTTTATTTATGCATATTGCCATGTTCTAAATTGCCTATCTTGCTTACAACTCTGTCTCTCTAATTGCTCTAAATTGGTAAATCTATATGTTGCAATTACTTGCTTTGAGTTGTTTTGCAGGTTTTGATGATAGTCTCTTTGGATCGCTTGGTTGTGTCTAAAAATTGCTTTCGTTGTGCTCTAACTTGCTACATCTTTCTGGGTGTATATCTTGTGTTTGATACAACCTTGAGATTCTTAGGGGTAATCATCTTTTGGTAAGGATGCATATCTTGTGAATTATATCCTTCCATGATTCTAAAATTGCTTATCTCTTTGTTTGGATATATCTCTACATCTACTCATAGCTTGCTTTATATTGTGGTATCTCTTGCTATGATCTAGATCCTACTAGTAGTCCTAACTTGTGATATCATCTACTAGTAGTTCATATACATGTAGTTCTAACCTTGTTTACAAATTGTCATCTTTGATCATCTATATGTTATGCTTGTATCTTATCTCATACATGCTCAAGATTGTTCCTTGAATTGCATATCTACTATCTTGAGTTGTTTGCATAACATTGTGATGCAGGGCACATAGAGCTACATTATATGTAGAAATTGGAGTATTTTTGGATTTTATGCAGATTTTGCTCCAATTTCAGTTTTGCTGCAAGTATAGTGTTTTTTATGCAGAAACACCCTTCTGAGCAAGACTCATCGCTTCGCCATGAGCTCCGATGGTTTTTGGTCAAATTCCATCATCTTGAGGGTCAAAATTGTGATTTATTGTTTTTCTGCAGCACTTTATCTTGCATTTTTGGGTTGTTCAAGTATATGCTTTAACTTGCTTTTCTATCTATGCTTGGACAAGCCCCTATCTGTGCTCTTCTACTCTCCTTATATATATTTGTGTTATCTCCTTTCTCTTAACAAGTGATGTTTCTTATTTCTTCATAACCCCACTTTTTGATATGACAAAGGAGGAGAAAGGTATGTCTTCTTTTAAAAGAGGAAGAAGGCATGTCTTACATGAAGAAGAGAAGTATGTCCATGTAAAGGGGAGAAGGTAAAGGGGAGGAGACATATATGTGTAGACATATATGAGTAGAAGACATAGTTTCTATAAATGTTATGAAAGCTAACCATACAGGAGAAATAGCATCAATTGAGGGGGAGTATGAAAACTCCATGCGCATCAATTGAGGGGGAGCATATGAACTCAATTCTATTGAAACCCCTAGGTTTCTCCAAAGGTATGACTTTACTTTAAAGCTTTCAATACATTTATGGAATGGTTTGTCATCTTCAAAAAGGGGGAGAATGTTGACTCAAGGTCAATTAGGTCAATGTTGACTCACGTCTAAATTGACTAAACCCGTGTTTTGATGATGACTAACCATTCCACATATTGGTGTCTAATGCCTCTACTTGAGTGTTTTCAGATTAGGTATAGACACACTCCAATTGCCCTAACTTGCGTATCTCAAATTGGAGAAAAGACAAGTCAAAGTCATACAAGTGGACGTTTTTGTAATATGATGTATATCCATTAGAATCATGTTGTAAATCACTTGTAATGATTGTATGACTTGTAATTAAACTTAGAAAAATATCAGGAACACTTAGATCGAATATTAGAGCACTTTTAATGCAACTTTGAAAATCAATTACAGGCACTTGTTCGGTCGAGTTTCCCACCCTGAAACTCGACCGATCAACCTTGATCGATTTTCTGAAGATTGCATCGGTCGAGTTGTGCACTCACAGAACTCGACCGATTGGGTAGTAGGCCAGTTCCAGTTGGAATGGTCGGTCGAGTTTCCTCAGAACAAACTCGACCGATCATTTCAATATCGGGCTGCCTGCTACTTGATCGGTCGAGTTACACATATAGAAACTCGACCGAATGCACTGTACGGAAAAGTGCAGAAAAGTGTTTCTAGCCGTTGTGGAGTTGCAACAAGTGAAAATAGTTCCGTTGCAAGCCACAAAACGGCTAGTTTTCGTTCACAAGTGTTCCCAAAGGCTAAGAGGCATCCCCAGCTATAAATAGGACCCCTTGGGCTTCATTCCAAGGTTGAGCATTCATTGCAAACTCTTTATGAGGTTCCTATTCTATAGTTGAGTGCTTCCTACAGCCTCCTCTCTCTCTCTAAGCTTAATCACTTGCTACATCCATTAGAGTGAGTAGGAAATCTGTAAGAGAGCTAGTCCTATTTGTATATCTTGTGAGGCTCTCACTTCCACCACCTCCCCATCTCTCATTTGCTATCTTGAAGATGAAGGTTCTCTCTCTTGTCCAAGAGAGGTGAAGAAGAACAAGGGAAGGAGTCCCTTGGTGAAGATCAAGGCAGAAGACTTGGAGCTAGAGTGGGTAAGCCCTTGGAGAAGGCAAAAGACTCAAGCTCAAGTAGGTAAAACCTTGGTGGAAAGCTTCTCCGAGTGAAGGTGAAGTCAAAGGCGGAAGATCCAAGAAGAGTGGGTAATTCCTACAAGGCCGAAGACTTGTGCAAGAGTGGGTAAGTCCTTGGAGAAGGCCGAAGACTCTTGCAAAGTGGGTAAGTCCTTGGTAAGGTTGAAGACTCTTTGTATTGGATAGGTAAGTCCTTTGTTGGTCATGTATTGTAAGTCTTATAAGTGAATATAAGAGTGCAATTGTTGGAAGTCCTAGAGGTTGACCTCTCTAGGCAAGTGGACTGACACACTTCTAGTTTGAAGTGTGGAACCACTCTAAATAGCTTGTCTAATTGGTGCATGTTCAATCTCTCTTATCCTTTCTATGCATGATTTAGTTGCACTCAAATTGCCTATTTAGCAACCTTATCTTGTCATATATTTTGAAGGTTTAATGAGTTTTGTTTAAGTGCTTTCAGCTCTATTCACCCCCCTCTAGAGCATCTAATCACCCATCTAGGATCCAACAGACCTAAGTGGCTGCCTAAGGCCTTGAGGCTCAAATTAAGCCACTTCAACGCTAATTTAGCGCAAGTTAGGTTTGTATTTGATCAAACTGAACCATTTTATGGTTGAAATGGGAGCAATTTATCCCAAATGAGGTCAATTTAGGGTAAATTAGGTTTGCTCGGGGAAAACAAGCCTGATTTTGGGGAAAATAGGTCTAATTTGGGGGAAGTAGGTCTGATTTGGCCATGTAAGGCCTCATTTAGATATATATAGGGAAAATTAGGGCTAGTTAGGTTTGATTAGGTCATAATAATGCAAAATCAGGCTCTTGATTTTAGGCCAAATTATATCCAGCTTAAGCAGATTAGGTCTGATTTGGGGAGAACAAGTCTGATTTGGGGGAAATGGGTCTAATTTGGTGCGATTAGGTCTAGTTTTGCCAAATTAGGTCTTGTTTAGGTCAACATAGTGAAAATTTGGGGAAGTTAGATTTGATTGGGTCATAATATGCAAATTAGGTTTGATTTAGGACAAATCATGTTAAATGTGGGCACATTAGGTCTAATTTGGGGAAAACAAGTATGATTTGGAGGAAATAGTTCTAACTTGGGAAGAGTATGTCTGATTTGGCCAAATTTGGTCCCATTTAGGTCAATATATGGAAAATTTAGGAAAATTGGGTCTGATTAGGCTATGTTATACAAACTTAGTTTTGGTTTAGGTCAAATTAGGGTAAACTATATCAAATTAGATCGCATGTGGATCAAAAGAATTCAAGGTAGGGCCAATCAGTTCTAGTTTAGGTCATGTTAGGTGTGATTTAGCCTAAATTTTATGTAATATTATGTAATAATATCATTCTTTAATATGTACATATCTGAAATATGAACGTAAACATCAAGAAATTCATCATTGTTTATAAAAAAGTAAAACGCATGGGCGCCCACATGGGCTCCCCCTCAGAAACACCTAGCATCTGGCCGCCTTAACAATTGTGATGTAAAGCAGTGTTAACGTAAAAGATTTACCTTAGATCAAGCATCCACTTATGAGAAATGAGTAGCAACAATAATGTATTGAGTTTGATCCCCTCTTCTCTTGTCTCTTGAAGAACATGTAGGTATGGTATCAAAATGTTGCATGACTTATTGTGCAGTTTATTGCAAGTATCAATGCATGGTGGTATGCTTAGTATCAAGCAAGATTTGCAAGTGGATTCCTTAAATGCATAGAAGGTACATAATAACTCATGTCTATGATGTCAGTTACAATGTGTTTAACTAAATTTTGACAATTTCATTGAAGTTTTTGTCTTGACATTTGCCTATGGGGAAGCTAGAGGATGGAAGCGATCAAAAAGGTATTGTGAGGAAGATGAGGTAGGAAATTGTGGGCAAGTCACTCCCCCTTTTCCTTTTGGGCATGAGTTTTGAATTTTGAGAAAATTACCCTTCCTCCCATTAGAAACCACCTTCTTCTAAAGCAACCCTAAGCAAGGATGAAAGCCTATTTTTGTAGGTTTACTATATATTAAATCAAAACCTTTACTTACTGCACCAGCTTTTTCATTTGAGCTACTAGCCTCCTAACTTGGCATTTTAGGCCAACTCCATTAATTTTTGTTAGAACTTTAACCTAGTTCTCAGGACCAGCCTGATTAAATTATTGAAGTTTAGCAATAATATTATAACAAAAAAAATCAATTCATAAAAATTATCACCTAGCTTGCCAGGATACAAGAAATCTTGACAATTGACATGGAAAGATCCATGGAAGCACCTCTAATTCCCAAAAAATCTGTTAATATATTTCATATTTATTCTATTTTGTAATTTCTATATCCTGCTGGACCTCTATGTAAATTATTCAGTTTCTCTTATTAATAAAAAGGGAGAAGGCATATTGCCTCTCTCAACGCTGCATTGCATGTTGCATTGTGGCACCACATTTTACATGGTACCATAGCAAGGTTCCTAACCTAACCCTACTCAGCCTTCACAACCCAGCGTCGCCGCCAGTCGGCCGGCCGCCAACCTTCCCCGGCCGCCAGCGTGAACAATAACTCCTGCGTAAACAGAGCACGTCGCCAACCTTCCCCGGTCACCGCGTCGCCGGCCCAAAGCGGGCGGAGCAGCCGTCTCCCGAGCCAGGCGTTGTAGCCGACGTCTCCCCCTTCTCTTCTATCTCCGGATCGTCGGGTCCTTCGATTGATCCAACTAATTTCTAAATCCCAAACCAGAGAGTCCGTCAGTACATAAGAAATTCCTAATCACATCTCCTCCATGTGTGATTAGGGAATTTCAGTTGGGGGTTGTGGATGCGTCAGATACGCATCTGATCTTGTAACGTGACGTGTATGTATCTCCCCGTCACCCATATCTTCTTGTGACAAGTATCAATCTGTCACTCTTCTTCTCGTCAAATCATGGAGGACACCAAGGCATCTACCATCTACAGTGAGATGTCTCCTATCCCCTCCATCAAGCTATACGGGAAGAATTATCTCTTATGGATGAATGTTGTCCATACTGCATTAGAGTCACGCGACAAGGCGAGACACGTTGATTCTGATCCTCCTGCACTTACTGACAAAGGCTATGCTGAATGGAAGCGTCATAACAGTCTGGTGAAGACCTGGTTGTGGGGGAGCATGGAACCTGGGATTGCCTCGAGGTTCATGTTTTACACTACGGCCAAAGAGATCTGGGATGCAGTGAAGAAACATTATTCTCAAGAGAAGAATGCGCTTTGTCAGTTCATGATATATGATCGCCTGTTTGCAGAACGACAGGGAGACATACCTTTAGAAGAATACTTTGGAGTGATTCAAGGTATTGCACAAGAGCTGAGTTTCTATCATCCAATAACTGTCCAGGAGCAAGTCAAAGATAGAGATGACTTGATTATAGTAAAATTCTTGTTTGATCTGAGTTCTTCGCGTCGTTCAGCCCGTAGTGTTATCTTAGCTTCTGATAAACTTCTCAGCTTGGAAGATGCCTATTCAAGGATTTTACAGGCAAATTTTGAACATGTTGATCCTACTGTAGTCTCATCTCAGGAAGATTCTCATGCTTTTGTAGCTGCTGCAGTGAGAGGAGGACGGACAGGTATGGGCCGAGGATGTGGAACTCGCCCTAAGTGCACTTTCTGTGACAAACCTGGACACAGTTGAGAAATGCTGGAAGAAGCATGGTCGACCTGCTGCACCACCTGTGGGAGCAGCAAACTATGCTACCACCACTGAGTCTACTGAGCCTCCTGCTTCGAGTTCTGGTCCTTCTGGCATTACACTCACCAAGGAAGAATATGATAGATTTATTCTGGCTACTCAGCATCTGAGCTTGGGATCATCATCTTCAGCCAATTTGGCGTCCACCACTGGTAATCAGGCTACCTCTTTATTGGCTTCTGGTTCTACTTCATCATGGGTCGTTGACTCTGGAGCGTCACAGTATATGACTGGTCTGAGGAGACTTCTTCATTCCATTGACTCACATATTCCTCACAAATCTGTAACAATAGCAGATGGTTCAGTGAGGAGAGTGTTAGCCAGTGGATCTGTTTCTCTGACTCCTGGAATTGATTTTAAATCCGTACATTATGTGCCTGCTTTTCCTTTTAATCTTCTGTCTGTTGCTAAGTTGATTGATATTGTGAAATGTACGGTAACTTTTGGACCTTCTTGTTTTGTATTACAGGATCTCAAGAGTATGAGGACGATTGGTGGAGGGGACTAGGAAAGGTGATCTCTACCTCTTCCACAGTGACAGTCTGCCTCGCAAAGTGTCTGCTCCTGCTCCAGCTGTCCTGTTGAGTGGCTCTCCCTTACTGTGGCACTACAGATATGGACATCCTTCATTAGAGAGCTTGAGAAAGTTAGAACCAGAATTGTCTCAAGTATCGTCTCTAGAGTGTCAATCCTGTCAACTGGTGAAACATCATAGAATGTCTTATCCCAGTCGTGTCAATAAACGGGCGTCATGTCCTTTTGAGTTGGTCCATAGTGATGTTTGGGGTCCTGTAAAAGACCATAGTTATAATGGTTTTCGTTATTTTATCTCTTTTGTGGATGACTTCTCGAGTATGACTTGGATTTATTTGTTGAAAAGTCGAGATTCTGTGCTATCTATTGTCAAACATTTTCATCAAGAAATAAAAGTTCAATTTGATTGCAATATTAAAGTTCTTCAATCTGATAATGCCTTGGAGTATGTTCAAAATGCAATGGCTGATTTTTGTAGTTCAGTTGGGATGATACATCGTACATCATGTCCTCACACCCCTCAGTAGAATGGGGTAGCAGAGAGGAAAAATCGTCATCTCCTTGATATTACCAGGACAACCATGTTTCAATCTAATGTTCCTAAGCGTTTTTGGTCTGACGCCCTTCTTACTGCTTGTTTTCTTATCAACAGGCAACCTTCTTCTGTGCTTCAAGGACGTACTCCTTTTTCTGTCCTACATCCCAAAGATCAACCTTTCCTTGTTCCTCTTAGAGTGTTTGGTTGTACTTCTTTTGTCCACAATTTTGATCCTAAGGCTGATAAGTTATCTCCTAGGTCAATTAGGACTCTCTTTCTTGGGTACTCCAACACTAGCAAAGGGTACAAGTGTTATTGTCCAAGTCTTCGTCGCATGTTTGTGTCTAGAGATGTGACTTTTCATGAATCCACTCCATATTTCTCTAGTGTTCCCAGTAAAGGGGAGCAATTATGTGAGAGAGTGCCATCATCAGATGCTAATGAGAGAGTGCCACCACCACATCAGAGTGAGAGGGTGCCACCTATCATTCCTGACTATACTATAATTCAGGAAGAGCAGCCAGCAGATGGTCCACCAATTCAGCAATAGTCACATGTTTATAGCAGACGAGGCAGACAAGATCTAGAGGAGGTAGCGACTCCAGTCTCTGAGCCTTCCCCATCCTCCTCTACTCAAGGGATTCCTGAAGAACCATCTGACCTTGATGTTCCCATTGTTGTTCGCAAAGGTACTCGTTCCTGTACTATTCGGCATCCTATTACAAATGTGTGTTGTTTGTCCAAGTTATCTCAGCAGGCTCGCTCATTTGCTCTTGGGATTGATTTTGTGGTCATTCTAAGAAATCATCTTGATGCAATGAAGGATATTGGTTGGAAACAGGCTATGCATGTTGAAATGTCTGCTCTGTTACAGAACAACACTTGGGAACTTGTTGACTTACCTCCAGATAAAAATGTTGTGGGATGCAGATGGGTATTCACAGTAAAACATAATCCAGATGGTTCAGTGGAGAGATTGAAAGCTAGACTGGTGGCAAAGGGGTACACTCAGACGTATGGGGTTGATTTCTTTGAGACCTTTTCACCAGTGGCCCGTCTGAATTATGTGTGTATTCTTATTTCTCTGGCTACTACATTTGACTGGCCTCTATTTTAGCTCGATGTCAAGAATGCCTTTCTTCATGGTGATCTACAAGAGGAGGTGTACATGGAGCAACCACCTGGTTTTGTTGCTCAGGGGGAGAGTTATAAGGTGTATAGACTGAAGAAAGCCATCTATGGATTGAAACAATCTCCTAGAGCTTGGTTTGACAAGTTCAGTGATGTTGTGCTAAAGATGGGTTTTTCTCGTTCTGTTATTGATCACTCTTTATTTTATTCTACTTCTGGTGGATCTATTATTATTGTTGTGTATGTTGATGATATTGTTATCACTGGTAGTGATTCCATAGGCATATCTCATGTGAAAGCGGGCTTACAGGGGCACTTTCACACAAAGGATCTGGGAAAACAGAGATATTTTCTGGGCATTGAAGTACTTAGATCTCATGCAGGTACCAATTTGTCTCAGGGAAAATATGTGTTGGATTTACTACAGGAAACTGGTATGAGTGAGTCCAAGCCTATGTCTACTCCTATGGACTATCATGTGAAGGAAATGATTGATGATGATGATTATCCAGATCCAGGATATTACAGGAAAATTGTGGGAAAATTGATATATTTGACAGTCACACGTCCTGACATTTCTTTTGTTGTAGGAGTGGTGAGTCAGCATATGAGCTCTCCAAAACAGTCTCATTGGACATCTGTTTGTCGTATTCTGAGATATCTGAAAGGTGCACCTGGTAAGGGAATCACCTATTATAGGCCGAAGACTCTTGTATCCACACTATCTCTTACTGGTTATGCAGATGCAGATTGGGCTGGTAATCTAAATGACAAGAGGTTTACGTTTGGATATTGCACATTTCTGGGGAATCATCTTATTACCTGGAAAAACAAAAAGCAAAATGTTGTGGCAAGATCTAGCACGGAAGCTGAGTATAGAGCAATGGCACATGCATGTTGTGAGTTGCAGTGGGTTCAATCTGTACTTTTTGAATTAAAGATTCCTATTTTGTCTCCTATAGAACTCAGATGTGACAATCAAGCGGCCATATACATTACTAAGAATCCAGTCTTCCATGAACGTACTAAGCACATTGAAGTTGACTGCCACTTTATCAGAGACCAGATCAAGAATGGAACTGTTGTGACTCCACATGTCAAGTCTGAAGATCAACTTGCAGATGTTCTTACGAAGCCATTGAGTCCAACAGCTTTCCATAGTTTTTGCAACAAGCTGGGTCTACACGATGTGTACACTCCAGCTTGAGGGGGAGTGTTAATATATTTCATATTTATTCTATTTTGTAATTTCTATATCCTGCTGGACCTCTATGTAAATTATTCAGTTTCTCTTATTAATAAAAAGGGAGAAGGCCTATGGCCTCTCTCAACGCTGCATTGCATGTTGCATTGCGGCACCACATTTCACATAATCAACAAGGCACTTATTGAGTACGGTAAATGCACTGTCATAGTTCACTCTATAAACTACTCTCTTGTTTGCTTGTCTGCTTCAGTCTTCCAGTAATTTGATAAAAGAGGAGTCCATTATGTTTGACATGCAAAACCATTTATCTTATCAAGAAGAAGGGCAAATTGTGATTGTGGATTCTTGTGGTTGCGAAAAGTTAGGATGGAAATCCCATTCTGAGAATAAATTCCCCTAAGGTTCAAGTGCTCAGAACCAAATATATGAAGCATGACAAGGACTGTTTGTATATAAAATAAACCGCAGCTCTAGTTCATGAAGAACCTTGTGTCAATGAATGTATACGGACACTTCCCCGAGGCAGCCGTGGCCGTCTTGGACACATGTCAGACACGGACACTGCGTGGACATGGCTCAAAGTGTCCACGTTTTTTAAGCCAAGACACGCCATGGACAGCATGGACACGGCTTATGCAGACACAGCAGGCCCATAGCGGTTCCCTGTATAAAAGAGATATGAATTATGTCTCCTCTTTCCCTCTTATTCCAGCACACTGCCATTATGTCTCCTCCCCCTCTTCCTGATTGTTATCAAATAATAATATATAATACATCATTTTTGTAGATACAATTCAGCATATAAAGATGTTCTAAGAATTTGACACAAAATTCTATTATAATTCATCATTCTTCATTTCTACCTGTTTGATTTCATATTGCATACATATTCTAGATTACATATTCTCATTGATAATTTATTAAACATACTAGTGGTTTCGTCATTTTTATATTATAAAGTCTACATTCATATCGTAAGTGAACTTTGGGTTTGAAACTTTGAATGCTTGATGTTACCCTTCTTATATGTTTATTTCTTTAAACCACATGTTATGACTTACACTTCTATACAGCCCCTGTGACTCTATGTCGTCCATATTTTGGACACCAACACTTCCCCGGACACGGCCCAGATCCTTTTGGATACATCTGGGTTTTGTCCAGTCCATTTTGGACCGTTATTCCAGCCCGAACACAGCAACATGGGTTAGACACTTCCTGGACACATCTGTATATCAGCTGCTGTTGTAGCTACTTAATTTTAGAGTATAACTTCTGATATACAGCAGCTCAATAAGCATGTGTTGTCGTTGAGAAAATGTAAGACACAGCTGAGGTCTAATCAAAATTGCAAAGAATATCTCTTATATATGGACAATTTGTAAAATCTAAGATGAATAATGAATCAGATTTAATGACTCATATTTTGGTCTAATAAATGGATTTGAGTAGTTGGAATTCATTTATTTATTCTTAAAATCTACTACGTTGTTATTTATAAAATGCAACATATTTTGTTGTCTATATCATTTCAACATAGACATATTAATATTCATATATAATTAGACATATAAACATATTATGGATATTTTATAAATAATTATGATACATATAATATATACATAAATGTATATGAATTACTTCCGTGCCCGTGTCCTATATTTTCAAAAATTGTTGTGTCCCGTGTCAGTGTCGGTGTTTGTGTCCAAAAACGTGTCCATGCTTCTTTGGTGTGTATGTATATGTGCAATTGTGTATATGTATATCTTTGTATATGTATATATTTGTGTATGTATGTATATGTTATATGTGTGTATATGTATATCTGTGTATGTGTATGGCATTAAGAGAGAAAAATCCCCCTCTCCAACAACCTGTAGTGGAGGTCGAAGCCCCAGGGGGTATTAAATCAAGAAATGTTTGTCCGGTGGTCTGTACCCTTTCATTGGGGAACACCAGAATTCACCAGTGCACTATCTCTTGCCGACGTCTATATCTGCGTGCGTGTGTGCGTGCGTGCACATACGTGTGTGTGTGTGTGTGTGTGTGTTTGTATATGTACATGTACATGTATGTATAAATATGTACATATCTATATGTGTGTATGTCGTGTCCAACGTCGTGTTCGTGTCCTACATTTATTAAAATCGATTTGTCTTGTGTCTGTATCTATGTCCATGCTGTGTCCCGTGTCCATGTGCATACTCCTTAGCAGAAAAATATAAGTTATGGCGAATCCACAGATTGAAGCAGGGAATAATCTTCGAAAATATTGTAATGAACGTCTGGATGGGAAAGAGAGGAATCCCACTAACAATCACTTGTCAATGACTAGAATACGGATATTAGTATATGCTTATGGTGCACTTATGTGCAATTGGTGGTTGAAGATTCAATGAACCAGAACAATTGGCAAAATGGAGGTTAAATTTGTTGTGCAAGGTGTATAAAGGGTGCATGCTACTTATAGGGAAAGTGAATTTTCCTAGTCAATTAGTCGAGTGAAACCCCATGTTAAAATGATGATTTTCTGGCGTGTGGTTAAGGAAAACCACGCGTTTTTCCTACAAAGACAATGAACTAAGGATGACAACGGACCAAGGCTTGTCATCCATCACACAGTTATACCCAATCCATGGACGGTGTATTATATTGAATGGGCGGTAATCCCAAAATGCAACTTATGCTTCCATTCCTGTAAGAAGTCTAACTATGGATGCCCATTAGGTTGTCAACCGAGAGGGTATGGGGAGGGTAAGGCTCTACCCTTACCCTTACCCTCCAAAGGGTGTAAGGGTAAGGATAATTACCCTTCTTCGAAATCCCCTTACCCTCCCCTTATTCTTACCCTCTTCCCCACAGGGGAAGGGTAAAGGGTAAACATGTAATTTTGATATAAAACAAATTTTATAAAAATTAACTTATTTTAAGGTGGTGCATAGGGTGATAAAGATTAAGTCACATCTTTCTTAACATGCATTTTCACAAATGTGAATATAAGCTGGACAATATTATACTTGCGTAATATGTTTAGACATTAGTCCAAGAATAACTTAGTTTAAGGTGGCGCGATCATCCTTTTCTCATTGTTCTGCGGACCTATCAACTGGTTCAACATGTAATGATAATATACTACAAGCATTTGAGTATGAGTGGGGATGGGAAGCAAGCCGCAACTTACAAGTTTTCCTATTGAAAAATAGGGTGGAAATTGAACTACAAGCTTCTATATAGTTATATGTTTTTGTTAAATAAATGTGGGTAAAAGGATAAAAGGGTATGGATAATGTCCATACCTTACCCTACCCTAATGTGGTGGGTAAACGGGGAACAGGTAACAAAAACCATTACCCTTACCCTACAGGGTATGGATAAAGGGTAAACGGGTAATACCCTCCCCATTGGCAACCAGTTGGCACATGTAAGAAATATCATATTGAAATACAACTACCCTAGCCCATTCCTGAAAAAAAGCAAAAAGCAAGCCTGATCGCATGTAGCACCATGCAATGCTAAACAGAAATGTTTACATGGTAAAAAAAGCAAAAGAGAAACAAAGACACTGCCAATTTTTGACATGTGTAAAAAACATGTTGAGCATTTTCTAGGGTATGGTACATGTAGATACAAGTTGTGGTTTTCTATCATCGACAAGTTCATCCATCATATGATTGATTACACCCAAAATCCATCCCCTGCTCAAAAGTCGGGTACCCGCTCAATGTTGGTATGGATAACTATGGAATAGTTACTAAGTTTAAAAAGTGTGAGTGATATTCCATGTCCGATAATGAACAAGCATGCTTAGACCAAAATTTCATAGTCGGACAAGAGACATTAAAAAGGCATACTTCAGCACTAGAATCGGAGGACCGGCCAACTAGGCAAACAACTGAGCTCTAGGCGAGATGGGATAAACAGAATGTGGGTTGGCAACCAAGTTGGAGCAATCCTCATGAAGAATTCATGGAGCAAAAATTAGAAAGACATGCAATGTTCTAGTAATAACGGTGTGTTACACATCAAAAAATCAGCATTGAATTGCACATAGAACATGTCATGTGCCCAACTGACATCTCATGTTCCCTAATGAGCACATCGAGTCTATCTACAACAACCTTAGGACAATTTCTAATCCAGCAGAAATGGCGGCTCTACTGATGGGCACGCTGTGTCCAACCCGATAACTACTTTTGCAAGAACTACAACACGCAGTGACGATTCATAGAGACAATGTGCCTAGTAGTTAAGACTCAAGGTCCCGCACCAATGGCAACACTAGTGATGTGGTGAATACAGTGTGTCATTGTATTTTCACACCTCCACTATGATAGGGAGACAAAGCTCCGAATTGAGGATCTCTTGTTTTGTTTCTTGTGTAGCTAGGAAATTTTCAAGCACACTTCCATCTCCTAGAGATCAAGAAGTGACCGGAGGCAATTTCTACCACTTTCAAGAAAGAAGTTACGTCGAAAGGCATTCTTCACTTTTGGGGGTTCAGTTTATCGTCGAAGCATCCCATCGAGGCAGAAAGGCCCATGAGAAGGAGAGGACATTCACTACTTCGCCCAATCCAACCCAAGTAGTGTTTATCCCGTCATAGTCTTGTTTTACTATTGATATCTCTTTATTGCATCTTTTCATGATGGAAATCATGTGTAGATTCTCATATTTATGTAAGCTCATTGTCATGAGTGAGTAGACTCTTTAGCCATTCGGACTGAGGAGCTACTCCCCTACCTTTTTCATCATGTGAATTAAATTTCATTCCTAATGCATATTTGAATGTTGATTTCCTTTTAGTTGTGTTAGTTCAACACAATTTGTGGCTTAGCTAACCATGTATTATATATGGATGGTGGAGACTAAGAGGTAGACCTAAGGAAATGATAGGATCTATTGGAGAATGAGCTACACTACAGAATCCTAAGACAATATAGGTGCTACACGAATTCATCTAGCTGCCTATCTATGTCAAAACTAGGGGAACCAACCTAGGTCGGGTGCTCGATGTCTGGGGGTACTTTTTAAATCACTTGCTTAAGCAACATTTGCATCAAATATGTAGCCTAAGTTCACTATAATAAAGGGGAGGGGATGAAGAACCTGGTCCCAGACATTCTATACTCTAGAAGAACTTCAACCCAAGTGTACAAGTGGTGTTGTAGTTCAGTTTGATTAACTCAACCAAGAGTGATTCTCCACCTCCTTTACGTGTTTATGAGTGGTGGAATTGAAGATCTACACTTGAGTTGTCCCCTACCATGGACTCCTATTGTTAATCCTCCAACAAAAGAAGGTAACACTACTATCCTATTGTATTGTCTGATCTGGATTTACTTATTATTGCCTTGAGGAAACCACCAGGTCCACTGCCAAGTATTGTATTTCTCATCCTGTTTTTATAGTTCACTTGAGTACCCATATGGCAAAATTTTATTCTGCTTTGTTTGCCATCTCTACTCCTTCCATGGTGACTTCATCTCTTCAGCGCCCTGGATGGAGAAAGGCTAAGGATGAAGGAATGCAAGTTCTTATGACACGTGGGATGTGGACTTGTGTTGATCTACCCTGAGAGTGCAAGGTAGTTGGTTGCAAATGTATCTTCCTGCCTCTTCCAAATGGCACTGTTGAACAGTTGAAAGTTTGTTTTGTTGCAAAATATACATAGGAAGTTGGAGTTGACTACTTTAAGACCTTCGTGCCAGTAGTTGGGTTCAATTTAGTGGGTATTCTTATCTCTTTTATTGTGAATCTAGAATGGCCTCTACATCAACTAGATGTCAAGAACACATTCTCGTATGATGATCTTCAGGAGATTGTTTACATGCAGCAACCTCCAGAAGATGATGCTCAAGGGGTATTCACAAAAAGCTTGCTTACTAAAGAAAGCAATATAAGGGCTAAAAGAAAGTTCCCAAACATGGTTTGACAAACTCTCTCATTGTGTGGAAATTTGTTTTTTCTTGCTCACCATGAGATCATTCTGTTTTTATCAAGAAGTCCAATGCAAGGACTCGTTCTTATTGTTCATGCGGATGATAGTATCTTATTCGATAGTGGCATTTTTAAGATCAATGCCACAAAGCAACATCTTATGAAGTACTTTGCCACAAAATCCATTATGGAGCTCAGATAATTTCTTAGGATTGAAGTCGCACATGGAAAAATTGGTGTGACTCTATCTCAAAGGAAGTACACTCTTGATTTACTAGAAGAAATCAAAATGTTTCGATGCCAACCTACTGTCTCTCATATAGACCAAGCTCATGATCGATGGTCTAATACTTTAAAGTCATTGGAAGATTATTCCAATACAAACGCCTTGTGGGCAAGCTCATGCTCTTATGTCTTATTGTGACTAAACCATATATGCTTTATTGTCAGTATACTTAGTCAATATATGGATTGTCCTACACAATGTCTACTACATGTTGCATATAATGTCCTATGGTATCTGAAAATATCTCCAAGACAAGGACAGTCTTACAAGAAAAATAGTCACATGAACATTGTCGGCTACTCTAAGGGAGACTGTGGGAATTCGATCGGATAGACAATCCACATCCAATTATTGTACCTTTGTTGGGGAAAATCTAGTTACTTGAAGGAGTAAGAAACTAAATGTAGCAGCCAAATCTAGTGATGAGGCTGAGTATCGTGCAGCCGCACGCACCGCATGTGAGCTCCTCTGGTCCAATCTCATGTTGAAGACATTGGATACCTTGTGAGTGCTCATGTTCCAATGTATTGTGACAAAAAACACAGTAATTTTTATTGCTAGAAAACCAATTTTTATGAGAGAACAAAACGCGTTTAGGTAGATTATCATTTTCAAATGGAGTGTTGTCCAAGAACGTTGCTACATCTTTCCTACCTATTGAGGAACAAACAGTTTATATTTTCCAAAGCTTCTCACAGGCAAACGAGTTCAAAATCTATGTTCCAAGCTGGCATGATTCATATCCATGTTCAAGCTTGGGGAATTTGTGTGTGTGTGTCATGTTTTTCCTGTTTTATGTATTTTCACTTTAAATTCAGTCCCACATGGTTTACTTTGGAATTTGTCTGCCTATCAATCTTACATAAAACCGGTGTGTTTTATAATAATATTTGCATTAGGAAAATCAAAAGCTCTTTATTGAAGGTTACAAAAAATTAAAGTGGGTAATTGTGTGCTGGTTTGTCTCCAAACATTTCTCCAAGATACTTGATGTTGGAGAGTCAAGACCACTTTAGGTACTTCGTACCCGATGCTTGTTTGCAGAATCTGCCAACAAATATGAGCATTAGTGCAATGTTTTGTATTCTTACCATGACAGTTTTAAGCTTTCTCCAACCACTTGAAGGATCTTCCATGGCTAGCACCAAAGCTTCATCAACTCCATATCTGATAGGGCTCTTCCCAAACTTCCTCGTTTGCTTCTTGACCGCATTGAGGTTGTGCTTTAAGACTGTTACATTATATATTTCCTGTTTTACATAGCCTGTTATTTGTTTTGTTATTTTCCTTTATATATGGACATCTCTGTAAATCTCTCAGTATTATATATATGAGGGTGCACACATTGTGCAACCCTGAGCTTTCTGGAATTCCTGACTCTGTCACATGGTATCAGAGCAGGCTCTACCCTAGCCGTCTTTGCCTCCCTCCCTCCCTTCTCTCTCCCCCCCCCCGCCCGCCGCCCGCCACCTGGCAGCAGGGCAGCCGCAGCGCCGGCAGGCCGCCTCCAGCGGGCCGCAGGATCCTCCGCAGGGGTCTCCGTGGTTCCGTCTTGCCTCCTGGCTTGGTGCACCGCTAGTGCTTGAGCAACCTTGGTTGTTGTTCGCACAGCAGGTGCGCTGCCGGGTGGTCGTTTTCTACGGAACCACTGAGCCACTGGTAGATCTGGACTAGATCAGTCTTCCGGGGGAGATCGGCGCATTGTTTATCTGAGGGACAACCTTCGGTTCGTGTTTGTTTGTGCCTGCCTGCCCGTGTAGGCTTCGGCCTCCGGGTTTTCTGCTACGCTTCGGCGTGGTTTGTATGTGAGAGGTCCACGGTGACTAGCTTCTGCCTACTTCTGCCTGCCTGACGGCGTAGTCCGTCTTCTGTCTGTGCCTACTTGTGCCTGTGCCTGCCTTCCTGCCGGTCCTCATGGCGTCTTCTGGGGATGATATATGGAGAGACTTGCGTCGTCAAGTCACTACTGTTAAACTTGACGGGCGCAACTACCAGCTTTGGGTATGCTCCTTTATGATCTTTGCCAAATCACAAGGGAAGTACTCTCACCTGATTCGGACTGGCCCGCCTCAGCCTGCAGAGGAGGCGGAAGCAAAGGACATCAAAGCCTTTGATGACTAGGTTCGTGATGACTCGACAGTTATGACATGGATTCTCAACAGCTCCGTTGAGAAGATCAGTGTCACACTTCTTCAGCTGCCTACGGCGAAGCAGATGTGGGATCAGCTCGCCAGTACCTACTCACATAGTGAAAATCCCAAAAAGGTCTTTGATATCACCAAGCAACTGGGGCGTCTACAGTTTACGGGATCTGACATATCTGACTACTTCTCCACCTTCACTGGTCTGTGGGGTGAGTTGGAGATGTATCACCCGCTGTCTACTGATTTAGCGACTATGCAAAAACAGCGGGCAGAACTTCAGCTGATTCAGTTTCTCAGTGGTTTACCCGAGTCCTATACGGGCGTGGTAGATCAGATCTTGGCGAGTGATCCACTTCCTACCTTGCAGACTGCTTACAAGCGTCTCCAGCGCCTTCCGTCGTCTACACCGTCTTCACCTCCTGAGACTGGAGACTCTACTGCTTTGGCTGCTTGGGGCGGGCGTGGCCGTGGTCGTGGCCGTGGTCACTCCAATGATGGCCGTCCTCCCCTGGGTGCATAGTCACAAATTCGGTATTCGGGATACGTTCGGTCGAGCTGAAAAATACGGGATTCGGGAATTATGCGGGAAATTCGGGTAAAAAGCGGTCAACGTACGGTTAAAATACGGTCAACGATTCGGGAAAAATTCGGCGAAATATCGGAGGATTCATATATATATATATATATATATATATATATATATATATATATATATATATATATATATATATATATATATTTATTTATTTATTTATATATATATATATATTTATATATATATATATATATATATATGTGTGTGTGTGTGTGTGTGTGTGTGTGTGTGTGTATTGCACATATACATAACACAATACATATGGTGCACAATATATAAGTACAAGTCTATACATCTATTGCAACATATATAACACATACATACATATATATGTGTGTGTGTATTTACATATACAAACACGCATATATATATACACACACTCAAATCAAGTTAGTCTTAAATAGTATAAAATGAGAAAGTACATAAAAAAGTAGAAAACGGGAAGAAAACGTCAAATTCGTGAATAATACGGGAATAAAACGTAATATATTGTGACTATGCTCAAATTGGGAATTATTCGTCTGTTTGATACGTCTAGGGAAAAAATCGCGTTTTAAACGCAACTTTTTCAAAAAGTCAGAGTATATTGTGACTATGCCTGGGTGCAGGCAGGGGACATGGACCTGGTGCTGGACGTGGAGCTCCTCCTTCTGCCCCACCTTCTGTTGCTGCGCGTCCTCAGCAGGGACAGCGCGTATGTACTTTCTGTGGCCGGTCTAACCATATTGAAGAAAAATGCTGGGAAAAGTATGGTAAGTCGGCGTGGGCCAATGCTGCTACAGATTCCTCATCTACTGCGTCTAAGGGTGGTGCTCAGATACCTGCTCCAGAGCCTGCGGGGGCTACCGCAGACTACATTCGTGCTGAGGTGGAGCGTCTTCTTCTTGAGCGTGCTGGGTCTGCTTCTGCTGCATCTACTAGTGGAGCGCATGCTGCTTTTTCTGGTTATGATACTGCATTCCTGAGCTCCTCCTCACCTTCTACTTCTGGTAATACCAAATGGGTGATAGATTCTGGTGCATCTACACATATTTCTGGAAATAGATCTTTGTTTAAACATATATCTGCACCTGCCCGACATTCTTCTGTTATGCTTGTTGATGGCTCCAAGTCCTCGGTCCTTGGAGTCGGTGATATTATTTCTCAGTTTGGCCTCAAATCTGCCTTATATGTGCCCAGATTTCCTCTTAACTTATTGTCTGTCAGCAAAATTTTAAGGAGTTTAAAATGTAGCTTGACATTTGTTCCTGGTTCATGCGTTTTTCAGGACCTTCGCACGAGGACGAAGATTGGTGGGGGGTATGAAGGTGCTGATGGGCTCTTCTACTTGGACCAGTTACCTCGATCAGAGAAAGCTGTTGTGATATCTGCATTATCTGCTTCTGTTTCTGCTCTACAGTGGCACTACAGGCTGGGCCATCCCTCGTCAGAGAAGCTGCGTAGTTTAGTTCCTGATATTGGCAGTTGTCATTTTCAGTGTGAATCATGTCAGCTAGGAAAACAAACTCGTACTGTGTATCCTAGACGTAGTACTGTGAGCAGTAAAAACATTTTTGATTTAGTCCACTCTGATGTATGGGGTCCATGCCATGTACCAAGCTTGTCTGGTTACAAGTATTTCATTCTTTTTATTGATGATTTTTCGAGGACTACTTGGTTGTTTCTGTTAAAAAGTAGGTCTGAAGTGTTGTCTACTATCAAATACTTCTTTGCTGAAATAAAAACGCAGTTTGGCATGCCTATTAAAGTTTTTCGCACTGATAATGCTTTAGAGTTTGTTAAGCAAGATGTGGCTATTTTTTGTAAATCTGTGGGTACCATTCACCAAACTTCATGTGCTTATACCCCACAACAAAATGGTGTTGCTGAGAGGAAGAATAGACACTTCTTAGAAGTTACTAGGACAATAATGATGCATTCTCATGTGCCCCGCTCTTATTGGCCTGAGGCTATCTTGACTGCATGCTTTCTGATTAATAGGATGCCATCGTCTGTTATTGGAAATAAGATTCCCATCCAGGTTTTGCACCCTGACACCTCCTTGTTTACTGTGCCTCCTAGGATTTTTGGGTGTACTTGCTTTGTTCGATTGCTTGGACCTACTTCTGATAAGCTATCTCCTCGAGCTGCTAAATGCACTTTTTTGGGCTATTCTCGAACTCAGAAGGGTTACAGATGTTATAATCCCAGCACCCGGAAGTGGTTTACCAGTAGTGATGTTGTTTTCTTTAAAGATACACCGTATTATTCTTCAGCAGGAGTTAGTTTGCAGACTGACATTCTGGCTCCTCCTTTACCTGTTATTTCTGAATGTATGCCTGACCGCACTGATACTGAGATTACTGTGAGGCAAGATCCTCCTCTTATTGTTTATCAACGCATGAATAAAGCACCTTCCACACAAGTACCCCCCCAAGACAACCAATCTTCTCCTCCAGAAGGTTCTGCTGCTCCTGAGGTACACTCTGATCTTGACATACCTATTGCACTCCGTAAGGGTACTCGTTCTTGCACTTCTCATAGCATTGCTCAGTGTGTGTCTACTGCTCATCTGCATACTCATTCCAGCAACTTTGTATCTGCCTTATCTGTTGTGGCTGTACCTAAGAATGTTCAGGATGCTTTGAAAAGTACGGCTTGGACATCTGCTATGAATGATGAGATGATTGCTCTTACTGACAGAGACACTTGGGAGCTGGTGGATCCACCTCCTCAGTGTAAGGCTGTAAGCCTGTAGGCTGCATGTGGGTTTATGCCGTCAAATATCAACCTGATGGTACGGTTGAAAGGTTGAAGGCAAGGCTTGTTGTGAAGGGCTATACTCAGACATATGGCATTGATTATTGAGACTTTTTCTCCTGTTGCTCGCCTTAACTCTGTTAGGATTCTTTTATCTGTTGCTGTGAATCTAAACTGGCCTCTCATGCAGCTTGATGTGAAAAATGTTTTTCTGTATGGTGACTTACAGGAGGAGGTGTATATGGAGCAACCTCTTGGGTTTGTTGCTCAGGGGGAGTCTCACAAAGTATGCAGGCTTAAGAAGTCTATCTATGGGCTAAAGCAGAGTCCTCGTGCCTGGTTTGATAAGTTGAGCAGGATCATGATTGATTTTGGCTTTCTGAGGTCACAAGTTGACCATTCTGTATTCACAAAAAAGACTTCTGCTGGTATTACTGTTCTGATTGTATATGTTGATGACATTATTATTTCTGGCAGTGACACTCTTGGTATTCAGGCTACCAAAGATCATTTGGGCAAGCATTTTGCTACCAAAGATCTAGGCAGACTTCGGTACTTTCTGGGCATAGAAGTCTCTAGAAACTCTAATGCATTGGTTCTTTCGCAGAGAAAGTATGTTCTTGATATTCTGCAGGAGACTGGTATGCTTGGAGCGAGACCTGCGGACACTCCTCTTGATCCCAATGTTAATTGGGATGATGATTCCTCTGCTGTGTTTACTGATCATAAAAAATTCAGGCGGTTGATTGGTAAATTGATCTATTTGACTGTTACTCGTCCTGATATTGCTACTGCAGTAGGTCTTCTTAGCAGGTACCTCGACAAACCCAAACAGTGCCACTGGGATGCTGCATGTCAAGTTTTGAGATACTTAAAAAAGTCGCCTGGCAAGGGACTTCATTATAAAAAGAATGGGCACTGTGTTCTTGAAGGGTATTCTGATTCTGATTATGCAGGCAGCAAAGTTGATAGAAAATCTACTTCTGGTTATTGTACCTTTGTAGGAGGCAATCTTGTCACCTGGAGAAGCAAGAAACAGAATGTTGTGGCCAGATCTAGTGCTGAAGCTGAGTACAGGGCCATGGCCCATACTGCTTGTGAGTTGTTGTGGGTGCGTTCTCTCCTGAAAGAGTTTGGGATTGAGTCTTCATCGGCCATTCCTATGCATTGTGATAACAGAGCTGCCATCTTCATTGCAAATAATCCTGTCTATCATGAGCGCACCAAACACATTGAAGTTGACTGCCACTTCATCAGAGAATCTATTCTTGCTGGCAAGATATGCACTCCATTCACAAGATCTGAAGATCAAGTTGCTGATATCTTCACCAAGCTCTTGGCGAAGAAACAGTTCTGCATGTTGTTGGACAAGTTGGGCATGATTGACATCTATGCTCCAACTTGAGGGGGAGTGTTACATTATATATTTCCTGTTTTACATAGCCTGTTATTAGTTTTGTTATTTTCCTTTATATATGGACCTCTCTGTAAATCTCTCAGTATTATATATATGAGGGTGCACATATTGTGCAACCTTGAGCTTTCTGGAATTCCTGACTCTGTAACAAAGACCAGGTTGTGTTCATCGGCGAGATTAGTACTCAATGTTACCTTATTCACTACAACAAATGTCCAACTTCATATGATTTAGATGATTGAGGACAAGATCCGACGTCTTTAATGTCAACCTTTTGACCAATACCAAAGTTTCTACACAATAGTGCCAAGTCTTTTATAGTCAGAGGTAGTTGATGTAGGATCTACGCCATTATTGCGTGCTTATATAAGCAACAAACACTGTTCATATGATTTTTCATCTTAGTTTTCCTATTATACATGAGTTTGTCTCATATCATCTTTTAAGGACAATACTAGGAGGCAAATAACGACATGAATTCTCAATTATTTGGCAAGGAGGTAAATCAAGGATGGTTTCTAGGGTTTGAACCTAGGATATTGACTATTTCTATTTGTTAGACACCTAGAGTCTCGTCCTTTTACCTGCCCTTATCTTATATTTGTTAGGTTGTGTGTTTTAGTCTCAGATTGGCAACGCCTATGTTGCTTAGGGCCTGTTTGGTAGGGTGCCTTTTGGGTTCAATGAGTTTAAAAGTAATACTTTTGTCCGTAATTTTGTTTGGTATGGAACTGTGCAGTTGTAATTCATTATTTTCTAGCAACACCGAACTACACAATTATACTCCAATTCCTGGAGTTTGTACCACGCCTGAATAGCGGGTGGTCGCGTGCAGTCGTACAGATCGCAAACTGACGCATCTGTGGGTCCATGTGTACTGCATCCCCGAGAAACAACGAGTGGTCCCCCACCATCTCTCTCTCTCTCTCCTGGCAGGCAGACTAACAAAACGAGGCAGATAAAACACGGCTCGTTCATGCCGTCCTCGATGACAGCTGTAAAGATACTATGATAATAGGTTGTCCATCTACAACTGGATAAAAATACCCGCTGCTAGTGTCACGTTTCGAGCTACCAAACAATTGTAATAAAAAGTACAAAACTTATGTTACACCTTACCAAATAAATTTGCAGCAGTAAGAAAGACTTGATTTGATTTTACTGGTTTTCTAATTCACCAAACTACACGGGAGTACACCCTACCAAACAGGGCCTTAGCGATAGACATGTATATATAGGCTTTGCATAACTTTACGAGACATAAGTATGATGATATGATATCAGATATCGGTCTTCCTCTATTTCACTAGCTAAATTAGTTTAAAACATTAAGGTACATTACATACCCTCATTTAGTGTTTATCTCTTATTCTATAATCGATATATGGTTTTTGTTGTAGAGTTAGGTGTTAAAATCTTATACAAAATAGACTAATCATTTAAAAAGTTTCCGTTCAATTTTGGGTTTATCTACATATAAATTTATTAATGTTTTAATTTTCTTTTGAGGTTTTTTAAAATACAGCTTGATAGCGAACTTTGTGTTTTTCGGATTTTCTGGTTCATTGGCCTAATCAGATGAGCCCAAAACTTTTAGGAGCAAGTCAAAATTTTAGAAGTTGATACCAAATCTTTTTTTTAGAACTACATCTATCCAGTGCTTAACAAGTGACCTGACTTGACCCAGGATTAAACCCAATCAACTTCTAGTTTACTGTGATTGTAACAACTATACATGCATATGCTAGGAAACAGATACGGGACACGGCAATTTCGAAAAATATGGGACACAAACATGGTGTCACACACAGAAAAATAAACTTGATTTACATATGTATATGTGTATGTATGTATAAATGATTAACACAAAAACAAAAAAAAGATCTACAAGATTTAAGATAAGTCAATCACATCTCTAATTTAAAAACATATACATGTTTGTATGGAGTTATCCGACAATGATGTATGACTCATTTCCAAACGCAAGCAACAAATACAAATAAATACAATCGATACATGAGTTTATTCCCATATAAATTCATGGTACAAATCACTATGACACTATGAAATCAAACCAACAATATGCTCATACAATCAAAATATGAGTGAAGCCCATATTTTATAACCTACAAAAAAGTTGCAATAACAATTTAAAAACTTTGAAACCGAAGAACTATGTTTATTTGAGAGCACTGAGAACTTACTATCAGTGGTGAGGAAGAGGAGGAAGAGGATATGTAGGAAATAGTAAAGTGAAGAGGATATGCCGTAGTTTCATTATGCTTGTGGTGGTATAGGAGGATGAGATGTGTTGAAGTAGTTGATGGAAGAGGAATGGAAGGTGGCAGTAGACATAGCACAGGATATGTGCTGTTGTTGGACTATTTTTGTGGTGATGAGTAAAGGGAGGACCCCATTAGTGGAACATGAGGAAGTATACAGGACATGTAGGAGATGGAAGAAGATGATGGGTTGATGGAAAGGAGGAAAAGGAGGTTGAACACAGACACTTCTAGGAGGTTGTTGTGGCCGTGCTGGAAATGTGTCTAATACAAACATGCCGTCGACAAGTTTTGTGTGTATATCTAAGCTTACATAGCTTTTATTTGTATATATGGTATGACTAAATACTTCTTGTCTAAAACTAGCATAATTCACAAAGGAATTGAATGTTATTCTTGACTTTGTACCTAACATAAAAATGGCAGCATGCTGACTGTGATTTCTATAACTTGATAATATATACTATAACTTGATTTACATCGTTAGCATGTTACTTGAAAAGAAATGTATTCAGCCGTTGCTTTATTGCTTCAGTTTTAAGTTATAAAATTCGAATTTAACATCTTGAACATTTTGATATCCAACTGAAGATTTAGTTTGTTTGGATTAAAAAAACTTTCCAAGCGGATTCATTGTCTGGGATGAGCAAAGTCATACCAAAAAATGCCCATCCCAACCCCAATGATTTTTTCAATAATGTTTCTGGTACATGGGTAAGAAAAAAGAGGGGAACGCAATGGAAGGAGTGTTGATATATCTGGATATTTCTGCCTAGATGTTTCTATAGATAACTCTGTATAACGTCTAACCTAGTCATACGGAACACATGTAGACGTGTGCATCATGTCCAGCGCTATTAGTGCAACCACTATGTATTTTCTGTTATGATCCTATATTATAGGATCTGAACTGTACCTGTATGCTTATATAATGAAGGACTGATACGCTGATTAGAGCGTGGGGTTCCATACCAGTTTATCTTCGATCCTAAATTTCTATATGGTATCAAAGCCTTTCTACTCTTAACCGAGAAAGCCTACAGAGCTATGTAGTCAACAACAAGCATCTCACTACCTCCAGTTCCGGTGTGATGAGCTCCACTGGTATCCTGGCCACACCTACCTTCGGCCATCTCATCACCCTCAAACTCATTAAAGAAAACTACATGCTATGGAACACTCAGTTCCTTCCCTATCTTCGAGGACAACATCTACTGGGATACGTTGACGGATCCATTCCTTGTCCACCAAAAACAATCACAGAGACTGCTGATAACGGCGCATCCCAGGTGGTCAACCCCGACTACCTCAAATGGATACAACACGACCAGATCGTGTTAGGTGCACTCCTGGCTTCTCTCTCAGAAGGCGTTCTTGGACGAGTGATATCCCGTGTCACAGCACGCCAAGTTTGGGAGGCGTTAGAACAGATGTTCTCGTCGTCCTCCAGAGCACGGATCATGCAGATTCGTGTGCAGCTGGCAAATATCAAGAAGAATGACCTGCCTATTGCCCAATATTTCAACAAGGTGAAGAAACTCACTGATACAATGGCATCCATTAGGCACAAGCTGGAAGATGACGAGGTCATCTCCTACATGCGAGCAGGGTTAGGATCTGAATACGATTATTTGGTTACGACCATCACTACGCGTGTTGAGCTCGTAACCCTCGCTGATCTATATGCCCATCTGCTAAACTTTGAGATGTGAAAAGAGTAGCAGAATGGTAAGTTGCATATTCAGGAGTCATCAGTAAACAACATGACTCGTACCATTGGCCGCGGAGGAGGAAGATCGTCCCGCGGCAAAGGGGGGCACAGTGGCAATGGCCGAGGTAGAAATGCGCCATCAAATTCATCTCCCATTGCCCCGATCAGCCGCCCTACCTGTCAAGTGTGGAAAATTTGGGCACAGTGCCCTGCGCTGCTATTTCCGATTTGATCATGCCTACTAATCCGATGAGCACACGACGAATCTGACACAGACTCCTTACCAGCTTGATACAAAGTGGTATGCTGATTCGGGAGCAACAGATCATATCACAGGTGAACTGGATCATCTCTCTGTTCGTGACAAGTATCAAGGCAATGAGCAAGTGCATATAGCAAGTGGTACAGGTATGCCTATTGCTCATACAGGTCACTCTACAATTCACACTCCTTCACGTACCCTTGCTCTTCGTTATATCTTGCATGTCCCTAAATCAGCAAAGAATCTAATTTCCGTTCACCGATTTGCTGTTGATAACAAGGCTTTTCTTGAATTTCACCCATTCCATTTCCTTGTTAAGGATCAGGTCACGAAGAATCTCCTTCTTCAAGGCAAGTGTAAAGGTGGGCTATATCCTTTGCCACCTGGTCTCACCAACTCAAAGAAACAAATTTTATCAAGCATCAAGCCCTTACAAGACTTGTGGCATTGCAAACTTGGCCACCCATCGTCTTCCATTGTCCAACATGTCATTAGAGAAAATAATCTGCCTTCTATTTCTGCAAATAGCAGTGACATCACAATTTGTAATGCTTGTCAACAAGCAAAATGTCACCAACTTCCTTATTTTGTATCTTCTAGTATTTCTTCCACTCCCTTACAACTTGTATTCTTCGATGTTTGCCAACCTGCTGTAAGCACCATCTCTGGATATAAGTACTATGTTAGTTTCATCGATGACTTCAGCAAATTTACCTGGATTTACCCATTAAAATGTAAATCTGATGTCCATCCTGCCTTCTTGCGTTTCCAAAAACATGCTGAAAGATTGTTGAATGCTAAACGTGTTTCCTTCCAATCCGATTGGGGTGGAGAATACCACAAATTAAACAGACATTTTCAGGAAACCGGGGACAAGACAATCAAACACTTGGTGTCTTGTCCCCATACACATCAACAAAACGGTACTGCAGAAAGAAAGCACCGTCATATTATTGAAGTTGGATTGTCATTACTTGCTCAATCTTCTGTCCCTTTAAAATTTTGGGATGATGCCTTCACTACAGCGTGTTTTCTGATAAACCGAACACCTAGCAGAGTCATCGGGCTTTCCACACCACTTGAGCGTCTCTTAGGCACAAAACTTGATTACCAAATGCTCAGAACCTTTGGGTGTATATGCTGGCCCAATCTACAACCCTATCATGCTCACAAGCTTCGAACCGTTCCCTTTCGTGTGTTTTCCTTGTCTATAGCCCCATGCATAAGGGATACAAATGTCTTCATCGTCCAACTGGACGTGTTTACATCTCACGAGATGTCATCTTTGATGAATATGTTTTTCCGTTTGCTCATGATAGCAACAATCGATCAAATGAATTAGAAATTCCACTATCATCAGCTATTTTTTTGCCCTCTCTTAATTCATCTTCTTGCACAGAAAGTGACCTGGTCAGCAATGAGAACCGCACTAATACTACTAGTACTACTCCTACTTCTGTTCCTAACATGGATGCAGGTACCGAGTCCCTAGAAGTTGCTCCCAATGTTACTTCAGATTCAGGTGATACATCTCTGCAGGCTGAATCATCACGCATTCTCAATATACCAGGAGGGCATCCCATGCGGACCCGTCTTCGCGACAATATCCAGAAGCCCAAGACATTCACTGATGGCACAGTACTCTATAATCCACAAAAACGCAGTGCGTTCATTGTTGCTAGGTCAGACATACATGAACATGTTTGTCATATTGAGGCTCTCAAGCACAGGCATTGGCGTCAAGCTATGCAACTGGAGTATACAGCTTTGCTTCATAATGAAACATGGCAACTCGTACAGCCCAAGACTGGTAAACCTTATTGATAGCAAATGGGTGTATAAGCTCAAATGAAAACAAGATGGTAGCATTGATCGCTATAAAGCTCGATTAGTAGCAAAAGGTTTTAAGAAACAATTTGTCATTGATTATGAGGACATCTTTAGTCCTGTAGTCAAGCCAACCACAGTGCGGTTGATTCTAGCCCTCGCAGTATCTCGAGACTGGAGCTTACGACAGATGGATGTTCAAAATGTGTTCCTGCATGGAGTGCTTGAAGAGGAAGTTTACATGAGACAACCACCAGGTTTTGAAGATCCTAATTATCCTCACAAGATCTGCAAACTACAAAAAGCAATCTATGGCATGAAATAGGCGCCACGAGCCTAGTATTCACGCCTTAGTCATAAGCTTATTGATCTTGGATTTCATCCATCTAAGGCTGACACCTCATTGTTCATATTCAATTCGGATAGCGTCACCATCTACAAGTTGATATACGTCGATGATATTATTGTTGCAAGTTCCACACCTCAAGCTACAGATCCTCTCCTTGACCAACTTCGACTTCACTTCACCATCAAGGATCTGGGGGAGTTACACTATTTCCTTGGAGTCTAAGTGCGCAAGTCTGATAGTGGAATCACCCTATGTCAGTCCAAGCATATTGGGGATATATTGCAACAAGCCAACATGATATTGTGTAAACCGATCTCCACTCCAATGAGTACCCTCTGAGAAACTCTCCAAGTATATTGGACAACCATTATCATCAACTGATACCACAAAGTATGGCAGTACAATGGGAGCTCCACAATATGTTACCATCACTCGACCGGATATCTCCTTTGCCGTGAGTAAAGCCTTTCAATTTATGCAGTCACCAACAACTGAGCACTGGTCAGCTGTAAAAGGAATCCTCCGGTATCTGAAGTACTCCTCTCATGCTACACTATCAATCAATCGCTCCAGCTCCCTATGCCTTAGTGCATATTCAGATGCTGATTGGGAAGGTTGCATAGACGATCGCAGATCTACTGGAGGCTTCGCGGTGTATTTTGGGAGTAACTTGGTGTCTTGGAGCAGCCGCAAACAAGTTACTGTATCAATATCCTCAACTGAGTCAGAATACAAAGCACTTGCCAATGCAACTTCAGAGCTCATTTCGCTCCAATCTGTACTAGGAGAATTGGGAGTACCTCAGATGACACCTCCATGTCTATGTTGTGATAACATAGGAGCAATGTATCTCTCAGCAAATCCAATCTTCCATGCCCGAACAAAACATATAGACGTGGATTTTCACTTTGTAAGAGAACGTGTTGCAAGGAAGATGCTCGAGATACGATTTATCTCCTCAAAGGATCAGATTGCAGATATATTTACTAAGCCATTGGCGACATCAGTCTTTTCGCGACTTCGGGACAATCTAAACCTGGTGTTACCAGTTCAAATTGAGGGAGGATGTTGAAATATCTGGATATTTCTGTTTAGATATTTCTGTAGATAACTCTGTATAACGTCTGACCTAGTCATACGGAACACATATAGACGTGTGCATCATGTCCAGCGCTATAAGTGCAACCACTCTGCATTTTCTGTTATGATCCTATATTATAGGATCTGAACTGTACATGTATGCTTATATAATGAAGGACTGATACGCTGTTCGATCCTAAATTTCTATAAGGAGAAAAGTACACACGCAATCAAAATTAAGGCAATAAAAGAGATCTATGCACCAAAACAATTATAAAGCCTTTGTCTAAGTTTTTTCATCTGTTCTAGCTCGCTTTGGGCAGGGAAATCCTTGTAAGATAACTCCTGACATATTTTCTAACAGATTCTATTTTCCCTTTTTTTACAAGTGAAGCGAATCTCATCCTTTCCCCAAAATTAATAATCCACCAAAGATACCTTAGGGAAATTGCTAGAAAGACAAGCAAGAAATACAATAAAACTAAAAGTAAGCAGCTGTGCGTTTACATACCAGCAGATGACCACGAAGAGTACCGCTGCCATAGGAAAAACACGCCTTGGCAGACAACGAGCAGCCTCCTCCACCGCCGGTGCCCATAGGTCCGTTGATTCCATCATCCCTGTCATTGACGTAGGCGACCTGAAGCGGCATCATGACCCAAGGGACGAGCTCCTTGGCGCAGACGCAGAACCTGGTGCCCTCCTTTACAGGCGTGGACGGGTCGACGAATGCCCAATCCAGCCCGAAATGCCTATCGTAGAATCAACCACGATGTCACTACAGTACAATGAAAACCATCAGCACCGCTCATTGCGCCGATTATTAAGGATAAGGTTGGATTGACCTCCAGGACTGGACGGCGGACTTGGCTCTGGCGAACGCTGTGGCGCCGGAACCGAGGAGTACGCGGTCGCGGTTGATGTGGAAGCCATCCCGTCGCAGATTGGCCTCAGCGAAGGACGACGAAGAGGTCGCGCCGCGATGCTTGGGGTGGTAGTTAAAGTCCGTCCCTGCGCCACAGCTGCCATGGTAGTTGGTATATGAGAGAATGAGCGGCGAGGAAGGGAGCTACCAGCCCTGGAGTGCATCAGAGCAGAGTGACAGAAATGGGGTCCACTGAGGGGTGGAGCAGAATGTTCCCTACCTGGTGGTGAGGAAGGACTGCTGCTGTTCCCGCGACGGACGCTGCCAACTGAGGAATAGTCCCGTTGCCATGGGATTAGAGGTGTGGACGACCTTGGTGAACTAGACACGGAAGGCTCTCGGCCTTCAACCGCACGCGGCCCGCAGGAATAAGAAAACAATCGGGCCTGATTAGGCTCCGCCTTAATTTTGGTGGACGGTTATTTTACGGCTTGTGTTGCACTATAAAAACTATTCTCTCTTTCAACTCAACCCACTCTTTGTTGAGGCCGCATATCCCTGGCCCGCTAAGCTATCACAATCAAGAAGGTCTTCATGGATCTTCACATTTACCCACTATATTTTTATACCTTAACTATTTGAGTTTTATCAGAAAACCCTCCTTTTATGGAGGAATTTTGAAAAAAAAAATGAAACTCCTATAAAAAAACTTTAAATTGGGAGGGTGATCTTCTCGGTGAATCCCAAATCGACACAAGTCAACAAGTAGAGTATAATAAGGTGCGTCTAGAGAACTATGTCGAAGGAACTCAGAAAAATGACCATATAGCTTCAGGAGAAGGGGTGTGCTCCCATGTAGCGGGGAAAGTGGCACAACTACAAGACCATGCTAAGTGGTAACACGATGTATATGTCACAACCCATGCTCTGTGCGAGAAGATTGAAAGAAGAAGTATTTGAGAACTTTGGAATGAAATGCTCGATAAACTGTGGAAGTAAGTCTGACTAACTAACGTAGTGAAAATCCTTGTTGCAAAAGTAGCGACCATAACAAATTGTCATGACTTCTTGTTGTCTCTAACATGGATCGAGTGAAATTGAATTATTTGTGAAAATTTGAAGTAGCGGTGGCTAGATGGTAAGACGTTGAGCACCTTTTATTTGCACTATAACTTCATAGCATCAACCATCAATTGGATGTATGAGATAGGTCGAGATGTTCCCACACGACAACCAATCTGGAAAGACCATTCGTTTATCATAGGAGTGCCTAACTTCTCTCAGGGTTGGGACACTGGGAGGTGGTTAGTTTATCCATGGTGGGTATCATTAATTTGTCAAAAGAACATATTCATATCATATCCTTTCAATTAAGATTAACATTGTACTACATTTCATCATTAAGCTAGATTACTTGCATGGTTTGATTTCACCCAAAATTCTGCCAATTAATACAGGTTATGTTCATTATCTTCCACTGTACATGATATTAAGCATGTACACATCATGATTATTCAAACCAAGATCTAAAGGCATCTTCATTTCAAGCTCATGGTTTCAAACTTATATTTTTCATGTATGACAGGGGTTTATATTAGGTCAATCTTATGAGAGTGACAGTATACGTTTATCAAGCTTATAACTATAATGAGATTATGTAATGCATCGTGCATTATATGAGGGAAAATATTAACACCAACATTAAGGTTTCATGATTATCTCTGTTGTAAAGGGAGCTTCAACACGCCAAGCCACTCAAGCTAAGACCTACCTATGTCAAGACATGACATTCTAACCACATAACTTCTACCCATATTAAAACTTTTACCCAACTCTCAGAGGCAAGGGAAACCACTAGATTCCTTCACCAAGAATGCTAAACAAAGTATGAGGCTCGTCATGGTGATCACATATCATACACTCCGTCTAGGGTTTTGGGACATGCCCTTCCTCTGGTTGGAAAAATTCACACATATATTCAAATGCCTCTTCCCTCTAGGGTTGGGTCCTTTCATATGAGGTATAGGGCTCAACAATTTCATAGGAACCACACGCTAGGTGACTCTACTCATACACTCAGAAGTGGTCTAGCTAGGGACTTGTCATCACATATTTCATCATTCACATATTTCGAATTTCACATATTTTGGAGGTTATGTAGTATGGCCTTCTTCCAATTCAGGCTCACCCACATCAAGAGTTCACATTAATTATATGTCCCATGATAGAGGTCCTCCTTTGTAAAGAGATTGAGGCTCATGTTGGTCCCAAAACATATAGCACATATCATAACTGGACTTATATCAATCTAGGTACATGCATGCATGGAAACCCACTAGATATTTGTAGTAGAAACAATCAAGCCATATGTATCATATATAGTTCTAGACAAGCTAGGGTTACATGATCAAGATTCATATGATATCATCAAAACATACTTTGAAGCCTCCAAAAACGAACTTAAATCATCCTAAATCAAACTCATATCATCAACATGAAACTCATGTCATCAATGCTATATGTCTAACCTAACTTTTTATCATGGATCTAGACAAATATTGATGCTACATCAACCATATAAACACTCTCATCTAGAATTATGTTATATCTCTTTCTCTCAGCTTACATGGACACCTATTTTCATTCTCTGTATGGTAACATTTTCATACTCATATACATATTTACATATACTTGAAATCCATTTTCTTTAGCAATAAAGTGTGAGATGGAAACCATTGTACTCCTTATAATGAAACCAAAACCAAAACCAAAAGTAAGTTACTACACTCATTAGGAAGTCTAGTACCACAACACCTAGAGAACTAGTAAGAACACAATGTACACTTGTGTATCAACCCTAAGCACATGTCATGATCATATGTCCAGAATTTACAGTCTATATGATCTCCCTTTTCTCACCCTCCCGAACCTGCATCCCATACTACAAGACAAGAAAAGGAGAAAATGAAGACTTCAAGAATTACACAAGTCTACACCTAGTTCTAGAACATCTAGGTTCTAACCTAGAGTGGTCGTCTAAGAAAAACTTGTTAGTTTTCTAATTTTCAAATGCAAGGCTAAGTTTAGTTTGTGTTTCATTATAATAAAATGTTAGTAGTAAATATCGTTGTTGCTCTGATACCATCTATGATAGAAATGGATCCCACCTTCCTAAAACCCAATGGGTCATGAGAGGACAAAGTCTGACGCCATCATATAAACATAATATCAATGGATGAAATGTTATGACTGCATCTAAGCTTAATTAGTAAACCAAGGTCTACCTAAATGATTACATGCTTAATTAGATTGATCATTTCTTAAACCCGATTAATGATGGGTTTTTGTTTAACGAATCTCAAAAAGAGGAATTGGCTTCCTTGATAGACCTTTATCTCATACAACATATGATTTCGAATTAGTGGCACGAGCTTTGACTTATTTTTCAAACCGTAGTAGGTGGCGTCCTTGCAGTCAAAGTGTAGCTCTGTGATGTTTCAAACCTAAGAAGGAACTCTTATCATGATTTTAGTTTGAAGGATTAGGGTTTGAGAAATGTAAACCCTAATCCCCAAAATTAGGGTTTTTATAGTACATGAATATGGAATTTGATCAGGATAGCAGGATAGTAAATGATTTTTCATATTTTCTTTATAATTTTGATTTATTTGAAATTTTTACATATTTTGGATAACTCAAAGATAAGTTATATTAAAAATATCAAAATTTTTGTATGTATGATTGACATGTTGTTCGGTCGAGTTTTCTCAGGATAAACTCAGCCGACCATGACTTTTGACTGTAGTACAACAATATAGTGTTTGATTTTTATTTATTTATAAGTAATTCGGAATGATCTGAAATTTTTACTGGAGCTCAAAAACTCAATGATAGACAACATGCTAATTTTTATAATTTTGGAAGATCTGTTACCTATTCAGTAAATGAATTACTATAACATTTTATGATAGAAAGTTATGCTAAAATAAAAGAAGGTATAAGTAGGGTCAATTTACAATTAACCCAAGCATATCAATTGCTATATATGATCATCCTAACACACTAGGAGATCTCATAATTTATGATTCATTCTAGAAAAAGGAAATCCTAGAGAGAGGGGGAGACTTAGAGTTTAAGAGGAGAAAGTGGTGGAATTGATGAACTAGGATTTCACCATCTATGAAATGATAAAATCAAGTAAGTTTAGCTTCTTTGCATAGTCATTTATGGTGAATATTCTCTCACATTTCAAGATTTTGTCCCTCCTATGGTTTGATTCGAAATGATATCAAATATCTCCCTTTTCTCACTATTTCTCCATATTCTCCATTCCTAGGGTTTCCAAGTTGAAGAGAAGAAAAAAGCAGTGATTTGGTAGGGTTTTGATATGAGTTCAAGAATTTTAGATGTGGGCTACATCTGTAAGGTGTTTTCACACCTTAGGGTTGTTGGATCAATGGCTCTAGAAGGGGGTGAATAGATCTAAAAGCACTTAAACCAAATTTGTTAGACCTTCAAATTACTCAAGAGATATGATTGCAAATATGGAATTTGATGTGCAACTAAACATACATAGCAAGGATGAGAGAGATTGAATGAGATCAAGAGCAAGCTATGTATAGTGGCTCCAAACTATAAACTAGGAGAGTGTTCATCCACTACCTAGAGAGGTCAACCTCTAGGATTTTGCAACCATTATGCACTTATATTCCATTATAAGACATTCAATATGACCTTCCTTTTACAGGGCAAGGATATCCAACTTCCATTTTTAGGATCAAAAGGAGCCAATAAACCTTACAAGGTATTACCTATCCTTCAAACAAGAGTCTTCAACCTCTAGAAAGGCTTACCCACTTTTACAACGAGATGGACACCTTCACCAAGGAACTCCCCTCTTGCAACTAGTCTTTCGCCTTGAAGGAACTACCTACTCCCATCTTGGATCTTCATCCTTTAACTTCACCTTCACCAAGGAGAAGCTTTCACCATCACAACTTGAGAGAAGGGATTGGAAAAGGGAAGATTAAGAGCTTCACAAGGAGTACAATGAAGTAGCTATCTCACAAATGACCTATCTCACTCATATTGACGTTTTGATTAGTAAGCAAGAGAGAGAAAGGGGATCTTAGTAGACAAATCCACTCAACTATAGCTAGGAGAATAAAAAGCAAACTTGGGATGAAGCACGAGGGTCCCTATTTATAGTTGGGGATGTGTAGTATCCAATACAAGCACTTGGGAATAAATTCTAGTCGTTTGGGTGTTGCAACGGATCTATTTTTTATGTTTACAACACTCCAATTGCTACAAACACTTTTTCCTACACACTTCGTATAGTGTAGTCAGTCGAGCTTCCTACCAATAATACCTCTATATAAATTCTCATCTACTTTCTCACCTTACTCATCTCTATCAAGTTTGGTGGTGTTTGACATGGGAGTATCCATCGGTTTGGTGTTCTCCATCCCAAAGTGCTTCAAGAGTTCAGTTGTATACTTGCCTTGGTTGATAAAGTTTTCTTCCTTCATTTGTTTGATTTGGAATCCAAGGAAGGAATTAATCTCCCCCATCATAATCATCTCAAACTCACTCTACATAAGAGAATAAACTCCTTGCAAAGATCAAGATCCGTTCTTCCAAATATGATATTATCAACATATGTTTGAATAATAACAAAATTGCTAGAATTGTATTTAAGAAATAGTATAGAGTCAACTTTTCCCATGACATGGACATTGTCTAGCAAAACGTTTTTCAATTTCTCATACCAAGTTGTAGGGGCTTGTTTGAGACTATAAAGAGCTTTTTGTAGTAAATAAACATGGTTAGGAAGATTGTCAAGTTCAAAGTCGGAAGGTTGAGCCACAAAAGAGCTTTTTATAGTAAATAAACATGGTTAGGAAGATTGTCAAGTTCAAATCCGGAAGGTTGAGCCAAATAGAATTCCTCCTCTATTATACCATTTAGAAATGCACTATTATTGATATGTCTAACAGAAGACACCAAGATGGTTAGACACTCGGTTTGTTAGTGAGAGGTCCCAGGATCGAGCCCAGGCTACATGATGAATAGAATGGCCAATTTTTTTTAAAAAAAACACCTATTTGGTATAGCAATAACTTTCTATAGCTAGCAAATGCAAGTAATTGATTCAGCCCTATTTTAGTGCTTTATCTTGTGTCATTTTGCATTTCAGCCACATCTATACTTGTTAGATTACATGTTATTTCCTCCAATATGCTTATTTATATCAAATGCACTTATGGAGGCTTTTTGCATGTTTTATAGGTACTTTGTCCACTACTTGATGGCATGGAAAGAGGATGGTACATTCTAGGGTTTCCTCAGGCTTGGAGGAGCTCAAAATGAGGCCAAAACCACTTCCAACCTACCCCAAGTGGTCAAAGAAAGTTTTAAAGCAATACCCTCCATGGATGATCAAGTTCAAGGCTCAAATGCATGGGAGAGATACCACCACGACCGTGGTGAGTCCCCACGGTCGTGGTGGACATGCCCCAAGTACAAAAAATCAGTAAAACTCCCAGAAATTGATGAAAATGGCCAAAACGACTGTGGGGATCAACACAACCGTGGCCATAGGTCCCCACCACGACCGTGGTGACTCCCCCACGGCTGTGGCCATCCATGCACACCTCCCTGTGATCTCCACATTCTAATAAACCCACGACCGTGCCCATCCACCACGGCCGTGGTCTACCCTACCCACCACGACCGTGGTGACCCACCACGGCCGTGCTACTCACAAAACTCACCTAGTTTTCACCGCTTTCCCCATTTTGCCCCTAACTTAACCCTAGACCCCCTAGATCCCTATATATGCCCTAGTGGCGGCTGAGGGTCGGGGGTTGGCTGCTTAGAGTCCCATTTTCACTCCCTAGTCACCTCCACTTCATTCCACTTCACCTCCACCTCAAATCCACACCATTTCACCATTTCCACCACATAACCCCCCCCCATATCTAAGCCTTCCATCCACTTCCCACCACCATTTTACACCATTCCATCCAAGAAGAAGGAGGAGGAAGACCTTACAGCTGCTAGAGAGGAGGAGTCCTTCATCTACACCGAGCTCCATGGCTACTTCTTCCTCTATCTTCTCTCTTTTTGTATTTTGCTTTGTTATGAGTAGCTAGGCCCCTTTGGTGGGCTGTTTGGGGGAAATTATGTTACTTTGATACCGTGTTGGGGGGAAATGACATGTAAACATTGTAATTCCATTTGTTAATGATTATATTCTTTTTGCATCTCATTCTCCATGAATTGCTTGTTGGTTTGTGTGTGAAATCACCTAGGAATTTAGGCAAATTGCTTGTATGTGTGAATTTTGGGATTTGCCCCTAGGTCCAATTCTTGGATCCCTAGGTTGCCTCCCATCTTCCTACATCCTAATCAATCTCCCTAAACCTAAGTGAGAGATCTAAGTAGCTATATTAGATAATTCTAGTGCAATTAGCATGGAGCCTTCTCAAGGCTAGAATGTGGGGGAATTGGGGTCCAAAGCCCTAATTTCACCTCCCCATTACTACCCTCGGACTCTAATTGCCCTAGGAATGCCTAATCTAGAAACCTAGACTTGATTAGAATCTAATTGAATTGAACCTAATCCCTAACCCAATTGAGCCTCGTAAGGGTGGTAGGGGGTGTTAGGGACTAGTTCCCCTATACACAACCTAGCATATCCATGGCCAGTTAGTAGCTTAGGTTAATTCATTAGACTTTAACTTGTTGTTTGGTTTGGATAATCTAAATGGAATCGTAATGTTCACATGTCACCCCCCAACTTAAGTGATAGGTTCATACCCCTAAACAGCCCACACATCTCTTTACTGCTTAAAACCCTAGTTCTGTGCTTGCTTTGCTTAGTTAGTTCTTTTCTTGCTTAGTTAGCTTCTTGCCTTGCTCTTGCCTTGTTTATGCTAGTTTAGTTCTTTAATTGCTCTTTTGCTTTTCTCTTTCTTGCCTTAGCATAATTTGTCTTTTCATACCTAGCTTAGTCCTTTCTTTCCTGCTTAGTCTTAATCTAGTCTAGGGTTAACGTAGATTTTGTTCTCGCCTTTAATTGCTTGCTTGTTCATCCTTAGTTAACAATCAAATCAACCTTTAAACCCTTAACCCTAGTCTCCATAGTAGGAACCTAGCTAAACTAACCTAGCTCTAGTGCCCCTTCTTTTCCCTGTGGATCGACCCTATATTTTCCACCTTCCTATACTACGACACGACCCCGTGCGCTTGCGGGTGTAGTGTTTTAGTAGACGTAGGTAGCTAGTTTAGGTTTATAATTTTTGAAAGCAATCCCCCATCCACCGTGCATTCCGACCTCGTGGGGCGCATCTATTCAATTGAGTAGTGTGTTAGCACCACTAGCGGAGACGCACCAAGCTTTCTGGCGCCGTTGCCGGGGACTAGAGTTGCTCGGTCTAGCTAGTTAGTTTTGCTTTGACTTTTCCTACTGCCCTCATCATTGCTATTCTTTATTCATTTTTCTTTGCATTTCTTGTGTATATTGGTTTACTAACTTGCTTTCTTTTGTTTGGTTGTGCTTTGTGCATGTGACAAGCCATTCAGGAGGAAACAAGATGGAAGACCAAAGTGTACCTCACAAGCCACTTCAAGATTACTTCATGCCTAGCAACTACAAATCGCCAATTGCTAGCAGGGTTGATCAAATGCCAGGGGAGCAATTCTCTATTCCTCCAGGTCTTCTTGGGCTCCTGCCCATCTTCTACGGCTCAGAGAGTGAGAACCCCTACAAGCACTTGGACGCCTTTCTTGAAGTATGCTCCACCTTCAGGACGTCGACGACTAGTGATGATACAATTCGATTGACCTTGTTCTCCTTCTCCCTCAAAGATAGAGCTAAAGACTGGTATGACTCAAGAAAGGACATCATGAGTTGGGAAACAATGAAGAATGCTTTCTCGAGACAGTTCTACTCTATTGCAAGGTTGACACAAATGCGGCATGCCGTGACAAGTTTTAGTCAAATGGGAGATGAGCAGTTTCATAATGCATGGGAGAGATTCAAGAAGCTGTTGAGAGAGTGTCCTCACCATGAGATCCCTTTGTGGCAGCTAGTTCAATCATTCTACTCTGGTTTGTCTCTAAAGGACCAAGACACAGTGGACTCTTCTTGTGGAGGAGTTTTCATGGCTAGGCCACCTGAGGAGATATGGCCTTTGTTTGAGCAGTTGGCTGAAGGATCAAGAATTCGGGCTTCTAGCATGATGAATGAAAGAGGGTATGCCTTTGGTGTGACACCCCCTACTCATGATGACTCAAGCCCGCAAGTGATGAAGATTCTTGGTGACATGGTGAACTTCATGAAGAACCAGGTGACAAATGCTCCCTGCCACCCGGTCAATTCTATTGAGTTCTATGGGGAAGAAAAGAAGACATCTCACTCCTATAGCTACCAGGAACCACAAAGTCCCACATACAGCTCAAGGTTTGAGGAAGAGGTTCTTTCTAGATTGAGAGTGTTTGATGATGTTCAAAGGGATGTTGCAAGGTTAGAAGAGAGAATAGAGCAACTATCTTCTATCATCGCTCTCCAAGAGGAAAAATTGTCTTCAAGACCCATCGTGAGCCACCATGAAGCAAGTGGACCCATGCCCTCTTCACAAGTTTTCTACAGTCCACCCCCCATGAAAGTGCATCCCATTCACTCCTTCCAAGTCTATCCCCATCCTTACACTCCTCCACCACCTTCACCACCTCAATTTTCCCAAAACTTCACTTTCCAACCCCAATTCTCTCCTCCTCCTCAATTCTCTTCTCCACCTCAATTTCAACCACAAGTGCCACCTCCACCTCCTCCACAGCCACAACATGCTCCCCTCCCCATCATGAGCAAGGTAGTGTTGTGACAGTTCTAAGGAGTGGGAAAACTCTTGAGCAACCCGCAAGTCAAAGAAAGGTTGATAAAGCAAAGCAAAGACAGCCAAGTGGTGATACTGTGATTGATATTGCTGAAGATGATGTTGTGGTACCGCATGTTGAGTTTGGGATTCCATGTGATCCATCACATATCCCTTTTGCAGGTCCTACCATCCCTAGAGTTCCGCCTCATGTTCATGTAAGTGCAGAAAAAACTAGTGATCCTCCATTTGTAGAAGCACTAGATGAGCCACCGGAATTGAAAAGGAGGCAAAAGCACAATGTTGATATTCTTGAGGTGTTTCGCCAAGTAAAGGTGAACATTCCACTATTGGATGCTATCAAGCAAATCCCATCATATGCCAAGTTCCTCAAGAACCTATGCATTGTGAAAAGAAGGTCAACGGGGAGGATTCCAAAGAAGGTGAGATTGACTGAACAAGTGAGCTCCATCATACAACACTCACTTCCCGTAAAGAGAAAGGACCCATGAGCCCCACTCATACCTAGTTACATAGGGGGACATCACATAGACAGGTCCTTACTTGATTTGGGATCTAGTGTGAATTTGATGCCATATCATGTCTATGTTGAGCTGGGCTTAGGCAAGTTGAAGCTGGCACATTGCACTCTCCAGTTGGCGGATAGATCCATAAAAGTGCCTAGGGGTAGAGTGGATGATGTCTTGGTAATGATAGACAAGGAAAAAGGCGTGGTGTTCCCGGCGGATTTCATTGTACTTGATATGGAGCTGGAGGATAGGAAGATTCCCATCATCTTGGGAAGGTCGTTCTTATCTACAGCTGATGCCGACATTCATGTGCACAGTGGCACCATGACAGACATGAAGATCAACATCAACATGTACAAGACCCCAACCCGGAGAGTCCGAGATAGGGATATTGGACATGGTCACTTCACAAGTCCAAATGGGCATTTGAGAGAAGGAAATCAAGGTGAAGAAGTTAATGATGATTATTGTGATCAAAGGGATGAGGAAAACAGATTGAGTGTAAAGGAAGGATGCATGTTTTGCAAGAATGGACACATGAGAATGCCAAATGGATGAATGAATGAAGAATCACCAAGAAGCCTAGCTGAAGGCAAGAAACTCAGCGCTTGTGGGAGGCAACCCACCTAGGTTTGGGAATTTATTGACCCAACCTCACATTTTTTATACTTTTGCTTTATTTTACACAAACACACACACACTCTTGTGCTTGATAGTTTTCTTTTGAGTTTTGATGATGAGGTAGGTGCTAGACAATAGAGAGAGAGGGTATAGAAGCAAATCATGGTCATTTAGTCAGATATGTGGCCAAAGAACAAATAAAATTGAAGTACAAGTTTTGAAGTTAGAAAACTAAGGAGACAACCCCAACACGGCCGTGGAGAACAACCACGACCGTGGTGTATGTGGCCAAGCACGACCGTGGTCTACTGCCACGGCCGTGGGAATTATTGCACCAATTTGGCCAAAATTACAGGTTGTTTTGAAGTTCGGCCACGACCGTGGCAACCTGCCACGGCCATGTTGAAAAAGACTGGCCACGACCATGTTGAAGAAGACTGGCCACGACCGTGGTCCTCACCATGACCGTGGGAATTTTTGCATCAAGTTGGCTGAAGTTATAGTGTTTTTAGAAGATTGGCAACGGTCGTGGCCACCCGCCACGACTGTGTTGAAGAGGAGTGGCCACGACCGTGGCGATCGACCACGACCGTGGCGAGGGTCGAGCACCAGCTACAACATGGTGACCTACATTCTGACGCTCTGCATCATCCATGATCTTCACCCTACTATCCCTAAGCTCTAGTTTCATGCTGAAGACAGGATGATTCAAAAGTTTGGGGTGGTAGGGCGGTATGCACCACCCTATCTCTCTCTTTTAGTCATTTTGTTCCACCTTTGCCATTCAGTTCAGTTTTATTATTACTGTTCTTTTCACTGCATCTCTGCATGCCATGTAGTTTGCTTTCTTATCATTTTTGCGTAATTTTCAAAAATTTTGCTCTTTTTGCCATGCATTGCATATCATGTAGATTTTTGGTAATTCTTGCATGTTATAGCTAGTAGTTGCTTGTTTACTACTTTAAGTTCAATAATATAGAGTTTAGATGTGATTGAAGGCAACTTGGCACTGTTTTGGCCAATTTTGCCCAAATTTGAGATTTCTTGCCTAAAAGTATGTTTTGACCCAATCTCTACTATTTTGAGTAAAAATGATGATCTTTGACAAATGCAAGTGAGTTAACATTGTTTGTTGCTAAATGGTATCAATTCTTGACTTTTTACATGTGCATCACCTCTCTTGTGTTTGTGGATGATTTGGTTGAATTATGAAGTTGAGCAAGCTTTGAACGCTTAGTGTTTGTGGAATCACTTGATGGATATACCAATTTCATCTTGTTCATTCATGTGGTGTGATATCTAGGATGAAGTATGGGATTAATTTTCATGCATGATGCCTTATGTGGAGAATCATACCTATGACCCCTCTTTGACCCGACTTTTCACTCACCATCTTCTTACCCCTCCGCCTCATGAAAGGATGCCAAAGTGCACATATCAGCCATGGCCACCTCTAAAAGTTTGGGGTGGCCACATCTCCATCTCTCCGCATCACTCTATCCACTATATGCCCTATATACACCAAGGGCAAGAAAAAAAATAAAAAAGAAAAAGAAAAGCAAAAACAAAATAAAAGGATGCTTATGTTTAAGAGCATTCAAATAAAGAAAAGATGAGTGTGTAAAACACTCCAAAAATCTTACCGCAACCCTTTCTTCCATTTTCATACCCATTGAGCTAAGAAGCATCAAACTTAGCTCATTTTGCCCTTTTCCGCAGCCACGTGGGTCATTTGGTGTGATTTGAAACATAAGATTGAATGCATGAATGCAAAACAACACTCCTAGTCATTCTTGATTAACGCCACCATGAAACGGTTTACCCGGAACTTTATGGAAAAAATATGGATAACTTGTGTATTCTATGCACTATATTTGAAGTTCATATGCTTTGTTCTCTTTTCATGATGGGTTTGTGAAAGCAGGAGAGGAGAGAGGTGAAATGCATGCACTTAGTCATCTTTGATCCCATTCAGCATTAATCACCTTTTACATTGCATTTGTCATGTCTTGAATGTGAAACGTTTGTAGAGAGATTGAGTTGGAGCATACTTGAGGACAAGTATGTTTCAAGTTTGGGGTGGTGATTCAACCCTATTTTAGTACTTTATCTTATGTCATTTTGCATTTCAGCCACATCTATACTTGTTAGATTACATGTTATTTCCTCCAATATGATTATTTATATCAAATGCACTTATGGAGGCTTTTTGCATGTTTTATAGGTACTTTGTCCACTACTTGATGGCATGGAAAGAGGATGGTACATTCTAGGGTTTCCTCAGGCTTGGAGGAGCTCAAAATGAGGCCAAAACCACTTCCAACCTACCCCAAGTGGTCAAAGAAAGTTTTGAAGCAATACCCTCCATGGATGATCAAGTTCAAGGCTCAAATGCATGGGAGAGACACCACCACGACCGTGGTGAGTCCCCACGGTCGTGGTGGACATGCCCCAAGTACAAAAAATCAGTAAAACTCCCAAAAATTGATGAAAATGGCCAAAACGGTCGTGGGGATCAACACGACCGTGGCCATAGGTCCCCACCACGACCGTGGTGACTCCCCCACGGCCGTGGCCATCCATGCACACCTCCTTGTGATCTCCACATTCTAATAAACCCACGACAGTGCCCATCCACCACGGCCGTGGTCTACCCTACCCACCACGACCGTGGTGACCCACCACGGCCGTTCTACTCACAAAACTCACCTAGTTTTCACTACTTTCCCCATTTTGCCCCTAACTTAACCCCAGACCCCCTAGATCCCTATATATTCCCTAGTGGTGGCTGAGGGTCGGGGGTTGGCTGCTTAGAGTACCATTTTCACTCCCTAGTCACCTCCACTCCATTCCACTTCACCTCCACCTCAAATCCACTCCATTTCACCATTTCCACCACATAACCCCCCATATCTAAGCCTTCCATCCACTTCCCACCACCATTTTACACCATTCCATCCAAGAAGGAGGAGGACGACCTTGCAGCTGCTGGAGAGGAGGGGTCCTTCATCTACATCGAGCTCCATGGCTACTTCTTCCTCTATCTTCTCTCTTTTTGTATTTTGCTTTGTTATGAGTAGCTAGGCCCCTTAGGTGGGCTGTTTGGGGGAAATTATGTTACTTTGATACCATGTTGGGGGAAAATGACATGCAAACGTTGTAATTCCATTTGTTAATGATTATATTCTTTTTGCATCTCATTCTCCATGAATTGCTTGTTGGTTTGTGTGTGAAATCACCTAGGAATTTAGGCAAATTGCTTGTATGTGTGAATTTTGGGATTTGCCCCTAGGTCCAATTCTTGGATCCCTAGGTTGCCTCCCATCTTCCTACATCCTAATCAATCTCCCTAAACCTAAGTGAGAGATCTAAGTAGCTAGATTAGATAATTCTAGTGCAATTAGCATGGAGCCTTCTCAAGGCTAGAATGTGGGGGAATTGGGGTCCAAAGCCCTAATTTCACCTCCCCATTACTACCCTCAGCCCCTAATTGCCCTAGGAATGCCTAATCTAGAAACCTAGACTTGATTAGACTCTAATTGAATTGAACCTAATCCCTAACCCAATTGAGCCTCGTAAGGGTGGTAGGGGGTGTTAGGGACTAGTTCCCTTATACACAACCTAGCATATCCATGGCCAGTTAGTAGCTTAGGTTAATTCATTAGACTCTAACTTGTTGTTTGGTTTGGATAATCTAAATGGAATCGTAATGTTCACATGTCACCCCCCAACTTAAGTGATAGGTTCATACCCCTAAACAGCCCACACATCTCTTTACTGCTTAAAACCCCAGTTCTGTGCTTGCTTTGCTTAGTTAGTTCTTTTCTTACTTAGTTAGCTTCTTGCCTTGCTCTTGCCTTATTTATGCTAGTTTAGTTCTTTAATTGCTCTTTTGCTTTTCTCTTGCTTGCCTTAGCATAATTTGTCTTTTCATACCTAGCTTAGTCCTTTCTTTCCTGCTTAGTCTTAATCTAGTCTAGGGTTAACGTAGATTTTGTTCTCGCCTTTAATTGCTTGCTTGTTCATCCTTAGTTAACAATCAAATCAACCTTTAAACCCTTAACCCTAGTCTCCGCAGTAGGAACCTAGCTAAACTAACCTAGCTCTAGTTCCCCTTCTTTTCCCTGTGGATCGACCCTATACTTGCCACCTTCCTATACTACGACACGACCTCGTGCGCTTGCGGGTGTAGTGTTTTAGTAGACGTAGGTAGCTAGTTTAGGTTTATAATTTTTGAAAGCAATCCCCCATCCACCGTGCATTCCGAGCTCGTGGGGCGCATCTATTCAATTGAGTAGTGTGTTAGCACCACTAGCGGAGACGCACCAAGCTTTCTGCACAGAAAGCTTGGTGCGTCCCCGCTAGTGGTGCTTTTACACCCCACGAGGTCGGAGCGCACGAGATGTGGGATCTTATGCTTTCAAAATTTATAAACCTAAACTAGCTACCTACGTCTACTAAAACACTACACCCGCAAGCGCACGGGGTCGTGTCGTAGTATAGGAAGGTGGCAAGTAAAGGGTCGATCCACAGGGAAAAGAGGGGGCTCTAGAGCTAGGTTAGTTTGGCTAGGTTCCTACCGCGGAGACTAGGGTTAAGGGTTTAAAGGTTGACTTGATTGTTAACTAAGGATGAGCAAGAAAGCAGTTAAAGGCAGGAATGAAATCTACGTTAACCCTAGACTAGATTAAGGCTAAATAAGCAAGAAAGGATTAAGCTAGGTATGAAAAGGCAAATTACACTATGGCAAGCAAGAGAGAAGCAAAAGAGCAATTAAAGAGCTACACTAGCATGAACAAGACAAGAGCAAATCAAGAAGCTAACTAAGCAAGGAAAGAACTAATTAAGCTAAGCAAGCACAAAACTAGGGTTTTAAGCAGTAAAGAGATGTGTGGGCTGTTTAGGGGTATGGACTTATCACTTAAGTTGGGGGGTGACATATGAACATTATGATTCCATTTAGATTATACAAACTAAACAACAAGTTAGAGTCTAATGAATTAACCTAAGCTACTAACTGGCCATGGATATGCTAGGTTGTGTATAGGGGAACTAGTCCCTAACACCCCCTACTACCCTTACGAGGCTCAATTGGGTTAGGGATTAGGTTCAATTCAGTTAGAGTCTAATCAAGTCTAGGTTTCTAGACTAGGCATTCCTAGGACAATTAGGGGCCGAGGGTAGTAATGGGGAGGTGAAATTAGGGTTTTAGACCCCAATTCCCCCACATTCTAGCCTTGAGAAGGCTCCATGCTAATTGCACTAGAATCATCTAATCTAGCTACTTAGATCTCTCACTTAGGTTTAGGGAGATTGATTAGGATGTAGGAAGATGGGAGGCAACCTAGGGATCCAAGAATTGGTCCTAGGGGCAAATCCCAAAATTCACACATATAAGCAATTTGCCTAAATTCCTAAGTGATTTCACACACAAACCAACAAGCAATCCATGGAGAATGAGATGAAAATAGAATATAATCATTAGCAAATGAAATTACAAAGTTTACATGTCATTTTCCCCCAACATGGTATCAAAATAACATATTTTCCCCCAAACAACCCACCCACAGGGGCCTAGCTACTCATAGAAATGGAAAATACAAAAAGAGAGAAGAAAGAGGTAGAAGAAGCCATGGAGCTCGGTGTAGATGAAGCAATCCTCCTCTCCAGCATCTGCAGGACGTCCTCCTCCCTCCTCCAAGGATGAAATGATGTGGAATGATGAAAGGAAGTGGATGGAGGGCTTAGATATGGGGGGTTATGTGGTGGAAATGGTGAAATGGAGTGGATTTGAGGTGGATATGGAGTGGAATGGAGTGAGTGGCGATTTGGGGAGCTAGGAAGGGGTAGAAGGTAGCCAAACTCGTACCCCAGCCACCACTTAGGTATATATAGGTGTGGGGAGGAAGCACTAGGTCAAGTAGGGGCAAAATGGGGAAAGTAGTGAAAACTAGGTGGATTTTGTGAGTAGCACGGACCACGGTCGTGGTGGGTCACCACGGTCGTGGTGGGTAGGGTAGACCACGGCCGTGGTGGATGGGCACGGTCGTGGGTTTATTAGAATGTGGAGATCACATGGAGGTGTGCATGGATGGCCACGGTTGTGGGGGGTCACCACGGTCATGGTGGACACCTATGGCCACGGGCATGTTGATCACCACGGTCGTTTTGGCCATTTTCATCAATTTTTGGGAGTTTTACTGATTTTTTGTACTTGGGGCATGTCCACCACGGCCGTGGGGGCTCACCACGGTCGTGGTGGTGTCTCTCCCATGCATTTGAGCCTTGAACTTGATCATCCATGGAGGGTATTGCTTCAAAACTTTCTTTGACCACTTGGGGTAGGTTGGAAGTGGTTTTGGCCTCATTTTGAGCTCCTCCAAGCCTGAGGAAACCCTAGACTGGACCATCCTCTTTCCATGCCATCAAGTAGTAGATAAAGTACCTATAAAACATGCAAAAGCCTCCATAAGTGCATTTGATATAAATAAGTATATTGGGGGAAATAACATGTAATCTAACAAGTATAGATGTGGCTGAAATACAAAATGACACAAGATAAAGCCCTAAAATAGGGTTGAATCAGTAATATTCTAGTAGATTCAAGTATAGCAACGGGAGCATATGTTTCATCAAAGTTAATGCCTTCTTGTTGGTTATAGCATTGAGCAACTAACCTTATTTTGTTTCTTACCACTTTTCCAATTTCATCTAGATCGTTATGGTAGCCCCACTTGGTGCCAATGATCTTTCTATCACTTGGTCTTGGCACTAAGGTACACACTTTGTTCTTCTTGAACTGTTATAGCTCATCTTGCATAGCGCAAATCCATTCATCATTTTTAAGAGTTTCTTTGACGTTCTTTGGCTCAATCTGTGAAATGAAGGCTCTTTCAACTTGTTCTTTTTTGAAGGAAGCCTGCATTTTCACTCTTTCAAAAAGATTTCCTATGATGAGCACGTTAGGATGATCTCTAGCAAACTGGGGAGTTGAAACCTTTTTTTCTTCTTCTTTTGATTCTTCATCAACTACCATGTCTATTCCTTTGTCAATGATTTTGAGATCTTTTAATCTAGGAATAACCTCATCTACAACATCATCATTCACAATATTATTTAAAATAGAGGGGTTAGTTTCAACAAATTTAACATTGATAGATTCTTCTACTTTAGAAAATTCAATGTTAAATAATCTATGTGCTCTACTAGTAGTGCTATAGTTAAGAAAGAAAGCCTTATACGATTTTGCATCAAACTTTTTGAGAGAATCTTTGATGTTTAAAGAAAAACAAGGACAACAAAAAAGATGAAAGAAATTAATAGAGGGATTTCTACCACGCCATAACTCATAGGGGGGTTTCTTTAAGGAAGGAACAGTGAAAACTCAATTTTGCATAAAACATAAGGTGCTAACGACTTCGGCCCAAAACTTCTTTGGAATGTCATACTCTAAAATCATGATCCTAGTCATTTGCTATAAAGACCTATTCTTTCTCTCTACAACCATATTTTTTTGAGGTGTATGAGGGGAAGAAAAGTTGTGCGAATAACCAGATTCCTCACATAACTTATCAAACAAATCATTTTCAAATCCCCCCCATGGTCACTATGGATAATGACGATTTGGCAAGAAGCTTTGTTTTCAACATGTTTGCAAAAAGTAGAGAAAACATTGAGAGTGTCACTTTTTGAAACTAAGAAGAAGGTCCAATAAAGTAAGAGAAATCATTGACAATCATGAGGCAATACTTGCTACTACAAAGCAATTGAGTTCTCATTGGTCTAAATAGATCAATATGAAGAAGTTCAAGAGCTCTGTTGGTACTAAGGACTCCTTTGGATTTAAAGGAGGATTTGGTTTGCTTTTCTTGTACAAGGTTGACATTACTCATCCTTCACAAAGTTCAATTTAGGACGTCCTTTTACCATTGCTCAATTTCTTCAATCGATACATATTTACGTGACCAAGTCTACGATGCCACAAAGATATATCACTTTTATCAACAACAAGGCATATAACAATAATAGGCTTAAGAGAATCAAGAACAATAACATAAAGATTCCCATTTCTAGTTTCCTTATACATGACATTGCAGGAGAGGGAATCTAGAAGAAAGCGTTCAAGAGAAGTAAATAACACAAGATACCTATTATCACATAATTGACTAACACTAATAAGATTGTGATGTAGGGCATCCTCAAGAATTACATTCTTGATACATAGTGAATCACCCACATCACCCTCACCTATAACTTTACCTTTGTTGTTATCCCCAAAAGTCACCGATCCTCCTTTTTTTGTGAAATTGTTGAAATGGCTCATCTCACCTGTAATGTGCTCGGATCAACCACTGTCAACAATCCATTTACCTTTAATAAGATGTCAGTGCCCAATTCAAACCTTGGGATCTAGAGTTAGCTTGGGGAGCCATTTCATCTTTTGCAATGTGCACAAACCATAGGGTTCATAGATCCATATGACTCTCCATGGAAAATTGGAGGTTCTTTGCTCTTTTTCTTTCCCTTACCCTTGCTTTTGGGATATCCCTCATATCTCAAACCACTTTTACCATTTTTTTTGGTAGAGTGATCTAGGACTTCGTTGAGGGACTTTTTACCTTTGAGGAACTTTTGCAAGGAGGCTCTAATCTTGTGGTTATTATCACTAAGAGTAATAACAGTAGAAGAAAGGTTAGCTAGATCATCTTGAGCATGAAGCAAGTCGACCTCTAAACAGAGGGCTTTAGTCAAGTAAGAATATCTCTCAAGAGTTGTATTAGATACTTCATTATTATACAATAAAGGTCTATAAGAAAGATCTTTGATTTTAGCAAGCAATCTAGCATTTTTAGTTCTAAGCATAGTAAGCTCGTCAAGATAGTTTCTATTTTCATCCTTAATACCATCACATAGATACCTAAGATCATTAAACTTGGCAATAAGCTTGTCATTTTCAATTCTAACCAAAACAAGTTCATTACGAAAAGTTTGGTTTTCATCTTTAAGACTATTGATATTCATATGATATATACCATTTTTTACCTCAACTCCATTGTATTGCAATTCAAGTTCAAGAAAATGTCCTTGCAAGGAATCTATGCTATCAAGATGGACTTTTTCATTTTGCTCAAGAAAATCAATTTTAGCATACAAGTCATCAATAATTTTCTCTAACCTTTTCTTCTTAGATTTGTATTTAGAATAACAAGAACATGACACATTAAGCATTCCAATGAGACCTTATTTAGATAGTTCATTCAAGCTTACCTCACCTACCTCACATATGTCTTCACTGGTTGAGGCCATGAGAGCAAGGTGAAATTCTCCCTCATTGGATTGGAATCACTAGAAGAAGACTCCAATCATGTGGCATGGGTTGTATCCTTGCTTATTCTTTCCTTCTTGCCCTTTCTCTTGAACTTACTTTCCTTTTTGTATCCTCCTTCTTCTTGGAGCTTCTCTTGTGGTAGGAATTCTTTGCCTTGGGACAATTATTCTTGTAGTGTCCCTTTTGACCACACTCATAACACCTTAGAGTAGAGGAGGAGGAGGGTTTTCCTTTGAAGTGCTTCCCCTTAGAGTAGTTAGCTTCATGATCACTTGGGGCTTCATCTTCATTTGAGGAAGGAGTGGTGATAAATGTATATTTATCCCTTTTATTTACATATTTTAGATATCTTTTTAGGATTTTTTTTATTTATCTTCATAGTTTTGTAATTAATTGTATTAGTTTAGATTTTTCTATTTATTTGGAGTTTTAATTATATTTAGTTGGTTGTTTGTAGGAAAATAGCTCAATTACTAATTTCTCTTGGAAGATATTTTACACAAATATCCATAGTGTCTGATTTAAATATATACCTCGCACCAAAATTGCCATAACTCTCACATCCTAAGGCGGAATTTAATGGGCAAGTATGCATTGGAAAGAGAATTGAATTATCAACATGAAAAATATATTTTCATACCGCTTATGAATTTATAACTGGCATAAAAATACGCTCAAAATCACTGTTGTGGGAATCTATAACAAAAAGAATGCGAACGGTCAACAAAATTAAAAGCAATCAACCATTTCCTCTATTGACCAGATCTAAAAAGTTTTTACCCGCCGGCCAGGAATCTTCTAGAAAACCTTCTGTGTAGAGTTTTTACTCCTCCTTGTCCTATAAAAGGAGGGGAGACTCCACTAAGAAAGATGTCCTAAGTTCTGTTTGTATGCAATCAATAGCAGAATTATGTCATTCCATCTTAGTGTAATCTTCCTTTCAAGAGCAATAAAGATCAACTCTTTCATAAAGTTAGTTCTTTTATTTTGGTTCTAGATCTCCTTTCTCTGGTTCTTCTTTCTATGTTTCTCTTAGAGCGGGAGAAAAAAATAAATGAGTCATTTAATCACCACCATCTTGGACTCTACAGAGATCCAGAATTACGGTCTATGACTCTTTTATTTTCTTTCTTAGATTCTAACATCCTCACCATGAGTAACGAGTAGTTTTCTTATCGAGGCAAGGGGAATAGCCCTTAGCCATGTGTTAATCAGATCGATTTTTTACATGACTTTTTAGACAAATGGCTTTCGATTTAGAAATCACAGATTTAAACCACATAATTAATCATTTTTATCGCTTGTTAATTCTAGCGAATGCGACTGTGGAAACTAGAATTTAGAACATCTAAACTGAATACATGGGGATTTGGATGCGGCCATGTAAAAATCCTCTTTAGGATGAAAAACAAGGACACGTGAACACCATGACCAATGGGTTCATGTAGAGTTCCTCTTTTATATTTTATTTACAAATATGCACATACATGCTTCCTTCTTATTGTCGTGTATTGTTCGATTTTATTTTCACAAAGGCTAAGGTGGTGAAACCCTAAGACTTGATGCCTTCCTCTTTGATTTCAAACTGCTTTTGATTCATTGCTTTCAAGTTCGTACTTTAATTTTTAGCATTTTACTTTTGTTAGATAATCTTTTATGCTAACAATTTCTTCTTTTACTTTCTCTTATTTAGAATAATCTTTTATTTTCCTTGCATTAGTGTAACTTTTTGTTCTTCTTGCAATTTCCTTTCTTGTATTAGAATATTCAACCCCTCTCAAATCAAACTTTACTTTACGCAAATCTTTCAAAAATACCAAAAAAAAATTCAAAAATAAATCGGGTTTAGGAGAAATAGATCTTTAAAATGTTGTCATGTGGGATCAACCCTTCTATACTAGCCTTAATCGAAAAGTAAAAAAGATTAAATTATAAGATATTTTTTCTAGTGAATTGGTGTGCAAATGACACGTATCGATTTTGGAGCCATTGCTAGGGACAACAGATCGTTTTCTCAAACCCTAAAATTTTTTGAAAAACTTTTTTTAAAATTTTTAATGCCTCCGAGTGACATTCCAGAAGTGTTGTCTCCTCTTTCTGCTGAGTTTCCATTCCAGTAATACATTTTTTCTACAAACGAATATAACTGTATAACTGTGCATGCGCTACCCATCGAACGATCTTACACTTCCAATTTTTGATCCTGAGCTAGAAAGAACTTTCCATCGCTTAAATTGACAAAACTAACTTAGGATGGATGAAGAGAAGGTTGCCCCTAGGATTGAGCAGGCACTTTCCACTCAAAGAGAGTTGATGATGGCTAAACACGTGACTCAAGAAGCCAACTTGCGCACAACCTATATCACTGGGCAAGAGGCTATAGAAGCCGCTCGGAGGGAGGCTGAGAGACAAAAACAACTTAAAGATTTTTCCACTCCAAAAACTGGATATGCACAACATCCAATTGTGCCACCCATGATCACGATCCCTCAATTTGAGATCCGCACTCAGTGGCTCACGATGCTTCATGCCAATCTTTTTTCCGAGACCAAGGGTGAAAGTTGTCAATATCACCTCTAACACTTCACAAACCTTAGCTCCTTGACTAAGATCCCAGGACTTTCTGAAGATTCCATTAGGCTTAGACTTTTCAAATACTCTCTTTCAGGGGCAGGCAACCGTTGGTACAATGCCATGGAGAGTTAAAACCTCGTCATCACTTGGAAAGCACTTCAAACAAAATTTTTGGATAAATACTTTCCCCCTTCCCTCACCTATGAGATCAGAGGACAAATCTTGTTGTTTTCAATGGCTCATAAGAAAACCTTAGGAGAAGCTTGGGAAAGATTTTGAGAACTCCTCCTTCGTTGCCCTCATCATGATATATCACAATCTTAACTCATTGAGATATTTTATCATGGTGTTGATGATGACACCAAGAAATTCCTTGATTCCTCATATGGAGGAAATTTTATGTTCCAAAACCTAAGAAGAGCATGGGAGGTAGTTAAAAGAGCTTCTGAAACTCTGGCTAGATGAGAAACCAGTGGGGTCTTAAAAGTGGCTAAGGCTGAGGTAAACCCAAACATTCATACTATTGCCGAAGCTCTTAAATTAATCTCTTTAAAATAGGACCACTTGGAATCATTGTTTAACGCCTATGAAAGACAACCTCAACAAGTGAGGGCTGCAGAATCTCTATGTGGGATATGCCAAGGGTATGATCATGCTACCCTCCAATGTCAATATCTCTACAACATCCCAGTGCATCCTAATGTTGGTCAACAAGTAGAGGATCTCAACTCTATCCATAGTATCCCGGGCCAAGGTTACTACAATCCAAACCAAAAATCATCCCGAGTTTTAATCTAGAAACCCCTCAGGAGCTGAAAACTCATCTCAACCTCCCCCTTCTCAAAGACCCCCACAACCCAAGCCAACTATCGTCCACCACTGGGTTTTCCACACAATGAAAACCAAAGGAATTTTGGGAACCAAGGGAATTTTAGGGTAAACTTCCAAAACTGTGGACCCTATCAAGGTCAACAATATCAAAACCTTCATCAACCACCACCATCTCAACAGAAGGCCCCCACCCCTGCGGCAGAAGATAGGATTTCAACCTTAGAGCAAATCATAATAGCACACTAGAAATCGACCGAAGCTCAGTTCGCTCGTCTCTTTGCCCAACAAAAAGCCCCTACAGGGACCTTCACCAGACAGCTCAAGAACAACCCAAAATATCCCGAACAACTAAAGGTCATTTCCACTCGTTCAGAGAAGATTCATACCCTCCCCCAAAGAAACCCATAGTTGTTCCCTTGGACTTTGAGGATGATGATACAGTGATCATTGAAACCCCACCCTCACCTACCTATGTCGTTCCCACTTCTTCCATTCCCTCTCCTGTTGTTCCACCTATGGAAATTGACGAGCCAACAATTCCCGTTTACAAACCTCGTCCCCCTTATCAGGCCCACCTAAGCAACTAGGTTTGACATCCGTTTTGTGAAATTTAGGGAGGCCATGAAAAAGTTGCATGTGGATATTCCCTTTCTTGATGCTTTAGCCGACATGCCAGCTTGGTCCAAATATGTGAAATCTCTTTTGACCAGGAAATACCACACCGACAAGCATGAGACAATCATTCTTGCTAGAACTACCTCTGATATTATCCAAAGTAAGATGCCTGAAAAGAAGGACCTTGGATCCTTTGGGATTGGGTGCTACCTAGGTGATAATGCATGCAGGAAGGGTCTTGCAGACTTAGGAGTGAGTATTTCTATTATGCCCTATAGTCTTTTCAGGAGGCTAGGTTTCATTGACATGCTCCCCACCGCCATGACAATCCAATTAGCTGACTCATCCATGACAAACCCCATGGGGATCATTGAAGGCATACCTGTAAGAGTTGGGAAGGATTATTATGTCCCATCTGACTTTGTCATCATGGACATAAAGGAAGACTTAAGGTACCCCATCATCTTTGGCCATCCCTTTTTGGCCACCGCTCGTGCCTTGATTGATTTGAGGTCGGAATTATTTTATTGTGCCTTGGCAAACAAACCCTAAAGTTTAGGGTATTTGAAAGGATGCATAGACCAAGCCTCCAAGAAGAGGTCTATCTTCTTGATTGTATTAAGAAGATGCAACAATTGAGACAAGAATGAGAATTAGTTGAAGATCCCCTCCAAAAGGCCCTTGTAACCCCTATTGATTGTGGATTTGAAGATGCTCAATTGGAGAAATTTAGATACCATCTTGACACCTTTGAAGAGATTCATGATGAGGGGTTTGAAGACCTAAAAATGGTCTCCATTGTGGATGAAAAACCTGACACCCCCAAGGCACCTGACATGAAATGCCTACCTAGAGGTCTTAAGTATGCTTTCCGTAATGAGCAAAAGATTTATCCTGTCATCATTAACTCTGATCTCACCCATGAATAGGAAACCAAGCTAATGATAGAACTTAGGAAGAGGAGATCTTCCTTAGGATACAAGATGGTTGATTTGACAGGAATAGAACAATCCATTTGCATGCATAAAATTCCTATGGTAGAAGAATACAAACCTTCTAGAGACCCTCAAAGGAAATTGAACCCCGACATGAAAGAGGTGGTGCATCTAGAGGTTATCAAGATTTTGATTTTAGGGATCATCTACCCCATCACCGACTCCCCTTGGGTTAGCCCAGTTCAGGTTGTCCCCAAGAAAGGGGGTACCATGGTCATGAAAAATGATAATGATGAGCTTATTCCCACTCACACTGTCACATGGTGGAGGATGTGTATTGACTATAGGAAACTGAATAAAGCCACTAGGAAGGATCATTTCCCCCTTCCTTTCTTAGATCAAGTACTAGAGCGCCTTGCCCATCAACAATATTTATACTATCTTGATGGCTATTCAGGTTTCTATCAAATTCTCATTCATCCGAACGACCAAGAGAAAATTACTTTCATTTGCCCGTTTGGGACTTATGCATTCAAGAGAATGCCATTCGGGTTATGAAACGCCCCAGCCACCTTTCAGCGGTGCATGTCCGCTATCTTTGCTGGATTGATAGAAACTATCATGGAGGTTTTTATGGATGATTTCTCTATCTATGGAGATAGTTTTGAATCTTGTATCCATCATTTATCTCTAGTTTTGAAAAAATGTGAAGAAGCACACTTAATCCTCAATTGGGAGAAGTGTCACTTTGTGGTGACGGAAGGAATTTTTTTAGGCCATAGGGTGAGAAACTATGGCATTGAAGTAGATAGAGCCAAGATCGAGTTCATTTCAAAACTCCCACCACCCTCTTCAGTCAAGGACGCTCGTGCCTTCCTTGGGCATGTGGGTTTTTATAGATGATTCATTCATGATTTTTCTAAGATCACCAAACCCCTAACCAATCTCCTCCAAAAAGACACTCCTTTTGTTTTAGATAAAGCTTGCATGGCCACTTTTCTTTGTTTGAAGGATGCCCTCACTTCTACTCCCATCATTAGGGTCCCAGATTGGTCCCTACCCTTTGAGTTAATGTGTGATGTGAGTGGTTACGTCGTAGGTGCTATTCTAGGACAACGTGTTGATAAAAAGCACCATGTGATCTACTACGCATCCAAGACCTTGGATGAAGCCCAATGGAATTACACAACTACTGAAAAGGAAATGCTAACCATAGTATATGCCTTTGACAAATTCCGCTCATATTTGGTAGGTTCTAAAGTTGTAACATCCCTGACCTGGGTTATGAGTTAACCCTAGGTGTTTTTGCCTAAATATGTGATTAAATCTTTGTGATTAACTCTGAGCATGTAATTAAGTTTCTCAGAAACATATATTTCAGTATTTGCTCCTTTTTATTTAAAGTTGTAGCATTGTTTTGTTATACAGGGACCTATGTGCAATTTACCCAGTTGAAAGGGTTAACTTACAATTTGCACATGTTGAGATGTTCCTCTGATGTTGAGACATCATGAGAATCTTTTTGGTAAAGTTTGAGGGATTTCCCAAGCTAGGGCACCAAGGTGCAGCTGTGGAAGCAATCCCGGTACTTGAAACCCTAATTTGGGGTAAAATGCAATTTACCCAAATTAAGGGATGCAAATTGTGAAATATGTCATCTAATGTATCTTTTGAGACTCTTGCCATCATTAAGAGAAGAAATGATGAGGGAGTCACCTCAATTGAGTTATCAAGTTATGAAATATGCCTTGTGATTGAATAATCAGGGTATATGTGCAATATCTCTTTATGTATGTACCTTATTATTAGATTGTTCTTCTTTGCCTTCTTTTCTAGACCTTAAGATAAGGTTTGTCCTTATAATAAAGAGGAAGGGACGAGCAAGTAAAAGAAGGAGGGACCTAGTTGGAATTATGGACAACTTAAGAACTAATGTTGAAAATCCTACCCCTAGTATATATACCCTCAACTTCTCTAAGCAAGGGAACTTGCCCTTCGTTGCCTTCACTGTTCCATTTCACCAAAGACGACTAAAGACTGCCTTGGAGCTAAGGAGGACGACCAAGGGAAACAAGGTAGGTTTGGGACCCTTCTTCTTGCCTAATTCCATGGTTAGAACTCGAATTCAAGGTCAATTTGGTGGCTAATTCTCGAAACCCTATCTTTCTAGCCATCTCTTTTCGTCTTTCCTTGGAGTTTTCACCTTGGCCAACCTGTGGGAACTCAAGGACGCCAGTAGAGCTTGGAGCTCAAGGAGCAAGCTTTAGGCGGGTTTTATAACTCTAAACCCATGCTTTACTATATACATCTCTTATATGCGGTTTAATGATAGCTCTTAATGTTTCCCTACTTTTCCCTGCTATTTTGCAAGCAAATCCATGGGATATTCGTACTGTTCTTGAGATAGGAGATGAAGGCGTGATTTCCAAGAAAAACCCACCGCTTTTCACTTTCTTAAACGGTCTTACCAGTTTGCTCTCTCGGTCTCAATACCGCGAGGTGAGAAAACGGTCTCGAGACCACGACAGGGCAAACGGTCTTCAAGACCGTTTGGCCCCATTGACCGGGCGTGGACCGTATAAGGAATCTGTTCCTAATTATATAGGATAATTACCCTCAAAATTTGGGAGGCTAACTCCAAAGGAATCGGGAGATATGACCTTTTTGAGTAACAACTTTAAATGAATTTATTTCCTGATTCTCAAACGGTCTGAAATTGCCTTTTTGGGCAAACGGTCTCAAGACCGTGTAAGGTCGTTGACCAGGCGTTTACCGTATGATATTACTGTTCAAAATAATGTTAGTTAACAACTCACCAAGTTTGATGGTCTAATTCCAAACGGGTTAAGAGTTGAAGGGTGAATACTAGAGCTAACCCTAGGAGAAATCAGTACTGAATTTATGGTGACCTAATTAGGGTTTTTAGGGTTGATTGACCTAAACGGTCTCAAGACCGTTTAGGGGTCACCCAAACGGTCTCAAGACCACGAGGGCAATCAACCATGACCGTTTGGAGGTCTGGGGTCAAGAATAGTTGACCAATTGAAGGTACAATTACACCAAATTACATTGCAATTAAATATTGATATGATCATCAACTCAATAGGTCAGACCTTGATGAATTTGCACTAAAATCCAAAATTGGATGGGCAAACGGTCTCAAGACCATTTGGAACTCATCCAAACGGTCTCAAGACCGAGAGGACAATCACCTAAGACCGTTTGAAGGTCTAGGGTTAAGTAAATTGACCAATTGAGGACCTATTTCCAAATAAGTTATCAATTTAATCAAAATGATGTTTTGTGGATCAATCATGGTTCAACCCCTATCAAATCACCTTGGAATTTGGTGAAATCTTGGGAAAATGGTCTCAAGGCCATGTGGGGTCCACCTACATGATCGCAAGACCGTTTGGGCCAAGTTTGGGCCCATTTGGAGCTCAAATGAAGGGTTCAATCTTGTGTTGGGTCACATTGTTGAGTGTTGATGGGTGAACATTGATAGACCCTAATTGAATCGACTTCAACCCTAATTGGTCAACCCTTGAGGGTCAATTGAATGACCAAGTGGTCAAACATAATCTTAATTGACCCAATTCATAAGTGGTCATCATAGTTTTGACCTTTTGAGGGCTTCTACATGAGTTGACATCATCGGGTGTATCATTGAATCTTGTTGATGGACCAAGTGGTTGAGACCATGTGAGCTCGCGGTCTCAAGGTCGAGAGGAGGCTCGCGGTCTCAAGGTCATGAGGAGGCTCATGGTCTCAAGGTCGTGAGAGGGCTCACGGTCTCAAGACCACGAGGGGCCTCGCGGTCTTGGGGTCAAAGAAGGGCAAACAGTCTTCATGATCTTCGCGGTCTTAACCTCATTTGGAGTCTTCGCGGTCTTGAATCAATGGAGGGCTCACGGTCTTGGAGGAGGAAGAGGCCTCACGGTCCTGAGGTCAAAAGTGACCAAACGGTCTACACATCCTCGCGGTCCTAATGTCAATTGGTCAAAAGGTCAACTCAACCAATGGGTCTCAAATCGATTGAGGGTTGATGGTTGAGATCAATCAAGACAATTCAAGGTTGACTTCTTTCAATCGATTGATGATATAAATGGTTCAATGTTGCCCTAATCAAACCCTAATGACAACCTAGGATATTAAGGGGCTAATTGACTAGGATTTTGACCATGATGATGATCAATGGGGTGAATTACCAAAATACCATTGAAGGGTAAATTGAGTAATACCTTGATCAAATCAAACCCTAAATCACATGATAGTGATGTTTTGGGCTATGTTAGCCTATGATGACTTAATCCGACCTGATCTAGAGTGATGTTGACATCACCTAACCTTATGATGAGAGAGAAAGTACTTCTAGAGAGAGAAAGTACTTCTAGAGAGAGAAAGTACCCTTTTCAGGTGAAAATTCAATTAAAGCATCTCCAATGCACAGGAATGAGCATAATTAGGGTATGATCCACCTGTGTGAGATCATAGAAACCCTAATTATGATAAATGATGAACCTTTAACTAATCTAAGAGCATCAATGAAGATGTTACTCATACATGATGATGTTATGAGTTCAATTCACCTTAATGTGAATAGTAAACCCTGATTCAAGGGAGATGACATGTAATGTGAATAGTAAACCCTAATTCAAGGGTAATGGCGTGATTTTGAATGTTAAACTCTATTTGATGTGAATTAGAGATTTAACTCTTATAACAAGAGTAGGAAGTATATTCCTTATTTTTGTATTACCTTTATCAGTTGTATTAACCAGGCAGGTTCTGATATGAAGGTAATCATATCCAGGTATGGATGTTGATGTTATATTCATTAAAGGCAGGTTGGTAGCCTTATGAATAAGTAAAGTAATCTGATGTATTGTCAGTGGCATCCTATGCTGATAATGGGCTGTGAGAGCCATGAATACCATCAAGGTCATGCCTTAGAGATGACTTGTGATGAGAATAATGAGAAATGATGGTTGATATGAGTTAGGCCTGTTACATTTAGTATTCTTCTTTTATAGCTGCTATGCTATTGTTATTGTTTGAAGAACAATGTATGTTGTTAAAGAATACTGAATGTACCTAACTAATCAAGTATAATGTAGAGCCCTGATCATAGATCCATCATTGTCAGAGATTAAGTGATGGTGAAACAGGTTTTCCTCAGGGAACTCCTGGAGCACATACTTTTGAGTATGTGGGGTACATGGATGTGTAGAACCTTACATCCTAGTGTAGGAAAGTGATGTAGATGTGTAATCCATCCATCCTTCACTATATTTCTATACCGTATCAGTGGTAGGTAAACATGAAACCTCCTGATGACGAAGGAAGCACAAATATCCGTATCAGTGGTAGGTAAATATGAAACCTCCTGATGACGAAGAGAGTACAGAACGCCACTGTGGCTCTAGAATAGCGAAGGACCAGTTTACCCTGGTGAGCTATAGTAGTAGAGACACGAGATGTCCTACAAGTGATCCTCTTACTGACTGAGGAAGGTGAAGGTCATGAGAATCCGGCTCTCTTAATTACCTATGTATGATACTGATGTGACTTCTCATCGATCAGTTGGGGTATGAGTGGTAAGCCTCATCTCCACAGGGCATAATGTTGTTTGTAAAACATAATCAACCATGTAGTATAACTTGTTAGAGATAACTCCAAGTTAGTTGATTGATGTTACATTGCAATAGTGTTTATATTCTCCATATCTCCTAAATGGTAGAGATCTTGTTATACCTGCAACTGTTATAGAATACTTTGAAGGCTTTACTGTTTAAGATATTCTTTGATGTTATAATAAAGCTTCTGGCAAAGAGTTATAACTCTCGCTGGGACAATTATGTATAATTGTCTCACCCCGTAGACTTCAACTTTTTAGGTGGACGTCGGAGACGAAGGAACCAGCCTACAGGTGACCAATCTCAGCAGCAGCACCAGGGGCAGCAGTAATCTCAGGTGGAGATTGTCCTGCCATGTGGTGTAGTTAGAATTAGTCCTATGTGTCCTCTGTACTCTCAGGTCTTGGAGTCTTCTGTATAGTGATCTTGAGATTTTGTATCTTGATGTATATAATTACTCAAGAAGTAATTATCCTGAGATGTAAATAGTTTATCTCTCTTTATGAAAGAATCTTTTATGGATCCAAGCTCTTATCTCGAAAAGTTTTAATTTCACGTGATTTTGTCTTCCGCTGATTACCGATTCGCTTCCGCTACGTTTTAATCGTGTTTATGTCATGGTTTGGAGATCAGAGCCCACAAAAGTCATCTTTACACAGACCATGCGACCATTAGATATTTGATGACCAAAAAGGATGCCAAACCCCACCTTCTTCAGTGGGTCCTTCTACTTTAGGAATTTGACCTAGAGATCTTAGACAAAAAGGGTTGTGAAAATATTATTTCCGACCATCTTAGTCGCCTTGATTTCTTTGATGATGATGGCATACCCATAAATGACTCCCTTCCTGATGATAAACTATTAAAGATGGAATCCCAATATCCTTGGTTTGCGAATTATGTAAATTTTCTAGCCGCAGGTATATTGCACCCCAAATATAAGGGACATTCTAAGGTTAAATTTTTGCATGATGTAAAACATTACTATTGGGATGATCCATATCTTTTTAGATTATATTCAGATGGACTTTATTGCAGGTGCGTTAGTGAGGAAGAGGCTCATGATATACTTGAGTAATGCCACACTGGCCCCACTGACGGGCACATGAGTTCTAAGAAAATGGCTATGAAGGTCTTGCAATCTGGGTTCTTCTGGCCTACTCTATTTAAAGATTCATACCATTTTGTCCTTACTTGTGATGAATGTCGAAGGACCGACAACATATCTAAGAGAGACCAAATTCCCATGACTTCTTGGCAGGAGATTGAAATTTTTGATGTGTGGGGAGTAGACTATATGGGCCCGTTCCCTTCTTCTTATGGATACAAATATATCTTAGTGGTCGTTGACTACATTTCCAAATGGGTTGAAGCCATCCCCACTAAAAATGTGATTCGAAGCCTGTGAAGAAGCTCTTCAAAGATATCATTTTTCCTCGATTTGGGGTACCTCATACCATAGTATCTGATGGAGGCTCCCATTTTCTAGAGAAGAGCTTCGAGTCCTTATTGAAATGATATGTAGTCCACCACAAGGTTGCCACCCCTTATCACCCTCAGACTAGTGGTCAGGTTGAGGTGTCAAATAGACAAATAAAGTCTATCCTAGAGAAAATGGTGAATTGCACTAGGACCGATTGGGCTTTAAAACTCAATGATGCCTTGTGGGCATATAAGATTGCCTATAAAACTCCCATAGGAACCACTCCCTTCATATTGATTTATGGGAAATCATGCCATCTACCCATAGAATTAGAGCATAAGGCCAATTGAGCCATCAAAACTCTCAATTTTGGCTTAACTTCTGTAGGTGAAAACCATTTTTTACAAATGCAAGAGTTAGATGAGCTCCGAATGGCTGCCTATGAAAATGCTAGGATTTACAAAGATAAAACCAAACTATGGCATGATGGTCATATCAGGAAAAAGGACATTAGGGAGGGCGATCAGGTTCTAATGTACAATTCTAGATTAAGACTTTTTCCTAGAAAACTTAAATCTAGATGGTATGGGCCCTACCTTGTCAAGTGTGCCTACCCTCATGGCACTTTTCTTCTTTGGGACAAGGTTTTAGGGGAATTTAAGGTCAATGGACACCGACTTAAATAGTACATCACCATTGAAGATTTCCTACCTTCTAAGGCACATCAACTCTCCTTACTCGAAGACGATGACTTGCATCAACCCCCATTAAATTGTCATAACTCTCGCATCCTAAGGCGGAATTTAATGGAAAAGTATGTGTTGGAAAGAGAATTGAATTATCTATAGGAAAAATATATTTTCGGACTGCTTCTGAACTTATGACTAGCCCAAAAATATGCTCAAAATCACTATTGTGGGAATCTACAGTAAAAAGAATGTCAACGGTCAACATAATTTAAAAGCAATCAACCGTTTCCTCTATTGACCAAATCTAGAAAGTTTTTAGCCGCCGGCCAGGAGTCTTCTAGAGAATCTTCTATGTAGGGTTTCCACCCTTCCTTCTCCTATAAAAGGAGGGGAGACTCCACTAAGAAAGATGTCTCAAGTTCTTTTTGTATGCAATCAATAGAGGAATTTTGTCATTTCATCTTAGTGTAATCTTCCTTTCAAGAGAAATAAAGATCAGTTCTTTTGTTTTGGTTTTAGATTTCCTTTCTCTGGTCTTCTTTTTCTGTGTTTCTCTTGGAGTGGGAGAAAAAGCAAATGAGTCATTTAATCATCACTGCCTTGGACTCTATGGAGATCCAGAATGGCGGTCTATGACTCTTTTGCTTTCTTTCCTAGTTTCTCCCATCCTCGCCACGAGTAGCGAGTAGTTTCCTTATCGAGGAAAGGGGAATATCCCTTAGCTATGTGTTAATCAGATCAAGTTTTACATGACTTTTTTGACGGATGGCTTTTGATTTAGAAATTGCAGATTTAAATGACGTAATTAATCGTTTTTATCTCTTGTTAATTCTGACGGATGTGACCGTGGAAATTGGAATTTAGAACACCTAAACCAAATTCATGGGGATTTGAACGTGATAGTGGAAAAATCCCCTTTAGGGTGAAGAATAAGGATACATAAACACCATGACCAATGGGTTCACATGGAGTTCCTCTTTTATGTTTTATTTATGAATATGCACATACTTGCTTCCTTCTTATTATCGTGTATCGTTCGATTTTGTTTTCATAAGGGCTAAGGTGGTGAAACCCCCTAAGACTCGATGTATTCCTCTTTGATTTGAAACCGATTTTGATTCATTGCTTTCACATTTGCCCTTTAATTTTCAACATTTTACTTTTGTTAGATAATCTTTTATGCTAACAGTTTCTTCTTTTACTTTCTCTTGTTTAGAATAATCTTTTATTTTCCTTGCATTAGTGTAACCTTTTGTTCTTCTTGTAATTTCCTTTCTTGTATTAGAATATTCAACACTCTCAAATCAGACTTTACTTTACGCAAATCTTTCAAAAATACCAAAAAGAAATAATTTCGAAAATAAATAGGGTTTAGGAGAAATAGATCTTAAAAACGTTGTCCTATGGGATCGACCATTCTATACTAGCCTTAATCGGAAAGTAAAAAAGGATTAAACTCTAGGATAATTTTTCTAGTGAATTGGTGTACAAACGATGCGTATCAAGTAGGTCGGCAAGAAAGTTGTTGTTTAATAACAATCAACTCCACTTGAGCTTTGAAGGCATTTCCTTCATCTTCTTTGACTCCTTTTCTTCTAGCCTTTTCTCTTCTTCTTGCTTGTCAAGTCTAGACTCATAGGCTTGGAGATTCCTAATGAGCTCTTCGGTAGAAATCTCACCAAGGCTTCTTGTTTATTCAATGGAGGTCACCTTAGATTGCCACCTATTGGGAAGAGATATAAGAATCTTGGAGTTGATAGTGCCTTGATCCATATGTTGGTCCAAATAAGCAAGACCATTCACAATGGTATTCAGTCTAGAATACATCTCCACCACTCTCTCTTTATTACCCATCTTGAAGTTCTCAAGGAGACCTTTGAGCATGTAACCCTGGACTCCTTGACTTGCTTGGTCCCTTCATAGGTAATGAATAGTTTGTTCCATATCTCGTAGGTGGTGTCCCAAGAAGAGTTCTGATTGAGTTCAGAAGGAGTGAGGTCTGCAAATATGATGCTTCTTGCATTCACATTCAACTGGGCTTTATTCAAGGTAGCTTCATCCCAAGTAGCCACATCTCCTCTTGGCTCCTTGTAGGGAAGGATGACCACTTTCTACATGTCATAGATCATCCCTTGCAAGTAGAACTGCATCATTCACTTCCAATAGAGGAAGTTTGTATCGTTGAAGATTGGACGTCTCAATGGAGAATCCACCCTCCAAGTTGAGAGAACCTCGAAGGTTGTCATCCATCTTCTCATCTCATGGGAGATCTACTCAGAGAAGAACATGACTCTGATACCACTTGTTGGATCAATGTTCTCTAGAAGGGGGGGGGGTAAATAGAGCTTAAAACACTTAAATCAAATTTGTTAGACCTTCAAATTACTTCAAGAGATAAGACTGAAAATATGAAATTTTATGTGCAACTAGACATACATAGCAAGGATGAGAGACATTGAATGAGATCAAGAACAAGCTATGTATAGTGGTTCCAAATTCCAAACTAGGAGAGTGCACATCCACTACCTATAGAGGTCAACCTCTAGGATTTTGTAACCATTGCAAACTTATATTCCATTATAAGACATAAAATATGACCTTCCTTTTATAGGACAAGGATACCTAGCCTTCCTTTTTAAGGAAAAAAAGGATCCAATAAACCTTACAAGGTCTTACCAATCCTTTGAGCAAGAGTCTTCAACCTCTACAAGGGCTTATCTACTTTTACAATGAGTTGGACACCTTCACCAAGGAGGTCCCCTCTTGCAACAAGTCTTCCGCCTTGAAGGAATTACCTACTCTCCTCTTGGATATTCAGCTTTCAACTTCACCTTTACCAAGGAGAAGCTTTCACCATCACAACGTGAGAGAAGGGATTGGGAAAGGGAATATTTAGAGCTTCACAAGGAGTACAATGAAGTAGCTCACCCACAAATGACCTATCTCACTCAGATTGGGTTTTTTATTAGTAATAAAGAGAGAGAAAGAGGCCCTTAGTAGACAAATACACTCAACTATATCTATAAGTATAAGAAGCAAACTTGGTATGATGCCCAAGGGTCCCTATTTATAGTTGGGGATGTCTACTAGGAAAGAGAAGCACTTGGGAATGAATTCTAGTCATTTGGGGTGTTGCAATAGATTTATTTTTGATGTTGGCTTGTAGAATCTAGTGTTAGATTAGGTTTTAAGTAGTGTTACAATGGATTTATTCTTATAGCAATGGATTTATAGTCCCCTTTCTTGATTATTAGAATTAAATCATCTAAGGTTAGATTAGGTTTTGATTTCCTTACTTCCATTTTTTTTTCTTGTTCACCCTTAGTGTAATTGACAAAACCAACTTCAAACCTTTCAACCCTAGACTCCACAGTAGGAACCTAGCCAAAACCAACCTAGATCTAGTGCCCCCCTCTCCCTTGGGTTTGACCTCGACTTACCACTCTTATACTACTCCTGAGCCCATGTGCTTGTGGATTTGTTTAGATGTGTGTCTATAGGTTTTCATAAATTTTAAAGAGCCCTATTGTGTGCATGTAAGGTGGCGAGATCACCCCCTTACTTAAATTTAACGGAAAATACAATACATCCCTCAAATTGTTAAAAACATTGTGATGGAAGGATGTATGCATAATAAATCCATTTAAATAAGCACGGACCAAATGCAACCATTGTCAATAGTAGCAGCGGAAGAAAATAAGATGAGAAAACTAAACTATTACATAGATTGTTCCAAAAGAAGAAGTAGATGAGATTCTAGGCTATTACAAATCTTTTATTTCTGGAGTTCATAACATATAATTTAGCAAGATCTTAGCAACATCAACCTTGCCATGATGGGGGCGCTATTCCTGCCCTGGGTTTCCTTGTGCTTGGTCTAGCCCTTGTCCTAGTTCTGGGTGGTTGGGGAGCACCCAACAAGAGAAAGATAAAGGTATGTGTCACAAAATGATAAGGTACAAGAAGCATTTTAAGGAATGGAAACATAAAGATTCTCTATACTAAGAATGTTCAAGAGTATGAGGCATATACTTCAAATGGAATTTCTTCCAATCATATAAGTCAAATATAGAACAAGCATGATTCATTATGACTAAGCTAAACTAACATAGGGTGAGGCGCCTACCAACCTGAACTAGGAGGAGAGGGGAAATAACATCCCAAACCTCAAAATATATATAAAGTGACAGGGGGACTAAAAGCCCAGTGCCTATGGCAGGGGGGCTAAAACCCCAATGCCCTATGGGTGACTTGTACTCATGTATACTACATTAATTAACTAGTCAAACTGTCATTATCATGCTTACAATTTACATTGGCAGGGAAAGCAATTAGCAATAATTCAAGTGGGGCCTAAAGACCCAAACATTTCCAAGAGATAACCATATAGGGTGTTCATACATCAAGATTTCATGTTGGATTATCAAGTGAATAGTTTAAGGGTAACATTTACAAGACAAGATTTAAATCATATCAAAAAGGCAGGGGGGTCCAATGACCCAAAATTTATCAAGTAAAGCAAGTTTATGCATCGGGTTACAAATTGCATGATCAAGTGGATGAGGGAGAATAATTTCATAACTATGCCTCATTTGGGAAAACTAGGTTTAGCATGATTAGAAGTCCAACTGAGGTGTTAGAATGCACATACCTATTCTTGCTTTCTAGATTATCCCTTATCCACTAAGATGTCAGGTCCAAACTCACTTTAACCTAGGTACAAAGGTTAATACATGTATTAGGTTACTTAAAGGTACTTTAAGTGTAAAATGTCCACAATTATAACCTTAGATTAAAACTTTGGATTATGGGTCTGGAAACAGGACCAAATGATTCCTAATATTTTTCTAATCGAGAAAACATATTTTCTTGTCAAAAACAGAGTTAAAACACTTTAATTATCTTTTTATAACACTTTATACATTTAAATTGAAGTTTGAATTAATTATCAGAGTTGAGATGGAAAATAGGACTCAAAACTTGGAAATTAGGATTCTACATAATTTTATCTTTCCAGCAAGTATTTAATTATATTTTTCTGATATTCAAGTGATTTTCTACAAAATAAACAAAACCGACCAATCAAGAATTAGATAAATGCTACTTGGGCCGAAAAGTAAAGAATCAGATGACGAAAATGCCCTTTGTGAGAGAACAGGTAAAGGAAGGTGCGCCAGGGGAAAATTGGTCAAAAGACACCCGAGACTCTTCAAGCTCTATCGCACCATGGCGCCGAGGTGGAAGCTTGGTATATTGGGCGTTTTCGCATTTCACAACCAAACAGGGCACAAAAGTACTTGAAACGTAGGAAATCGAAAGACGAACTCACCGGTCCCAGGAATTGTGATGCACAAGCCACCTAGCACTGAGAAGGAGCACCGCAAGCATAGAAGGCAAAGCTCCATGCCGTCTGCTACCCATGCATCCTTGGATAAAATCGAGGGGATATGCAGGTTGCTAGGGGGCCGACGCAGCCGTGTAGGGTGTTATTTATAGGTGGGGATATCAGTGGAGCCGAAATGAAGGTGGAGGTGAGGAGCCATGGTCGGCCCAGTATGGAGTTTCATCTACAGTGCACGTGAGGTGATGAGGTTTGTCTTGCTCGATGCGGGAGGTCTCCACAAACTCGTAGGAGAAGAAATTTCTAGAAATGATGAAGAGATGAGGGAGAAAGGAGGAGAGGAAGCGAGCGACAACTGCTTGGTTCCGTTACAGTTAACCAGAGGTAGAAGATGATCTGTCGACCATTAGATGCGGTCCGGATCAAAGACAAGCCATCAGATCCTGGACCATCATGGTCCGACACGCGTGACACCTATTAAAGGCTGGACTTCGACTTAAATGATGCTTATAATCATTATTTCGATTGATATTATGTCACACTTTATTAAAAACTTGTTTAATACATTTAGGAGATCAAACGAACTCCAAATGACTTCAAATTTTAACCCTAAGTTGCTAATAACATATAGTTACATGATATATAATTCTATTTGTTTTCACCCAACCTTTGGCCTCCAATAATTATGTTGCTTATTAAAGCATATATTAATATGATATTTGGGCAAATAAATACATATAGCTTTTATATGCAACCCTTGGTTTCCAAAACTGAGATATGGAGTCCAAGAGTCCTCCATTCACTTATTACATGCATTTTCAAGCTTAATTAGCCCATAATAAGAGCGAGGTATGAAGGTGGGTTATTATTCACCATTTTAATTTACACTTGCTAATTAATTCACTTCTTATCCATTAATATTTATTCTTGAGCTCCAACATTATCCATTAGTCAACTAATTCGCAGTTTAGTGTATATCTTCATAATTACCCTATCAATTTAGCAAATCATGGTATTTGTGCATCTAACCCTCAAATTGGCATAACATTGTATTTCAACCATCAATTTCTCAAATATTCAATATTAAGGACACAAAATGGAGAGGAAAAAAATTAACATAAAAATTGAGGTGGAAAATGATAATTTTATTGTAACTCAGGATGTTACAACACTCCACCCGTTAGAAAGGATTTTGTCCCCAAAATCTCATACAAAAAGAGAAGGGTGAGATCGGAGCATTTCTTCTCTCAGCTCCCAAGTGGTTTCTTCTAGCCCATGATACTTCCACAACACCTTCACTAACTCAATCTTTTTATTCTTCAATTGTTTCACCCGAGTGTCTAGTATTTTTATAGGTAGCTCCTCATAGGTTAGATTTTCATGAATCTCCAAGGGTTCTATTGTGAGTACATGAGAAGGGTCCTTCACATACCTTCTCAGCACAGACACATGAAAGACATTGTGTATCTTATCATAAGCAGGAGGAAGAGCCAGACGGTATGCACAGTCCCCAATCTTCGCCAAGATCTCAAAAGGTCCCACATAATGCGGGCTAAGCTTGCCTTTGACTTTGGATTGGACAATAGAGCGTATTGGCTTGACCTTCAAGAACACATGGTAGCCAACAAGGAAACTCACATCAGACCTATGCTTGTCAGCATACATCTTCTGTCGGTCTTGAGCGGCTTTCATACGCTTCTTAATCAGCTGAACCTTCTCTATCATCATCTGCATATTGTCGGTCTTCACTAAGGAACTCTCACCCACATCATCCCAATGCAACGGGGAACGATAGGGTCTTTCGTACAATGCTTCATACAGAGGCATCCCTATGCTGGCTTGGTAGCTGTTATTGTACACAAACTCAGCTAGAGGTAGATATCTATCCCATGCACCTTCCCAGTCCATCACACAAGCATGAAGCAGGTCTTCTAAGATTTGCATAGTTCTTTCAGACTGAACATCAGTCTGGGGGTGATAAGCAGTGCTAAACCGTATGTCAGTCCCCATTTCTTCTTATATCTGACTCCATAGACGAGAGGTGAACTTGGGATCACAATAAAAAACTATCACTTTCGGTACACCATGCAGACAAACTATCCACTCCAGATATAACTGTGCCATATCCTCCACTTTGTAGTTGGACTTGAAAGGAAAAAAGTGAGAATACTTAGTGAGGCGATCAATGACAACCCACACAGTGTCGTAGCCTTTCCTGGTCTTAGCGAAACTAGTGACAAAGTCCATCGTGATCTTCTCCCACTTCCATTCTGGAATTTCAAGCAGATGGAGGAGACCACCAGGGCGTTGATGTTCTATCTTAACTTGTTGACAGGTCAAACACTTTGACACAAACATAGCTATATTCGTCTTCATGTTCTTCCACCAGAAACTGCGCTGCAAGTCCTTATACATCTTAGTCGTGCCGGGGTGAATTGTGTACTTGGACCCATGTGCTTCACAGAGAATCTTCTGCCGTAGTTCATCAACATCAGGAACCCACAATCTTTGTCAGAAACGGAGTGCACCATCAACTCCAATAGAGAAATCGGATTGCGGTTTCAAGGTTAAGGCTTTCATTCCTTCTAGCTCAGGACTCTCCAACTGGGCAGCAATAATATCGGAAATCCAACTTGGAGTGATTGACAGGCTAACCATGTGAACCACATAGCTTATCGTCAACTTCATCTTCTGGGATTTCTGTCGGTTGTAGTTGCCATGCAGAAACATACTCCATGTTCTTCCAAATGGAACAAGTTATAGCAGCACATGTCCCAGACTTCTTCCGACTCAAGGCATCAACAACTATGTTGGCTTTATCGGGATGATAAGTGATGGTAAAGTCATATTCCTTGAGATACTCCATCCATCTACGCTATCTCAAGTTCAAGTCTTTTTGTGTCAGTAGGTACTTTAAGCTTTTATGATCAGAGAAGACCTCAAACTGAACCCCATAGATGTAATGTCTCTAGATCTTTAGAGCATGAACAATAGCTGCGAGCTCTAAATCGTGCGTAGGCCAATTTTCTTCATTCGACTTCAACTGGTGAGAGGCGTAGGCGATCACCTTGCCTTCTTACATTAGAACACATCCCAGTCCTTGCTTGGAGGCATCAGTGTAAATGACGTAGGGTTTTCCTTCAACAGGTAGCACAATCACATGAGCAGATGTCAGGCACTGCTTTAGCTTCTGGAAACTGTCCTCACACTCAGGAGACCAAACAAACTTGACGTCCTTTTAGGTCAACTTTGTCATAGGAAGAGCGAGCTCTGAGAAGTTTTTGATGAACTTCCTGTAGTAACCTGCCAGACCGAGGAAACTATGGATTTCAGATGGATTCTTTGGAGGCTTCCACTTGATCACCGACTCAACCTTTGCAGGGTCAACAACAATGTGTCCTCCAGAAATGACGTGACCCAGAAACATAAATTCTTTAATCCAGAACTCACACTTGGATAATTTAGCATAAAGTTGATTTTCTCATAGTGTATTAAGTGCCAGTTTCAAGTGCTCGCGATGTTGCTCTTCCGACTCCGAATATATCAAGACATCATCAATAAAAACCACGATGAATCGATCGAGGTAGGGGCGGAAAACTCGATTCATCAGGTCCATGAAAGCAGCAGGGGCATTAGTCAAACCAAACGGCATGACCAGAAATTCATAATGCCCATATCTAGTTCTGAAAGCTATTTTTGGGATGTCTTCATCCTTCACTCACATTTGATAGTAGCCACTCCGCAAGTCCATATTTGAGAAGATAGTGGCGGACTTGAGTTGGTCGAATAGATCATAAATTTGAGGCAGTGGATAGCGATTCTTCACCGTGTCTTGATTAAGCATGCGATAATCCATACACATCCGCATAGATCCATCCTTCTTCTTTACAAACAGGACAGGGGCTCCCCAAGGAGAAACGCTTGGGCGAATGAACCCCATATCTAGAAGTTGTTGAAGCTGCTTCTTTAACTCAGCGAGTTCAATAGGTGCTAAGCGGTAAGTCAGCTTCGAGATGGGTGGAGTTCCAGGTGCAAGCTCGATGGAGAATTCCACTTCACGAGTAGGAGGCAACCCGGGTAGTTCTTCAGGAAAGACATCAGGGAAGTCCTTCACCACTTCTATATGGTCGAGAGCAGGGGGTGTGGCATCAAGAACTATAGAGGCGAGAAATGCCCTACACCCTTGTGAGATAAGCTTTTCGGCTTTGATGGCTGAGATGACAAATTGTCGTTCTTCTTGTTTCCTGCCTTTTACACAGATTCTACCTTCTACAGGGTGCAAGAAGCTAACCTTTGACTCATCACAGAAGAGGACTGCCTTGTATCTTTTTAGCCAGTCCATGCCAAGAATAATGTCAAAGACAGACATTTCGAGCAAGATAAAGTCAGATGGAAAAATCTTTCCCGATATACACAGGTCCAGGGTTGGAAGCTTGAGATAAGAGGAGCATATTCTACCACTAAGGGTTTTGACATCTAGTACATGGTCCATTAATTCAGACTCTATCTCTAGCATAGCAGCAAATTGAGTAGATATGAAGGTATTTGATGAGCCAGAATCAAAAAGTGCTTTGACAGGGTACATTAAGGTGTAGAGTACCTTCAATCACATTATTCTCGTCATCAGCCTCTTCAGCATCCAGAGCAAAGACCCTTCCATTGCACCTCTCCACAGGCGGATGGCATCCTTGTAGGTTATTGTTGCAGTTGTTGTTATGGTTGTGGTGATTGTTGTTGTTGTTGTTGTTCCTTGGGGGCAGATTTTGACGTTGTTGTTGCTGCTGGGCGGGGGCCTGTCCTCGATTGAACCTAGGATAGTTTGGACTGATGTGACTGACTTGGCCACACTCAAGACAGGTAGGGGCAGGCAGATCATTCCTATGGTGCAGTGCATTGCCAGCTGGACATCTCCCAGGGGGATGAAATCAGGAGCAAGTGTTGCACCTGTCACGCCCTTGTAGACCACCATGGTTCTTTCGCTTGTTGTTGTTGTTGTTCGAACCAGAAACATGGAAACTAGGGTATGCCTCCACGACCAGAGCTTTGTCTAGCATTTGTTGGAAAGTGAGTGGGAGTTGGGGCACCAGGTGACACCCTATGTTGTAATTGAACCCTTCAAGGAAGAAGGTCGCCCTCCACTCTTCAGCTAGACCCACAACGTAATGTTCCAGCACCAGGAAACGTTGCACATAATCTGAAACTGACATATTCCCTTATCACAAACTATAGAACTCAACCTCCTTCTTCTTCAGGTAGGTCGTGCAAATATACTTTGCTCGAAATATCTGAAGGAACTCATCCCAGGTCATAGCTGTTGTGTCTCGTGTGCAGGTTATCCCATTCCACCAGACCCGTGCCGGGCCATCCAGGACATAAGATGCAAAGTGAACTTTAAGATGCGGGGGACACGCCATGCCATCGAATGTGCATTCTAGGGCTATCACCCAATCATCCGCCTTGTCCACCATGTTGTTCTCAGTTTCCCCCTTGAAGTAGGGAGGCTGCATCTTGATGAAGTCATTCAGGGTTGGCTCCTTAGGCTTGTTGGCATGGGTAGCAGCTGCAGTAAGCTGCCCCACCAAGGTAGTGGAGAGTAGCTCTCTCAGCATCATCAACTCGTGCTCAGGAGTCAGAGGTGTCTCAGGAGTTTCAAGGTTGGTGTCGTTATCGTTTGAGCTTTCACCGAACAAGCTACCCTTCCTGAAAGATAAGTTTTAGGCTAAGATTTCTAGGAGTATAAGATAGAAATATATAAGGCTACTATTGCCTATAGGCGTGCTATTTCGGGTGTTCAGTATCAGATCAGGCCAGGTCGGGTCATATGAGCTCAGGAGTCCTTGTGACCAAGCTAGTGGGGTGGAGGAAAATATTGCCAGCCCCCAAGCTCTGACCCTTTCTAGACACCATCACTTTCAACATCATGCCCTAGTAGCTACCCTACAGGCTCTGATACCATGCTGTAAGGTGGCGAGATCACCCCCTTACTTAAATTTAATGGAAAATACAATACATCCCTCAAATTGTTAAAAACATTGCGATGGAAGGATGTATGCATAATAAATCCATTTAAATAAGCATGGACCAAATACAACCATTGTCAATAGTAGCAGCATAAGAAAATATGATGAGAAAACTAAACTATTACATAGATTGTTCCAAAAGAATAAGTAGATGAGATTCTAGGCTATTACAAAGCTTTTATTTCTGGAGTTCATAACATATAATTTAGCAAGATCTTAGCAGCATCAACCTTGCCATGATGGGGGCGCTATTCCTGCCCTGGGTTTCCTTGTGCTTGGTCTAGCCCTTGTCCTAGTTCTAAGTGGTTGGGGAGCACCCAACAAGAGAAAGATAAAGGTATGGGTCACAAAATGATAAGGTACAAGAAGCATTTTAAGGAATGGAAACATAAAGATTCTCTATACTAAGAATGTTCAAGAGTATGAGGCATATAATTCAAATGGGATTTCTGCCAAGCATATAAGTCAAATATAGAACAAGCACGATTCATTATGACTAAGCTAAACTAACATAGGGTGAGGCACCTACCAACCTCAACCAAGAGGAGAGGGGAAATAACATCCCAAACCTCAAAATATATATAAAGTGGCAGGGGGACTAAAACCCCAGTGCCTATGGCAGGGGGACTAAAACCCCAGTTCCCTATGGGTGACTTGTACTCATGTACACTACATTAGTTAACTAGTCAAACTATCATTATCATGCTTACAATTTACATTGGCAGGGAAAGCAATTAGCAATAATTCAAGTGGGGCCCAAAGACCCAAACATTTCCAAGAGATAACCATATAGGGTGTTCATACATCAAGATTTCATGTTGGATGCTTAAGTGAATAGTTTAAGAGAAACATTTACAAGACAAGATTTAAATCATATCAACAAGGTAGGGGGGGTCCAATGACCCAAAATTTATCAAGTAAAGCAAGTTTATGCATCAGGTTACAAATTGCATGATCAAGTGGATGAGGGAGAATAATTTCATAACTATGCCTCATTTGGGAAAACTAGGTTTAGCATGATTAGAAACCCAACGGAGGTGTTAGAATGCACATACATGTTCTTGCTTTCTAGATTATCCCTTATCCACTAAGATGTCAGGTCCAAACTCACTTTAACCTAGGTACAAAGGTTAATACTTGTATTAGGTTACTTAAAGGTACTTTAAGTGTAAAATGTCCACAATTATAACCTTAGATTAAAACTTTGGATTATGGGTCTAGAAATAGGACCAAACAATTCCTAATATTTTTCTAATCGAGAGAACATATTTTCTTATCAAAAATAGAGTTAAAACACTTTAATTATCTTTTTATAACACTTTATTCATTTAAATTGAGGTTTGAATTAATTATTAGAGTTGAGATGGAAAACATGACTCAAAACTTGGAAATTCGGATCCTACATAATTTTATCTTTCCAACGATTATTTAATTATATTTTTCCGATATTCGAGTGATTTTCTACGAATTAAACAAAACCGACCAATTAAGAATTAGATAAATGCTACTTGGGCCGAAAAGCAAAGAATTAGATGACGAAAATGCCCTTTGTGAGAGAACAGGTAAAGGAGGGCGCGCCGGGGGCAAATTTGTCAAAAGACACCCAAGCTTCTTCAAGCTCTGTCGCACCATGGCACCGAGGTGGAAGCTTGGTATATTGGGCGTTTTCGCATTTCACAACCAAACAGGGCACAAAAGTACTTGAAATGTAGGAAATCAAAAGACGAACTCACCGGTCCTAGGAATTCTGATGCACAAGCCGCCTAGCACCAAGGAGGAGTGCCGCAAGCACAGAAGGGAAAGCTCTATGCCGTTCGCTACCCACACATCCTTGGATAAAATCGAGGGGATAGGCAGGTCGCTAGGGGGCCGACGCAACTGTGTAGGGTGTTATTTATAGGTGGGGATGTCAGTGGTGCCAAAATGAAGGTGGAGGTGAGGAGCCATGGCCGGCCCAGTATGGCGTTTCGTCTACAGTGCACGGGAGGTGATGAAGTTTGTCTCGCTCGACGTGGGAGGTCTCCATGAACTCATAGGAGAAGAAATCTCTATAAATGATGAAGAGACGAGGGAGAAAGGAGGAGAGGAAGCGAGCGACTGCTGCTTGGTTCCGTTACAGTTAACCAGAGGTAGAAGATGATCCGTCGACCATTGGATGTAGTCCAAATCAAAGACGAGCTGTCAGATCCTGGACCATCATGGTCCGACACGCGTGACACCTATTAAAGGCTGGACTTTGGCTTAAATGATGCCTATAATTGTTATTTCGATTGATATCATGTCACACTTTATTTAAAACTTGTTTAATACATTTGGGAGGTCAAACGAACTCCAAATGACTTCAAATTTTAACCCTAGGTTTATAATGACGTGTAGTTACATGCTATATAACTAGATTTACGTTTCACCCAACATTTGTCCTTCAATAATTATGTTTCTTATTAAAGCATATATTAATATGATTTTTGGGCAAATAAATACATATAGCTTTTATATGAAACCCTTGGTTTCCAAAACTGAGATATGGAGTCCAAGAGTTCTCCATTCACTTATTACATGCATTTTCAAGCTTAATTAGCCCATAATAAGAGTGAGGTATGAATGTGGGTTATTATTCACCATTTTAATTTACACTTGCTAATTAATTCACTTCTTATCCATTAATATTTATTCTTGAGCTCCAACATTATCCATTAGTCAACTAATTCGTGGTTTAGTGTATATTTTCATAATTACCCTATCAATTTAGCAAATCATGGTATTTGTGCATCTAACCCTCAAATTGGCATAAAATTGTACTTCAACCATCAATTTCTCAAATATTCAATATTAAGGACACAAAAGGGAGAGGAAAGAAATTAACATAAAAATTGAGGTGGAAAATGATAATTTTATTGAAACTCAGGACGTTACAGTGCCTAATACTCATCCGATCAAGTCAATTGGTTGGGTGTCCTATGGAGACACCAAGATTATTGGCACCATTATTGGGGATAAAAAGAGCCATAACTCCTTAGTAGTTGTGATGTGACTCTCACCTTAAGCACAATCTTTTTCCAGTTTAGCTAGTTGTGTTAGGAAATACACTAGGTGATCACAAAACTTGATAGGTTGATCACAAATCATGTCCGAGTTATTAACATTAAACCATTATAAGATTGCTATTAGGAAGGGGACTGGAATTTAGGTTTTACCAATCCCAAGACTCTCCTACATAAAGGGGGCACGTCCGAATGGGTGACATACAACTTTTAAGACAACTTCTGAGACAAGTTGGCAATAAAACTTCTCTCTCTTTTGGTAAATGCACATTTATCCATTCATTTTGCATATTTTAGACCATTATTTAGAAGAATTTTGTTGATTATTCACTAGTTTTAGAACTAATTGTTTTAGTTTAGCATTTCTCTCCTTAATGGGAGTTTGTACTAGATTTACTTTGGTTTTAACAAGAAAATGGTCCAATCCCTCTAAAACCCAAAAAGACCCAAGAATCATAGGATTCAATTACACATTTAGCCTTCCATACCTTTTAGTCAATCGAATGACACACCCAGTTGGTTGACTAACATGCAAGAATTGGTCTAGTCTAGAAACTTTAACCAATCGAATGACATATCGGTCAATCGACTCGCCAACAAGACTCAGTCATAGTTGAAATTGAGAAGGCTCATTATTACAAACGAACCAAATGATTGATCACCAACCTGTTGACTGACCTACCTTCGGGCCGAAGCAAACATTAAATCCAATATACTGATTAGACTGCCAGTCGACTGATTGGCATCACAAACCAAGTCTCTCCAGTCACTTCTAGGAGCAGTTGTTTTGGAATTTCAAGCCCCATTCCCCCCTACAAAAGGAGGTAGAGTTCAAGTATAAAGGCTTCTCATATTCTATCACCCGAGAGCCTCTCTGGGTACACAAGGCTAGAAGGGAAGGAAGGAGCCGTCTCTTCCTTATAGAAGAAGCCATCTTGTTGCTAGATCTGACAACATGATTTTTCCCATTCTTATATGTTCCTTTGTGCTTATGCCTATCATGTCTGGGTAGTTTCTACACTGGAGAATGGGGAGTAGATCATTTCTTATTTTATCATAATCAACTCCAAGATTTTATTAATTAAATGTTTCTCTACCAATTATACATACTCATTTCTTTTTTGAAATTATTATATCTTTATCAGGTGATGAGATCTAGATATCAACATTGTATGAACCCATGGTCTCCTCACAAGATCAACTAATGGAGTTTCATGATCAATCTATTCATTTTATCTTGTCAGTTAGAGTCCATGGTTATGAGATCACCTGATCCGTGGGTTAATCATTGGTTGAAAGATATGATTTCTTGATGAGATCCCTATTAGATTTTATTGGAAGATTAAACAAGGATCCTCAAATGCCAAAATATTGGGTTTGAGAGAAGTTTGACCCTTGTGAGATTTGTTCTCCATATGGACACAAATCCACTTGGTCCTGAATTAATCAATAATAATTGAGGAGTTGAGTCGGTTAAAGTAAAAAATAGGGTTAATGGTGGTAATCTCCTAGACCCCCAGTATCTCTTAGCATTTGAATTAAAACCCAACTTAACTAGTTTCCATTCTTGTTCTAGTTTTGGTCACTCTCTACAAATCAAAATCTAAATACTAATCATAGAAATTGGTTTGGATTTAAACTCTTAAAAGTGTTGTTTCATGGAACCGATACCTTTCTATACTAAAATTAGCTTTCTTGTTTACAAGTGAGTTGATTTCCATTAAAAGGTTAAAATTTGGGATTTTTCCTTTTGTTGTGATGACAATGCACATTACATTTTTGTACCCTTGTCGGGGACAATGGAGTTTTTTTTGAAGCCCCATTTCTTTGAATAATTAAGACTTTTTATTTTCAATTGATAATCCCTTTTATCTGTTTGAAACTTTCCTTACTTAAAACCTGATGCTTGTTTATCACTCTTTCAGGTACTAATGGTTTATGCAATGCTCCCAAAAAGCATTGATTCTACACCATTTATATTCGATCCAGAGATCAGCAAAACCTTCCATTGCCTCAAAAGATCCATTGGTACATGATGGATGAGGAGGAAATCAACCAACAGATAGCGTGGGCCCTTGTCACACAAATAGAGGCTATGATGACGAAGAGAGAAGCCCAAGAGGCCACTGAACAAGAAGCAGAGAGGCAAAACCAACTTAATGACTTCTCAATCCCTAAAACTATCAATGCACTACACCCCATTGTGCTTCCAGCTATCTCCGCTCCATAATTTAGGATATGCACATAGTGGACACCATGCTTCAAGGTACTGCATTTGCTGGGAGGATATGGAAAAGTTGTCAAGACCATCTTTAGCTCTTCACTGATTTTTGTGCCTTGTACAAGATGCCAAGCATCTCAGTTGAGGCCCTCAAACTACTGCTATTCAAATATTCCATGATAGATCTAGCCAATAGTTGGTACAATGCTATGGAGAAAGAATACATCACCACATGGGAAGCCCTCCAAGTAAAATCCCTTAAAAATACTATCCCCCATCCCTCACCTATCAAATTCGGGGACAAATTGCGCAATTCACATGGTTCCAGGATAAACCTTGGTGAAGCATGAGAGAAATTTAAAGAACTCTTTTTTCATTGGACACATCATGACATCTGCCAACTATAATTGATCAAAATGTTCTATTGGGGTGTTGACAACAACACCAAGACATTCCTTCATACCTCATCCACATGTAACTTTATGTTCCAAAACTACAAGAGTGCCCGGGAAGTTATTAAGAGAATAATGGTGACCCAATCCTAATCCAGTTGAGGACAAGGGGGAGTTATCAAAGTAGCCAAGGATGAAGACAAATTTTGAGCTAAAATATATTGAAAAAAGTCTCAAGATGCTCGCCTTGAAGAAAGATCATATGCAGTCTTCCTTAAACGCCTATGAAAGAAGGGGACTGCCACATCATCCTCAATATTTGTAACAACAAGTAAAATATGTAGATTATCTTTTTGGGATCTACCAAATACATGATCACATTACTCCACAATGCCAATTCCTTTACAATAGTTCCATGGATTGACAACATATGAAGAATCTTAACTCCATCTACAACATGCCTGGTCAAGACTATTACAACTTGAACCACTCTAGGAATCATTATGGTTTCCCGTATGGAAACCCTATCAGCGCAGAAAATGTGGCATAACAATGACCATCTCAAATGAAAAACCCAAATCATAATCCTCTAGGGTTCCATTACAATAACCAATATAACTATAGGAACTAAGGCAACTATCGGGAACAAGAGTTCCAAAATCTAAATCAAGACCCTCAACTGCAACAACCAATGGCCCATTCCTCCAATGACGAGAGGTTCTCTACTATAGAAAAATTCCTCTTGTCTAAACAATCCATGATTACTAGTCAACACGTCATAATAGCTAGTCAACATGCCAATAAAAAATCCATTGACTCCCAATTAGCTCAACTGATTTCATATGGATGCCCTTCTATAGGAGTTTTTATAGGAGAACCAAAAACAAATCCAAAGCATGTGTAACACCTTAAGACTTTGCCAACTTGTTTTGGCCTTAACCCTCTAGAGAAGGTGTGCCCTTCTACATCAAGCCAAGAGGACAAAATGACGCGGTCATTGCCCACAATTTGATAACATCTTGGCCAGAAATTCCCACACCTAAATCAAAGGTTCATGTGTACAAGCCTCGTATGAGATACCAAGCTCGGTTGAACCAAACTAAACTAGATACCTGGTTCAATAAATTTAAAGATACCCTAGAAAAGTTGTATGTTAATATCCCGCTACTCGTTGCCACAGCCGAAATGCCTTAGTGGACTAAATTCTTCAAGATTCTAATCAATCACAGAAACATAATCGAAGAATGTGAAATGGTTAAATTGGTAAGGACATCATCAAGCATTGTTTAGAGCAAGATGCCTCACAAGTGCAAAGACCCTAGCTCTTTTGAAATTCATGGTCCATAAGAGATTCTACCTACCAAACGACACTAGTTGACCTTGGAGCTAGCATTTATATCATACCTCTTAGTCTATGATGGAGACTTGACCTCACCAATGCTCGAACCACCTGCATGAATATCCAGCTTTCTAATCCTCTGCTACTAAACCATTTGGTATCATTGAGGATTTATCAGTAAAATTTGGGAAATTCTACATCCGTCATGATTTTGTAGTGATGGACATCAAAGAAGATCGATGCTACCCCCTTATCTTCAACATGTCATTCCTCACCACAGTCCGGGCCTTGATAGATATCAAAGCAAGACTTATAACCCTATGAGTAGGGAATCAATTTTTTTGAGTTCCAAGCACTTGTATATTTCACGAAGTACACCAGAGAAGAAGAAGCTTACTTCCTCAAACAAAATGATCAAGTTAGTCTAATGCAACAACAAATTTTCCCTTCAGAATCCCCATCCATGCGTGAGAGCAAGATATCTTTAGAGAACAATCACAGTGCAAGGGAGATCAAGAGTGTACCTATCTACTCCTTGCTTGAAGTAAAATTATCAAGCATAGAAGAGATATCCCCTCCTCTTGAGTCCACTCCTGCACAATACACAACAAATGTTCAAGACCCACCTCTTATGCAAACACTTGTGTATCTATAGACTGTAGTGGTACGTCAATTAGTCCCCACTCATATCCCATCTTCTCCTCACCATTTTCCTATCTATGAGGGCTACCATGTATCACATGAGTTAAGCATACCATATGTCTATCAAGCATAATCAAATGGGGACATGGATGGTCAATTTCCTAAGTATCAACCTCTAGATACACCCCCTATAGATGTCAATTACCAATATGATGGGATGACCATGCATCCACTGAACCTCATTCTTGCACCCGCTCAACATCATCATGTTAATTCATCATAGATCCCTCATTCACCATCATACATTAAGCGAGAGAAATAGACCATGTACAATTCCAACTATTTCCCTTGGTATTATGACAAGTACCACACCATATGTAATAGGCTCTAGGAAACAAGAATCCAAGCAAGGATAGGGGAGTGGCTGAAAGGAAAACCAAAAGGACAATACAATAATCCCACACAAGCTATAGTTGTTTCTCCCCTATGGTGGACAACTCATGCATCAGGCTTTTAACATTAAATAGGGTGCTTGTTGGGAGGCAACCCACTACATTTTCTCCCTTCATTATGAATGTTTTGCTCAGAATGAACAAAATTTTAAGTTTGGATTGGAGGTGGGTGATACGTATCCGTTCCACCCACTCTATCTTCCCATTTTATCATTTTCATAATGTTATGTAGTGAACCTTAAAATTTTGAAATGTTACCTTTCTTACTTTTGTTTTGGCCTTTATCTAGTCAGCCAGTTATGCATGATCATCAATAAAACCCCTAAATAAGTAAATCTTTTTGCAACATTTTCATAAACTACCATTTCCTAGAAATCATCTTTCACCTAGGACCTTAAATAGCATTACTCCTTGGAAATGATGGCAAGACATAGTGGATAGACATGAGTCATACACAATGTATACCTACTTAAAATTTTGTAAATAACTTGTTAAATATCTTGATTACCACAAGTTACAGAGAATACAGAACTGATGTCACAATACTCCAAATGCACTGAATTCCGAAACACAAGATGTACAAGTGCAACCTTTTCTGCATTTTTTTCACCACCTTATTACCCCTCCAATTTTAAGAAATATAATCAAAAGTCAAAAAGAATGTTCCCAACTCCAAGTTCAAGGTGGCACACTCTTTTTCCCTCTACTACTTGGTGCACTGTTAAGCTAGGGTCACACACTAGTCAATTGAGTTATGAATATATGCAACCTTAAAGCTAGCAACGCATCTGGGATCTTTCAAAACTTATAAGGACCTACACTAACACACTCAATTAGACTAATACACTTTACCTACAAGTGCACAAGGTCATGTTATAGTATAGGAAATATGCAAGATAAGGGTTGATCCACAGGGAGAGGGGCACTAGAGCTTAGTTAAGTTGGCTAGGTTCCTATTGCGGAGTCTATGGTTCAAGGGTTTAATCGGAGGTCTTTTGATTACACTACATGGTTCAAATAAGCAATCAAAAGGAATAAGCAATCAAACATGTATTACCCTAGGCAACTTAATTCTAACAAGCATTGAAAGCAACTAGATAAGTAGAGAGCAATTAAGAGTAAGAAAAGCAAAGAAAGAGTTACACTACACTAACTAGCAATTTAGGCAACTAGGGAAATTAAGGTACTATATTAGCACTACCTAGCTAAGGTTTAAAAAAGCAAGATCAAAGGAGAAATAACTACTCTAGAAAGCCTTATCTAACCAAAACAACACAAATAAGCAACAAGCAATCAAAGAAAGTAACAAGCAAGCATGAACTAGCAAGAAAGGTGATTTGGGTTTTAAGCAATTAATAAAGGTGTGGGCCATTTGGCGAAATGTTACCAAAATCCAAGTTGAGGGGTTTTCTAACATGAAAAATCTATCCATTCATTCTATATTGTTAAACCAATCAATAAGAAAAATGCTAAGGATTACCCTAAGCTACTAGTTGGCCATGGGTGGTATAAGGTGTGTGAAGGGGAACTACACCCTTGCACAACCTATCCAACCTTATGAGGATCGATTGGACTAGGGCTTAGGTGGAATTCTAGAGGATTTGGCAAGTCTAGGTTTCTAGAGTAGGTGTCCTTAGGGCAATTAGGAGTACAAGATAGGAATGGGGAGTGAAGATGAGGGTGTTTCACCTCATATGGGTCACAATCTAGACTTTACGGAACTCCTACGCAATGGCACTAATCACTCCTACACTAGCTACTTATATCTACCACTTAGAAGTAGAAGAGGGGATATGTATGTGGGAAGATAGGATGTTAGCTAGGGATCCACTAGTTGGACCTAGGAGCAATCCCTAAGACAACCTCATACAAACCATTCTCTCTTAGAATCTAAGTGGTTTCAAGCATAAACCAATAAGCAATCCATGATTTTAAGCACAAACCACTAGAAGAACATGGGAAATAAGATAAAGGTGAAAGACAATCATCACAAACCGAATATAATGTGGCATAAAAATAACCTTTTTAGCATCCAAACAGCCCACATAGGGGGGTTAGCTACTCATGGAACCAAAAAGAACAAAATAATAATAATAAGAAGTAACCTTGGAGATTATGGAAGATCTCTTTTCCTTCACATTCAGTAGCAAGAGCAACACCTTTTCCCTCCTTGGTGGAAAAATGGCATGGAATGGGTGGTGGAAGTAGCCAAAACCCTAGAAAACTAGGGTTTTGAGGTAGGGAAGGTGGAAATGGAGTGGGAGTGACATAGATACTGAAGGAGGATAAGGAGGATCTAAGGGAGGATGATATCTAACCTTGTGTTATAGCTGCCACACAAGTATATATAGGTGATAAGGAAGTGCTAGGTTAATTGGGGGTAAAATGGGTAGAACAATACAGAAAAATAGTAGGGTTTGGTTGGCCAAACAACCATGTTGGACAACACGACCATGACAGGTAAGGTGTGCCATGACCATACTAAGAGGGAAAAGTCATTTTGGTGGAGGTGGAAATGTCAAGTTGAAAGAGGGAAAATGGAGGTTGGTAGCAGGACGATGTTGGGTAGCATGACTATGGTAGGGTGATAACCTCCAATTTTGTGATGTTATCTTAGTATTTTTCTTCAATTTCTCACATTCTTTCTTAGATAAATTAGATAGAATCCCTAGTTATTCTCTTTTATTGCAAATATACTGTTAGATTAACTTTTCTCCTTTTTACCTACAAAAAAAGACACAAAAAAATCACAAAGGACTCACACGGTCCCAAGACCGCATGAATCCAAACGGTCCCAAGACCGCATGGAATCAAACGGTCCCAAGACCGCATGGATTCACACGGTCCCAAGACCGCATGAAGCCAAACGGTCCCAAGACTGCATGAATCCAAACGGTCCCAAGACCGCATGGAGTCACATGGTCCCAAGACCGCATGGAGTCACACGGTCCCAAGACCGCATGAAGCCAAACGGTCCCAAGACCGCATGGAGTCACACGGTCCCAAGACCGCATGAAGCAAAATGGTCCCAAGACCGCATGGAGTCACACGGTCCCAAGACCACATGAAGCCACATGGTCCCAAGACCGCACGAAGCCAACCGGTCCCAAGACCGCATGGAGTCCAAACGGTCTCGGGGTCCAAACGGTTTCAGAGTCCAAACGGTCTCGGGGTCCAAACAGTTTTAGAGTCCAAACGGTTTCAGAGTCCAAACGGTCTTCAAGACCGTTTGGACCCAAAACTGTCCAAACCGTTTGGACTTCACTTAAGGCCTATAAATAAGACCCAAGGGTCCTCCCAAAGACATCAAGTTTCAGACGCCCAGAGGCTGCCTCTACTACTCTAGAGCTTTTCCAACCTTCATCCTCTACCCAAAGGCTGCCGGTCTGAGATCCACACTCCATCCTGAAGCTGCTTTCTCTCTCTTCGCCAAAGAAGGTGGGAAGAGGAGACCTCATCATCGAGCAACCTGTGAAGTTTGAAGATCGTCACTCTCTCTCTTTCTAAGGGGTTGACTTTCCTCTCTCCTTTGTGGGGATGACGTTCTCTCTCTTTCTTCTCGCCTCCTTCCTTGTCCTAGCTATGAGCGAGTAGTCTCTTTCACTGGGGTGCGGGGAGTAGCCCCGCTACCCATGTTTTCATCACATGTAATGTAATCCATAGTTTGCAATATAGAGATTCTTTCTTTTCAGTTCAACATCAATCGCTTAATGAATGCTTGTTGCTTGATCACCAACTTGTGTTATCTTTTATCTTTTAGTATGAATTGTCTATGTTTGTACTACTAGATTCGAAACTTGATTGAATGTTGGTTCTTGATGCATGTATCCACCATGCATCTGTTTCGGTATCTAGGAGTGTTTTTTAAGAAGTGGAGTAAACTCACTACCAATGTTGTACTTCCATACTATGAAATGGAATCAATTGACGTGTGAAAGTACAGCCTTGGTAAGTCGAGAAACTCACTTTGTGAAGGGAATGATGCAAAGTAGGTGACTGTTCATTTGGGGATGGCTGACTTTGCAACATCCCCGCACCCCTCGTAGTTAGCTCTCCGAAAGGAAGCTAAATCTACAAATATACTAACTGTCTGGACTCTTTTTGCAGGTTATGTTTTATGTTGCATGTTTTGATCCGTGTGTAGTGGCGGTGAAAACCGATTACATCCTAGTGACTTTCTGTCATTGTTTAACATCTTTAAATTTACTTGCTTGCTTTACTTTACTTGCCCTTAGTTTAAAAACAACCAAACCAACCCTTTTGATTTAAATACCAATTATTAAAGAGATTAAGTGAAATTCCAACGTTTTCCATCTTGTTGCTCCCAACAAGACCGTTGTCCTGTGGATTCGACCCTTAAATATACTACGATAAGACTTCCACATATCTTAGCATACGTGGGTGGAGTTCTCGATCTAGTATAAGCAAGGCTAAACTTAAAGATTTACCATCTTTAGGATTTTTAGTGGTGCACGCAATTCCACGTAAGTGGAAGCTCCATCATAGGGGATATGTGGCATAGCTATGGTGGGTGACTGATGACTTGGTCATTCCTCTAGGTATGGGCGTCTTGGCTTTGGCCAACATGGCTGTTTTGGCTGGCATGACCATGCTAGGGTCTTCTTAGCATGGTTGTGCTGGGTAGGAAAATCGTGGTGCTGAGGTTGCTGTAGCTTTATCTGCTATGTGATTTTACTATGATATTTGCATTAGTAGCATGGCCGCTCCATCTCACCACGATCGTGCTGGGGGCTTTGCTTGCACTTTGAGCTTTGAACTTCATAATCCATGGACCTGTTTGTTTTATCTTGATAGTTGGTCACTAGGGGTAGGTTGGAGGAGCTCTAGGACCTTATTTGGCCTCCTCCATGGGTGAAGAAACCCTAGAACATCTTCCTTCTCTCTTATCCATCCAAGGTGTGATCCAAGTACCTCAAAAAATGCAAAGAGTGCCCATAAGTGCATTTGATAGAGAATCATTTATTAGGGAAAATAGTTTGGAATCTAACATGTCTAGATGTAATTGAAATGCAATAAGACACAAACCGAACCCCTAAAATAGGGTTGCATCACCACTTATTCCATACCCCTTGTAAATTTAATAGGGGCATACCTCCAAGAAAAGATGCCAAAGCACACCCAAAAAATGCAAACAATATAATTGCAAGAAAGAAAATAAAAGATCTCGAGTCAAATAGAGAAGAGATCGCCTTCTTCCATATCTCCATTCACTCCACTTTTATACTAAGGGGAATCCACATAACCCTAGACCATTAAATCAACAAACCCCATTCTTATGCAAAAACTTGTGAGAATATGCTGGAGTACAAAGCAATAGAAGGAATATGACATCTATTTCTTTGCGGGTCTTGAAATGAAACAAGTTGTGAGCGTCTTTAGGGAAGGAAATTACAAAATTGTGTTTTGTGTTTCCAAGAAAGCAGGGTCACTTAGTCATGGAAGGTGGTAAGGATTCAAGTAGTGCTAAGGTAAGAGAGGTGGACATTATGACATTATTCTTTTGTAATTGTGTGTGTTTCAATGTTGCTCGAGGAAGAACAACGTTCAAGTTTGGGTATTTGGGAAATGCATATTTATCCATTTTATTTTAGTATTTTAGGCCATTACTTAGGAGCATTTTGGTGATTATATCCTAGTTTTAGAATTAATTGTCTTAGTTTATCTTTTCTCTTATTAATTGGAATTTTTACTAGATTTTCTTGAGTTTTTGTAGGAAATGGCCCAATCACTCCAAAGCCCCAAAAGACCTAAGAATCAAAGGCTTCAATTGCACATTTAGCCTCCCAGACCTTTCAGTTGATCGAATGACACACTTAGTCAGTCAACTCACATGCAAGAATTGGTCCAGTTCAAAAACTTTAATCGTTTGACATCCCAATTGATCGACTTGCCAACAAGGCTCAGTCGATCTTAGAATCCAGAAGGCTCATTATTACAGAAAAATTGACCAATTTATCTCCAACTGGTCAACATTGACCTTCCTTTTGGCTAAAGCAAATATTAAAGCCAATTGACTGATTGAACTTCAGTCGACCGACTTACATCATTATACCAAGTCTTCCCAGCCATCTCCTACAGAAGTTTTTAAGATTTCATGCCCCATTTCCACCCTATAAAAGGAGGAGAGTTTAAGAACATAGGCATCTCATATTATATCACTCGAAAGCATCCTCTAGGTGCACAAGACCAGAAGGGAATGAATGAGACGTCATCTTCCTCATGGAAGATGCCATCTTGTTTCCATATCTGGCAACATGACTCTTTCCATTCTTACATGTTCCTTTGTTCTTATGCTTATAATGTTGTAATAGTTTCTACACTAGGGCATGAGGAGTAGCCCCATAGCCCATTTTGTACTTTAATTGTAATCAACTCCAAGATTTTATTAATTAGATGTTTTTATACCGATTCTATGTACTCATTTCTTATTTGGATTGGTTATATCCTTACTGCGTGATTAGATCTGGATCTCAACATTGTATGAATCCATGGTCTCCTAATAAGATCAACTGACGGAGTTCCATGATATATCTATTTATTTTATCTTCTCAATTATAGTACATGGTGACAAGATCACCTGATCCATGGGTTGGAACACCGGTTCAAAGACATGTTCTTGATGATATCCCCATAGAACTAATTGGATGGTTGAACAAGGAACCTCAACCACCAAAATCCTAGGTTTGAGAGAAGTTTGACCCTTGTGATATTTTTTCTCCATAAGGCCACAAATCCAAATGGTCCCGATTTAATCAATTGTAATTGAGGAGCTGAATTGGTTAAAGTAAAAACATGGTTTATGGTGGTAATCCCCCGACCCCCAATATCTCTTAGCATTTGAATTATAACCCAACATAACTAGTTTCCATTTCCTGTGTTAGTTTTAGTTACTCTCCACAAACCGGATTCTAAATATCACTCATATCAATGGTTCAAATTTAAACTCTTAAAAATGTTGATCTGTGGGGCCGATACCTGTCTACACTAAAATTAACTTGCTTGTTTACAAGTGAGTTGATATCCATTAAAAGGTTAAACTCTGGGATTTCTTCCCAGTGAATTTTTTGTGCTGATGATGCGCATTAGAAGTCACCCTAAGGACAACTACCGAAGAAAGGAGAAGAAAGGGAGTTCATAGATGCCTAGCACATCGAAACTCCTATTCATCTTTGACTTGATGACTAAGGTGGCGCACCACATTCTCCCTCATCCATGTGGATGATGTAGAGGTTGAGGCATATGTGTGGAGGCTTGGAGAACACATTTTATAAGACGACGACAAGTTGCTGCTTGGTAGATAATCTAGATCTTCTACCTAGACTTCTTGATGGACCTGCTGGATCTAGATTCATAGGATCAAGTTCTTTACCAACAGAAGATGTGTCTACTTGTTGGGAAACTAGTGTGCACAAATGTATCACATTTATCTGCTCTTTCGTCTTTTATTCACCAATGTTTTATAGCTAAGATAGATCCAATGGCTTGGGTAGAAAGGGATTTTTTTTTGTTATTCCGCTGCACCCCTTCCCTAAAACCTGATACTGGTATCACAGTCAATGTCTTGCATTATTAACGTCATTTTGGGTTTTGAACCACAAACGATTCATTGAATGATCATATGTGCAATCTTGTATCCATAATCATCTAATATCATATATGATATGATGCTTATATATTACATATATCCATGTGACTCCTTGAAAAATCAATTTTGTTTGGTGGATGTAGATAAGGAAATTAGATCATCACGGTGTGATCTAAAACATTTAATATCACTATTTTGATTTTGATCAAATATCATGCAACATGTATATGGCTTGCATGCATGCCTCTCTCTATCATTCTTGATGTAAATTTTAAATCTACAATTAGAATAGGATGATGTGAAAGCATCATTGATAGACCATGGTAAAGAGGAGGAGATGATCATGAGACCACACCAAAGAGGATAATCCTTGGAGAGTTCATGATCAAGACAAGGCAATGAATCAACAACAACACCAAACTCACCCAAATATGGGACTTCTGATTGGCTGATCAGCTAGCTTATTCAACCGATCATCTTGCCTGATCGATTGACTAGGAACCCTAAAAAGGGTAACATTAAGATTACATATATATATATATATGAAACTCTTAATTATTTTTCTACAACACTTGTTGGCTCAAGTTGTTGTACTAGTTTCCATATCCAGTTTTATCACCTGTGATGATTGTTATAATTTATCATACATATAATAATGCATATATAATGGTGATTGGATACATATATATACATATACATGTATACTTATAAATCCCTCAATATAATGTCAATGTTGAATATGCCTTCCAAGTTCAATACACATGAAAAACTTGTCAACTAAGTGTGGGCACACCAAGCATGGTGCACCGTCTACCTCAGGAAAGTGTGATAATAAGCATGTGGGCCTGCCAAGTGGGGTGATACTTATTGTATTGGCCTTGGATTGGATTTGACTAGGTGATATTAATAGGATTAAACACCTAGATGCATAAATATGACATATAATTAATATGATCAATTATTGACACTGAGATTTGCAATTATTTATCTAAGAACATATAATAATGCATATATAATGGTGATTGGATACATATATATACATATACATGTATACATATAAATCCCTCAATATAATGTCAATGTTGAAGATGCCTTCCAAGTTCAATACACATGAAAAACTTGTCAACTAAGTGTGGGCACACCAAGCATGGTGCACCGTCTACCTCAGGAAAGTGTGATAATAAGCATGTGGGCTTGCCAAGTGGGGTGATACTTATTGTATTGGCCTTGGATTGGATTTGACTAGGTGATATTAATAGGATTAAACACCTAGATGCATAAAGATGACATATAATTAATATGATCAATTATTGACACTGAGTTTTGCAACTATTTATCTAAGAACTGCAAATGATGCAATTGGTAATTGTTACCTACTTTAGTAATTAAGTTATGGGCATCGACAATTGGATGAGAAATAACTTGATTATTTTTTGATCTTAGCTCACTAGAAGATTTCTCATTGTAATATTCTGAAAATAGTAGTGAGGTATATTAATTTGGATAAAATAGTGGGAGTGTATTAAGCTCCAAATTAATTGTGTCACTCAAATCAAATGGACTTGTGAAAAGTATTTCCTTTGTAGATCAATTTCGAACACAACTAATAATTTGTTTTCATTGTGATTTATCAGCAAGAAAGAGAAATTAAATAGGATCAACTTTCATGATTAGCTCAAGATGTTGAGAATTTTTCTCACACATGAATATAAGCTTTATGTCTTGACACATCAATACCTAATGAACCAACTCTGAATATGCCTAGGGCTGAAAATGATGCTTACAAGAAGCATTCTAATGATGATACAGACATCAAATTCCTAATGTTTGTGCTCCATGAACCAGGAGCTTCAGAAGCAACATGAGAGCATGGATGTTATTGAGATGATAACACATCACAGAAACATGTATCAAGAACATGCATGACAAGAAAGGTATGATGTCTTCAAGGCCCTTTTTAAGTGCAAAATGGTAGAAGGTGATCCCGTTGGGTTCCATGTAATCAAGTTAATTGGGTATGTGGAAATTTTTGCAAGATTTGGATTTCCTTAAGTTCAAGAGTTGGCTGCTAATGTAATCCTACCGTCATTGTGGGATTCATATAAGCAATTGTCATGAATACAACATGAACAGTTTTGATAAGACATTGACTAATCTACTTGATATGTTGAGAACTGCTAAGAGGAAAATGAAAGTCAAGCCCAATTCTTTTTCAATGGTCAACAAAATGATACAAAGGGAGAAGGAAAAGATAAGAAAGGCACTAAATCTAGCCAAAGGTATTCTGCACTTAAAGTAAAAGGAGTGGCTAAGGGAGGTAAATTGTCACCAGGCTAGACATTGGAAGAGAAATTGCCCTCTCTACCTTGAGGGAGTGAAGAATAAGAAGCAGGGGACAAAGATCTCCACTTCAAGTATATAAGTTATTGAAATAAAACTATCTACTTCTTAATCCTGGGAAGTGGATACCAGATGTGGATCTCACATATGCTCAAATATCATGATTTGAAAGAAGTAGTCCTCTGAACAAAGGGGAGGTGGAACTACATATTGCAAATGGAGCGTGAGTTGTTGCCACTGTAGTAGGAATCTATTGTTTATCTCTTCCCAGTAGGCTTCTAATAGAGTTAGAGAATTGCTATTATGTACATGCCATTAATAAAGGCATTATTTTTATATCTTGTTTAGACAAAAATGGTTTTGAGTTTCTAATAAAGAATGGTCATATTTCTATTTCTAAAGATGAGATCCTTTATGGAAGTGCTCCAATGTCTTATGGTCTTTATTTATTAGATCTTGAGTGAAATGTATATAACATAAATACCAAGAAGTTAATACTCAATGACTTAAAAATATATATCTTTGGCACTATTGTCTAGGGCACATAAACGAGAAGCACATTTCTAGACTCCATAAAGGTTGTTTTCTAGACTCTTTTGATTTCAAATGAATAGATACATGTGAGTCTTGTTTATGGGAAAGGTAACAAAAGAACCTTTCACTTGAAATAGTGAGAGAGAGAGAGAGAGTGACCTATTAGGACTCATACATACTGATGTGTCATGTGTGTGAACATTTTAGCACAAGTGCTAGAGGTGGATATCATACTTTGTCACTTTTATTGATGACTTCAATAGATTTGGATGTGTGTATCTTATTAAACACAAATCAGAATCCTTTAAAAAGTTCAAGGAGTTAGTAAATAGAGTACATAATCAACTTGAAAACTTCAATCAGATCAAGGTGGTGAATACTTTAGCTAAGAGTTTGAGGCCTGATCATCCTAAATCACGCATCCATAAAGGAGGCAAACTCATAAGGAATCAAACTTTAAATTTATAACTCAAAACCTTCAAGGACCCCTGCAACTTTATTACAGGGTCGAAGTAGATATACGGGGTCAAATACAGGGACGTGGGGATGTTTAGGATGCTTAAGATCTCACTCTTAAGTCAGATAAGTCAATCTAATAGTCGATAAAAGTATGGGGCTAGAACTAGTCTAGCATATTGTCACGAAATAAAACAAAACAAAGAAAAAAAATAAAACAGACTCTGTAGGATTCTACTAATCAGAGAGACGGAGTTCCTGGCTATGTAACCACAAGTTGGACAGTCTATGCACCCATTCTTGGGCGTAGACAACCCTCGAACACCCAAATAAGCAACCTACATCTAAACATGGTACATACTATGGTATCTGTTCCTGTGGGGTCATCCCACTCGCTCTCACACAACATGACTAAAACCCATCAATGACATGAAACCTCTCTTGAGGATGACAAATTAGCACCTTAGAATATTCTAGATACCCTCTCAGGTCTAGAATGTTCTGAGGTGCTAGGATCAGGTGTGATCTGAGTAGAACCAGGTAGTGGGCTCAACCCGGGTCTACGATTCTGCATGAGTCACCTTGAGCCATCCTCCTTTTGGATTCCAATCTGAACTACCTTCTCTTATCTATTTCCACAAAAAATCTCTTGATATAGGAAGAAATAGAAGTTCAAGCAAGAAAGATATCAACCAAACTAGCAATCATAACTAGAAAGAGAAGATAGAATAAGAAACATACTAGATCTGGAATAAAACTACTTGCTTAAGGTAAAAGTACATAAACATACCCTAAATGGGATACATAACCAAGAAGGAGCTCAACTAGCCATGGACAAGCATAGTTGGCACCGAACAAAGATGGAAGAACATCATTTGTATAGAAACAAAGGAGAACAGTAGAATAAAGGAGAAGAAGAAGAGATTTAGCCCGTAGAGGAGAGGTGGCTCTCACTCCTTAGCCTCCATATAGGCTGGATCTCATCCTTTGGGTTGTCCTCCTTGATCTTATGGACTGCTTGGCCTCCTTTCTCTCTAGATATACCTAAACAACAACTTGGTGAGTGGATGGAGGTGGAAAATGATAGAGGATAGTAGGAAATGGGTGAAAATGGGTGGATGGTGGTAGAAAATGGTGTAGGTGGAAGCACACTGAAGAGACGGGTGTAGGGTGAGCACTTTGGCCTTCTCAGACCTCTGGACCCTCCCACGGGGCTCTGGGAACCTCCAAATGTTAGAACCCCTCTTCAGGTGGAGAGGGGTGGGTATTTATAGAAAAAATGGTCAAGGTGTTGATCCAGGTCACGGTCCTGCTCGCCACAGTCACAGTTGCGTTTGGGCTGCGGTCGCAGTCACGGTGCATCCCACAGTCACGGTCATAGTGCATCCCACGGTCGCGGTCGTGGTGCATCCCACGGTCACAGTCGTGGTCGTGGTGCATCCCGTAGTCACGGCCATGGGTGGATGCCTCAGTCGTAGTCGTGGTGCATCCCGCGGTCGCAGTCGTGGTGCATCCCATAGTCACGGCCATGGGTGGATGCCTCAGTCGTGATCAGGCTACGGTTGAGGTGGATGCCTCAGTCGTGGTCGTGACATCCTTTATGTCCGCGGTCTCGACATCCTAGAGCCAACCCACCCCCACGGGGGGGGGGGGTATTACCGGTGGTCGAGTGGCCCACGTCGATGAACCTTATGATTGACGAGGATGTATTCTGATAAAGGACTGACCATATGAAATAAGGTCTAAGAAATCAAAAGTTACTTGGGCCCTCTTGTCAGTTAGTGGGACCACCGTCTCCTAAGTTGGTACACATAGTGCGATGCTTAGTCCACCATGATCATGAAGGATGGAAGCCTAGCTGCTGTAAAAACCATGTGTTGGGGAGAAATCTTAGAGAAAAGATGTCTTGTCAGGTTCGGTCCCTGCAAGCCCCAAAAAATGACTAGTTAAGAAACTTTATCTATGAAAAGATATAAATTATTAAAAAATAAGAATCTATGGTTATTTTGGGCATATCAAGGCAATAATGACACAAAATCATAAATAAATGCTTAGAATGGATGCCCAGATTTTGGTGTTACAAGGCCCTTATGAAGGATTGTGGTATTGTATCACAATGGATTCACCTGGAACACCTCAACATAATGGTGTGTTAGAAAGAAGTAATCACACCTCCTTGACATGGTATGATCAATGATGAGTTTAGCTGATCTTTTGATTTCCTTTTGGGTACATGCTATAGAAATGACCATGTTTACACTTAACCGAGTACCGTACAAATCCATTGAACATACACCACATGAGATATGGAATGGAAAACGTCCTAAAATGTCTTTCATAGCATTTGGGGATGTGGAGCTTATGTCAAGAAGCTATTCTGTGAAAAGAATGGACCCAAATTGGATAAATATATCTTTTTTAGTACCCTAAAGAAACTAAGGTTACTACTTCTATATTCCATCTGAAACAAAGTATCTGTTGCCAAAATTTATGCGTTCCTAAAAAATGATGTCATATCTAGTTGAACCTATGAGAGGAAAATAGAACTTGAAGAAGTTCAAGACCAACAAGACAACATTGAACTAGTGGATATATATAAGGATCAAGAGGAAGCACACAATATTATGGTCTTAAATCCCTATCTAAACATAGAAACCTTAAGGGTCTAGTAGGACATGTCTTAAGCTAGAGAAATATGGATTCTCATGACTCAAGAAGATGATGTGTTGGGCATTGAAGATGAATAACCAAATACCTTCAATGAGGCTATTGAGGGACCAGATTTTGAGAAATGATTTGAGGACATGAGATCTAAGATGGACTTCATGTATACCAACAAGGTATGGACCTTGGTGGATCCATCTGAAGAGGTAAAACCCATAGGGTGCAGTAGGTCTTCAATAAGAAGACCAAAATGGATAGTAATGTAAGAACATACAAAGGTAGGTTGGTTGCGAGAGGTTTCAAACAAATTCAAGGAGTTGAATATGATGAAACTTTTTTACGAGTTGCCATGGTTAAATCCATCAAGATCATGCTTGCCATTACAGATCATCATGACTATGATATTTGGCAAATGGACGTTATTTCCTTTACGTGAATATTCTAGAGCATGTGTACATGAAACAATCCAAACATTTTATCGCTCCAAATGAAGCCAATAAAGTCTATAATATACAAAGATCAATCTATGGATCAAATCAAGCATCTTGGAGTTGGAATCTTTGTTTTGATTAGATAATCAAATAGTTTTGATTTATTCAAATAAAGACATACCATGTGTTTACACAAAGTTTTGTGGGACCATGATTGTATTTCTCATATTATATGTGGATGACATAGTATTGGTGGGAATGACATGCCTACTCTACAGTTGGTTAAAATATGGTTGGGAAGTACCTTATCAATGAAGCACTAAAGAGAAGCATCCTATATTATAGGAATCAAGATCTACAGAGATAGATCTCCAAGTCTTCTTGGCTTAAGACAAAGTACATACATTGGAAAAGTGATAAAGAGGTTTAGCATGCATAATTCCAAGAGAGGAAACTTACCCATGTCTCATGAAATAAGTCTCTTTAGAACTTAATTTCCTAGCTCTATGGAAGAGCAGACACACATGAGCCAGATTCCATATTCCTTGAAAATTGGATCTATCATGTATGCAATGATATGTACGTACCCAGATGTATCGTACGCTTTGAGCATGACAAGTGGGTACTGGTCAGATCCAAGTGACAGTCACTATATAGCTATAAAAACATCCTTAGGCACTTAAGAAGGAGTAATGATCAATTCCTAATTAATGGTGGTGATGAAGAGTTAGTTGTAAAAGGTTACACTGATGCATGCTTCCAAATTGACAAGGACGATTATCTATCACAATCTAGATTTGTGTCTTGCTTAAAATGTTGAGCTGTAAGCTGAAACAGTTCCAAGTAGGAGATTGTGGCTGATTCTACAATAGAGGTTGAGTATGTTTCTGCCTCCAGTGCAACAAAGGAAGAAATATGGTTAAAGAAGTTTATTAGTGAACTTGAGGTGGTTCTAACCATTGAATACGTAGTAGATTTTTCTATGAAAAAAATGGAGCTATAGAAAAGGAACCCATATCACAAAATCATTCTAAGAACATACTCAGGTGTTACCATCTCATATGTGAGATTGTACATCAAGGAGATGTAAAGCTTTGCAAAGTACTAATTGAAAGTAATGTTGTTGAACCTATAATTAATGCCCCCAGAGCCATAAAGTGATAATTATAAAAGGGATATTTTGTACTTGATTTGATTATTAGTAAAGGCAATTCTTCTTATTATGTTTGTTTAGTATTGAGATAATGAATAAACTTAATAATGTACTAAGAATATTTTAACTGATGACATATGATTTGGGTTGAGGATCTGAACACGAGATCATATATATAATAAGAGTTATCATTATTTTTATGTTCTAGTCGGTTACTATTGTGGATAATATAGGACAAAAATAGTACATTAGACTAGCATGTATGGTAACTGATGAGTATGACTCTTTAGTTATAATATTGGATATCAACTCAGATGCGTGGGTAATTATTAGAGAACAAGTTGTACTGGACAAACCCTCCTTGATATTGACATATGGAAGTCATGTAATTTCATGCTAGAATAATATCTCGACGTGACAGTGGTGATTATGATCCTATGACCTAAAGTCAGTACCATAACACATGTCATTGTGTGTACTTTGTCACTAACCCAAAGTGCTCTAAAACATGAGTTGCCAGAAAGGTGGTGATTAGGTACACTGTGACACATGGGGCATGTTGTGAGTGATGTAGAGGAATGTGTCCCTCATCTAGAGTAATATCCTCATCCACTTGATAAACGAGACTGTGAAATGGATGGAAATGATCATGTGAGTCAATATATGATATTGAGCTCACATTATCTCGAACAATCTACTCCAGTTCAAGTAAATAAGATTGAATGTTGATAGGATAACATTCCATGCTACAAATGATCTAATGAATTAAGTAGAAAGGGAATTTTTTCATTATTCCGCTACGCCCATGTTCCCTAAAACCCTACAAACACTTGTTCACAAAATGTCTTCTTCTCCCATGCTATCAATGAACTTAAAACATATGAGAAACAAGTATATCAACACACAAGGTGTTAGTATGTGGGTATAAAGATACATATATTTAAGGTTTTCATATCCTGAAAAGTTTTGCAAAATAAAAGAAATAAGGAAACAATAAATAGTTACTTAGCAAACGGAAATCATCTATTTTATTCATTTTACGCAATCATATCAAGAAAATCATTAATATAAGGCCTTTAACCAATTTCCTATTGGAAGGGGTCTGTTAGGGACCTCAAGGATAAAATCTAAGAGCTAACCTTGTTTCTATGTGAGGGACCTCAAATGACCAAAGTCGTTGAGAAAACCTTGTTTCAAAGGTTGTATAGTGGAGATCTACATTATGTTTTAAAGTGACAAAACATTGATATGAAATCATCATGTACTACACAATAGTACTACATGTCAATGATTGCAAGTAAAAGAGCACACATACATATCTTGCATTCAACCAAGAAAATAGTATTTATATAATTAATAAAACTTGCACACCTAATTCTTAGGTTTCCTAACTTATATCTTCTATTCATAGACATCATATAATTAATAACATTAACCATTACTAAAATAAGGTTCAACATTGTTCTTGTTATTATGTCCAATTTAGGGTTTTAGTAAAACCTAGGTTTAAAGTGATCGACATATTTTGATGATCTTTTATTAATTTGAGGTTCATCATACATGTTCGTTCCAAATTTCATATCATTTCAAGATCTTATCTATATTCAATGATTATAAAGAGGATTAAAGCACCTAATTAGATTTTCAGACCAAAAGACCCAAAGCTAGGCAATACATGATTAGAGTTCACAAGGTCTTGAGAATTAATAAAGATGATTTAAATTAATAAGATAAGGGACGAAGAAGCACATTTCAAAGTGGGTTAATGTTCCCCTAGGTCTAGGTTCCATATAGTTCATCATAGGTTCCACTATTAAAACCATGCATGCATATACCAACATTGCTCACATATAACATTAGGGGTCATAAGGCTTAGATGAAACATCCAAAAAAGGTACTTATTTGATTAATATATTACCCGATATAGAATGAGGAAATCATGATATTTGGTTATAGTATAAGACTTACACATGCATGATCACATTACGTCACATTAAGTCATATTAAGTCACATATAATTTGTTTGATATCACACCTACCGAAGTAGAGCCATAAGCATGGTTGCAACTTAGATTTCATGTCATGGGGGGTCATAGTGAACTACTTTTGAAGCAAGGAGGGGTTTTCATGAACCTTGAAACCAAGATTAGCAATAGATCAGAGTTCTAGCATTATTCTTCATATAAATGTTGTAGTATACATAAAGGGCCATCATAAACACAATGGGATGATTTAGATCCTCATTTGGTTCAAAAAGTACATAGAGGTTACTAATTAGAAGATTTAAGACAGATTTGAACATTATTGGACCAAGTTAAGTATAATTAAGCATTTAGATATTTCCAAAATGGTCAAAGTTCTCATGTTGATGATAACATCAAGATTTCATTGGGATTTAGGGACTCAAAGTATTTCTATGAGCTAGATCTTATTTCTATGATCTATATGCTATGTTCGATGACTATTTTATCCAAGGGGGAAATTTGTTATCAATTTTACAAGAATCAAGCATTTTTAGGAAAATGGTTGATAAAGGGGTTGATTTACCATAAATGATTAACATTCTCTATGAATTTATGATCCATCAGTTCTCCATCCACTTCTTGCCCTACTAAGAGAGTGATGGAGATGGTGGGTGGGATGGACATGTGTTATCTTCCCCTTGCTCTCCTTCACTGAGAGAAGACAAGGATGGGAAGAGAGAAGAAAGACTCGACCTTAATCTCAGACGACCAACATGTGACGCCCTAGGATCGACAAGTGGTGTGCCTCTCATTCACTGGACTTGTGTGAGTACAAGGTGTGATGGATCTATGGCCAAGCTCACTTACATGAAGGGGAACTTTTGAGAGAGGCATTAAGGAGCCCTAGTAGTAGACTTATGGATGCACCATGCCCACTTGGAATCAAAGGTCACAAACTTGATTTGGTTTGAAGAAGGGGAAGATAACCCCAACCAAAAACATATAAATGTCCTGCATGGAATAAGGAAATGAAGGTGAAATAGAAGGGGAGATCCAGAGCATGAAAAGAGGTGGAAACAAGGAGAAAAGACTTACGGAGAACAAAGAGAGATAAAGGAGCATTTGATTTCACCCAAAGTGTCGAGAACATGAGACATTGTGGCTGCCTTAACCTTCTTGTGCCATGTGCATTGTATAAGAATTAGGGATGACCCCATGGCCATTGGATCAAGGCATGCTTTGTGGACACATTATCTAAGGCATGAGATTGGCTGGGATCATCTAAGTTGAATTGTTAACTAGGAACATAGTGATTTAAAAGGAAAACAAAACATGTTTCTTGGATAAACTTGCAAAAGTCATATTTATTGATATGTAGCTCTGATTGAGGTGAAATTTTCATTGTTAGTTCAAATATTTATCCTATTTTTGTATAAGAAAGACTGAGATTAAACTAAGGATTTGAGGAGTGTTAACAATGAAAGTACATGCCAAAAGTTGATCTCAACACTCAGCTTAGCACATACAATCATCAAACTTTGAAATGTTTTATTTTCAACATATGAATTTAGTAACATGTGACAAAAAAGAATCCAAGATGTAAAGAGAAACAAAATTGTGTAGGTTTGATCATTGTATGAGAGATAAAGTGCATAATAGTAATATAGAGAAAGTCACTTTGTTACAAGCACATGTTCGTTGGTGGTTGAGCACAAACCTACTTGATTGGTCTGACAGACATCTGAGCATCAATCATCTGATTTCTCTTAGTGTGGATCACGATGATAAGCATCAAAAAGTAGGTTGGATGGTTTTGATTAGCCTCCTACTCCATCTCTATCTCTCGACTATTGTTGGAAGGACTGGAAGGCTCTTGTTGGGTGATTGATTTATGGGGGAATTGGACATGGGAGGATGAGAAGGTCTAGGCATGTGCTTGCCATGGAGTATTCAAAAGGTTGGAAATTTTATGAAAAAAGAAGAGAGGAGGCAACCATGGAGGTTGAAAAGATGTCTAGAAGGAGGCCAATCCAAGAAGAGACTATGGCTACCCGCATGAGGAGGCACTCCCATTTTACCTCCAGGGTTAGTATTAGGATCAATGTCCAATACCATGTTGAAACATAAGGTAACAAAAAACTCTTGTATATAGTCAGGGATGCAAGTACAATGAAGAGACATAACCCTAATGGGCCAAGCAATTTAGGCCGAAATTAATACCTATTAACTAACAATCCTTTCAACATCTAAAGATTTTCATTCAAAAAATAGTGTGATTGAATAATTCATCATTGGAATATACCCGTTCGTGATTTGAATGAAATTTACAGAATTTTTCTTCATGATTCATTGGGATGAACAAGGTGGTATAATAGAGTTACCGTAGTAATAGTTTGATGAATTATGTACATTAGGCTGACAAAACAAATTGTTGTAAACTAAACCATATGTTTTATGGCAGAGCATGATTTTATTAAGATATCAATAGATACTATGCATCAGATGAGCATCCTAAGGAAACAAGATTGTCTTCCCCCATTATATGGGGCATGGTAATATAAATTGACTCTCAACCCATTTGCAAAAGGGAATTATCCCCTCCCACTTGTTACAAAGTTGGAGAGAAAAGCTTGAAATTTACCACTTCCATAAACTATGAGGTGAAATCAAGGCAACTGTCGTGGCATTATGTAGACCACTTTTGACAAGAAAGGGAGAGATGGAGGTTTATGTCTATATGACTAAAATATTAATGGACCATAATAGGTCATGCAAATGTTATTCAAAGGTCGCTAAATCTTCCAACACTTGGATGAAAAGATCTAATGCCAATAGGTTGTGTTTCCCTACGATCCTAAGTCATTTTGGTGACATGGGAATCACCATATTGGTCAAATGGGTTAGGTTGTTATTGCTTTGGTGAATGACTGTTCAAGATGCCAGAGGTTCATGGATGCTAATTAGAACATATCCTCCTATTGAGGAAGATCTTATTGATGTGTGAGACATGCTTGAGTGGACTTCTGATGTGGAGCCTTGTTAGTGACAACATGTATGAATGAAAAAGATGAACAAAGGTTGATTGGGTTGAGAGAGTATATAGTTTATGGATCTATGAAGAGATGTAGTTAAGATGAGAAATTTAGAACTTGAGTAAAGAACTACAATTTGATATAAACATCATATAAACAATTAATCAATTTGATTCCCTAATTAGGTAATAAGTCAAAGACTTTCATGTATATTGAAATGGTAGTGAAACTTAATAATTAAGGCATGCATAGAAATCTGGTGATGTCCACCTCTTCCTAAACATAATGATAAGGTTTTTAAGTTTCCACTCATGCAAATAAATTCTTACATGAAACACGTATAATAGTCTAGAAAAGTAGTAATTATATATATAATATACACGCACACAATAAGATTCCACCTATTTGTTATAATGAATATAATGTAAATTAAAGGAATGATCTTTGCATTTTTATCTACATATTAATTATAATTAAAAAGGTTGATAATGGTATTTTAGAAATTATAATTGTAAATAATGTAATGATATTGCCTAATTCATTACTTATGTATAAGACACTAAGTATATTTTTTCATATTTTTATTGATATAGATCATATATTACAAATCTTAAGTTTAAAAGTTAATTTAGTATAATAATCAAGGTGATATTGTTTTTATAGAAAATATATTCCCCAAATTCTATTTACAAACACAACCCACAACCCCTATACATGTAAAGGATAGATAGAGAATCATTTTTTCCTACACTACAAAAGAAATCAACTCATTCAATTGAACCAATATGACTTATTACATCTAGTATATGTTGTGTGTTATAATGGTACCCTTCACTTTCACTTGGTCCCATATTATTTACACAAGTATAGTATGTAGCCACTATATATGTACAAAAAAAAGAAAAAAAAACATTTTCTTATACAATACAAAATGAGTCAGCTGACTCCACCCATTCACAAAACATATGGTGTGGTGTGCCAAGTCTTGCATAGCAAATGGTATTATTCAATTTCACTTCAATTATGTAGAAGACTTGTCAGACACACATACTTGCTTAGCCGTGAATGATGTCATTCCATTCATTATGAGTGTCGTAGCACATTGTGTTGACAACAACCGCTGAGATTCCTCACTTTTTTGTTCATTCTAAACTGATCATTAATCCACATAGCTGCTTTAATCAAAGTGTCATGAACATATCTACAACCACCTCCACATTTTGAAATTTCTCTCATCTATTAATAATCAGTGTATGTGAACCCAACCAAAATATAATCTACATTTTTCAGTAGTCATATGCATATATCTGGGATAACCACTCCTATTTCTGCATCGTATATCTAGAAGGCATATAATATCTCACTTTATAAGTGAAGCATATCCACCTTATTTTATGCATTTACCCCATAGAATATCTCTCTTTAATCACTCACTCCTTTAGGATCAATAAGTTCCATATTTTTATCCTCTCACACCACTCACCATCAACATTTCTATTAATATATTGAGTGACATTTGGCCAAACAATCACCTTCTTCCTCCAACTCTACCTTATGTTTTCCACCCTTCAACCATTCAAAAAATTTGATTCCATGCCATTCATCCATCAATCTTCCCGAGTATTTATCCCATTCAGGAACTGTATGATCCTATCAGGTTTTCCTATTTCCCCATATCTTCCATGTTATCCAGCCCCAAGCCACCTTCCTCTTAAGGCTTGTCCAACACCTTCTAAGCAATCATATTAGTTTTGATCTCCACAAGAAGTCACATATAGTAGTTTGTTCTCAATACAACAAGGAATGAAACAGTTCCATTTGTTTAACTTGATATATCACCTTTGGTAGCAAGGTCTTATGCTAGGGCAATCCTTCCCGCATAGACATCTTTAACCCTCCCTACGAGAAGAATCACAAATATTGGATACATATGTGATCCTATATCAGTCTAAAAGTTGATTTTAAACATCCCATGTGTCGTTGGTATCACTTAGGGAAGAAAATGACTCATTTGCCATTATTCACTTGGATATCACATATGATAGCAAAGGAACCATGGGAATGCCTCACAATCTTCACAACTTTGGTATTGTGACACTTGAATCCTAGAACACCACTAATCAATGGTGTCAATTCATACGATAAGTACAACAACGAGATAAATCACAACTTAAAAACTAAAAAATGTTGATAGTTTACATTATAATGAACAACTACATGTAATTTTTTTACAATTTCAAAATCCTAAACATGATATTATAACCATCTAACAAATTAGGTTACCATATACTCATTTCATTTCCAACCTATCGCTAAACATATCATGTTGTAGATTAAATTCTATTTAACTTGTATTAAACACACATACACACAGATGCAAAGCCAATATACTCTTACGCATAAATATGATTTCGTATAATAGAATTTGAGCCATCTAGATTATAAAGACTAATATAAATCACCATGTCCAAAATCTAAGTGTGTTTGAACAATTCTAGTGATGACCACCCATCCTAGATCCTCTACTATTGTTTGATATGCCACTATGGTGATTTATCAATGAGGTGATATAACAATTGTTGGGGTATGTAGAAACAAGAGTGAAGAAAACAACTTAAAGAAATAGAACATGTCAATTTGACTAAAAGGGTGCCTTAATTAAACCAATTGACTTAGAAATAACATATCTTGATCCTAAATAATAACAAAAAAAATAATGTTAATATAAGAAATAAGTTTAAGTAAATTAGTTCAACAAGAACCATCATGTCATAGAGACTAACTAATTAATGTAATTCTACTCAGTTGATTTTTCACAATCTTCTCCTTGTACTTATTATCTTGGGTTTCACCCACCAAGCTACAACCAAAGGATAACATCGAAATGTCCAACGTAGGGTCATAAGACTATTGTACATGCAATACAAACCACCTCATTCTATGTAAGGAAAATGAAGGGGTTCAACGATTGACGACCTAAACCACTTGGTTCAAATATGGGCACTTATAATCTACATCATTCACAACCATACACATAGGCTAATAATGTTTTGAAAGATCTAGAGGGGGTGGTAAATATAGCTAATTTAAAACTTATGTAATTTAAAAAACAAAGGAAGTTTTTTTTTTCAAATTTCTTAAGAGATAATGCAACAAAAATATAAAGCAAGTAGTTGAACAATAAAAGCAACCACACAAAATATAAGATTTAGAGTGGTTCTAAAAAAGGCGTCAGTCCACTACCTAGTTGTTACCAACCAAATTTTTTAACTTGTATTTCATTCCTTCTCTTTACCGGTACAAGTACACAAAATAAGCGATATATTTTGTGGCTAAAGACAACCCTCCTTTTCTAGCTCAAGGAGAATTGAACAACAGAGTAGACTGCGATCAAATTCTCGAATTGGTCATAACCTTACCATAGGAATTAGATCCAAGAAGCTTTCCCACAACCTTCTCATGAAAAGTAGATGGAAGCAATAAGAACAAGTAAAGAGAATAAGAGAGGAAAAAGAAATTACAAATCTCACAAGATATAAAATTTGTAGCTCTCTATGAATAAGTGATGATAAACTCTCCATAAACAATAGGAAATTCTATATTTGGTGGTGTAGGACACTAATATTAGTCCATGACTTAGATATGAAGATAGGAATGTAGAATTCTAAGATTGAAGTAGATAACATGTAATAGATTTCTCAAGTGTGTATCCTAAGTATCCATAGGCACTATCCATAGGTACTCCTATATATGGAAAACACTTAGAAATGGTCAATATAGTTGTCAACAGTGTTTAGGACAAGATAAATGCTAAACTAGCCGTTAGAATACAAAAAACAAGTTTACAATAGCTAGAAAAATATATGCAGATTTTGACTGCAGGCTGATCTCAGTTGAACTATACTTTGACCGGTTTCCATCTTGGTCAAAGTGTAGTTTGACCGAGAGACACTCTCTTTCTTGGATTTACAATGACTATGTTTCTACAACGGCTCTTTCTCTACAATGGTTCTTTCTCAGCTGAAGTATAATTTGACTGAAATATTCCCTGTAAAGACATTATTATTTATTTGAAAAACATAACAAATGATTTTTATAATGACATATAAATATCCTAAAGACTTGGTATAGGTGTAGAAAAGGGTAAGGATATTATAAGGCTGATCATTACTTATTCTTATATCATTCATATCAAGTTGTACAAAATGCACTTGTACAAAGCATATACTTGGTATAACTTGACCTACAAGCATCCAAAAACATATCTAATAGCATGTTCTTTATTGTTGGATCTTGTCTAAGTTCCTTAATCATCTAAAATACTAAATGTACATGCAAGTGACACAAATTGGAAATATTTGCATCATCAAAATAAGAGTGCATCATATCCAAAGAGCCAAAAATCTCCCCCTTTTTGATGATGACAAATATTTCAACAAGATAATTGAAAGTAGACAATTTAGAGCATCATACCTTTAAATTGCTATAGATAGACAAATTTATCTTCATAGATTTTTGTCCCCCTTTGTCGAAGTCAAAAAGGGGTTATACTTACCAATGCTCCCCCTCAACGAGACACCCCCCTCAACAAGATAGTCATTATGGTGGGAGAATATACATACCCAATGAAAAATATGAATGTTCCAATTAAATCAAGAAACCAATATGAATACACCAATTGAATATAAATACATTTCAGAGTAGGGTGAATAGACAAAATCCATATTTGATCAAGGAACAATAAAAATATTATCTAATTACCAATGAGAGGAATATCAAGTCCTTGTTGATAAAAAGATCCCATTAAGCATAATACATCAAAAAGATACTCTAAGACAATTGTAAGGAATTCTAAGTCCACCATTGATATAGAGATGCCATGAAAGCACCAACTTTCTAAAGAATATCCCAATATCATTGAAAGTCATGTGAAGTTATCCGTGATATAGAGATTTTCATAGAAACCAAAATGTGGTCAACAAAAAATCTCTAGACCAAATTTAAGGTATGTTAAGCCCATAATTGATATAGAGAAGCCATTAGGGACACAATCTAACAAATATGGAAATATTAATCTCATTATTTGAGCTCCCCTTAAATCTCATACTCATAAAAAATGAGTTTAAACAAAGAAATTAACTACCAAGATAAAGATAAACCAATAAAAAAGATATCATGACCAAGAATTAATATCCAATGATGCCCATGATTACATAATATTTTATCTAGAGAGAGGTTCTTGGTATCCAAATCATGTTGTTGTCACTTTTTCTCTTGAAAGGTCATGAGAAAGCATAGTGACCAAATCTTCCACAACCACAACAAGTAACATGATTAATAGGAATGTAAAAATTCGATTTTGATTTAACAAAAATAGGTCCTTGATTTTTCTTTCTTTTAACATCTCTTAGAATATAACCAAGTCTATGAGTGCCAACATAATTATTGTGAAAATACAAAATACTTTCAACATATTTCTATTTTCTGAAAATTTATCCTAAGATCTCTAAAATTTTTCATTTTCCTTCTTAAGCACCAAAGTGTCTTTTAGTAGTATAAATTAAATATTTTCTACTAGCAATGTTCTCTTCAAGTATATCAATTTTGCCTTTTAACTCATTATTTATCTCAAGGATAATATCACAATCAAAATATGAGCAACAAAAAGGTTGTTTCTCAATATTAGTTAACTTATCTAAAAGGGTAGAAACTTGATTTTGCACATAAGTATTTTGAAAAACAAGCTCATATATTCTTTTGTTGTCACTTGCATATTGATTGTTTATCTCATTAAGCTCTTCATCTAAAGAATCAACAATATCTGCCATTTTTCTCTTCTTTTTCTTATACTTTTCAACTTTATCTGAAGTAAGTTCAACAAGTTCAATAAGTTCTTCTTTAGAAAAGTTTTAGAGAGATACATCATCATCATTACTTTGTGCACCTTCTTCTTCTTGTTAATTATTTTCTTCATATTTGGCAAAGAAGCATTCAACTACATGATTACATATTTCTTCAACATTTGTCTCTGAGTTTGAGGAATCATCCCAAGTAGCATGATGATATACTATTTTATTCTTGTCCTTGGAGTTTCTCTTCTTCTTCTTTTTATTCTTCTTCTTCTTCTTGAGTTCTGGAGATTCATCTTTTAAATGTCCTTTTTCTCCATATATGCAACATCTAGTAGAAAAAATATCTTATATTTTTGTTAGAAGAGGAATGTATATATTTCTTACCTTTATGATGTACTTCTTCTTCACCAATAGATGAGCTACTAGATGAAAATGACTTTTAAGCTCTTACTTTGAATGCCACACCCTTTTTCTTAGCAAGTTTTTCTTCGTCTTCTTCTTCTTCTTCTTCTTCTATTTTGGCCTATTCTTGAAGCTCTACTTCATGTGTCTCCAAGTTTCTAGTGAGTTGCTCCATTAATAATTTTTAAAAGATTGCTAGATTTTTCTATAGAAATTACCTTATCTTTGAACTTACAAGGCAAAGATTCAAGTATCTTAAAGACTTTCTCTTCCTCACTTATTTTCTTTCCTAAGACACTCAAACCATTCATTAGAGTAGAAAATCTAGCATACATTTCAATAATAGTTTCAGTTCTAGTCATGCAGAATAATTCAAATTTATGTTTAACATATTAATCTTTGTACTCTTAACTTGTTGAGTTTCTTCATGTGTAAATGACAAATTTTCTCCATATATCATATGCGGTTTGATAGGAAGATATTGTATTAAATTTACTAGGAGATCGATAAGAATATATTATATTTACTTCTCTGGCATTTAGAGTTGCTTCTACCTTATATGGATCCCATTCTTCCATCTTTGTTGTTGGAAGTTCATATGGTAAGACAATCATCTCCTAGAGATCGAACCTGATGTCTTAAAGGTGGAATTGTATCCTTATCTTCTAATATATGTAGTTCCCCCTATCAAACACTGGTGTTATGCTTACATATGATCCTTTGAGGTTGAGATGGTTGTGCATATTTTCCCCAATCCTTCAAGACTTGTAAAGGATCCTTGAAGACCTACTTTGATACCAATAAATATATCTAGGGGATGTGAATAGAGATAATCTAAAAATTTATGCCATTTAAAACATAAAGGAAGGTTAGTTGCAACTTGCTTATGAGATAATGCAATGGAAATATAAAGTAAGCAGTTGAACACTAAAAGCAACTACACAAAACACAAAATGTAGAGTGCTTCTATCAAAAGACGTCAGTCCACTACCTAGTTGTTACCAACAATGATTTCTAATTTGTATTTGATACCTTTTCTTTATCTATACAAAATACACAAAACAACTGATGTCTATTGTGGCTAAAGACAACTCTCCTTTTCTAGGTCAAGGAGAACTTATATAGTAGAGTAGATTGCAATCAACCTCCCTCCTTGGTTGCAAACTTCTAGTATAAGTATCTCCAAGAAGCTTCCCCACAACCTTCTCATAAGAAGTAGTTGGAAGCAACAAGAATAAGAGAGGAAGAAGAATTTACAACTCTCACAAGATATACAATTTGAATCTCTCTATGACCAAGTGATGATAAACTCTCTGTAAGGAATAAGCAAGGCTATATTTGGTGGAGTAGGACACTAGTATTGATCTATATCTTAGATCTGAAGATAGAAATATAGAATTCTAAGCTTATAGATGGATAACATAAAATAGATTGCTTAATTTTGTATCCTAAGTATCCATAGGCAATGCTATATATAGGAAATACTTAGAAATTATCAATATAGATGCCAGTAGTGTTTAGGAAAAGTATGCTAAATTAGCCATTATAATACAAAAGACAAGTTTACAACAACTAAAAGAATGAATGTAGATTTTGACCGCAGACTAATCTTGGTCAAACTATACTTTGATTGCATTCCATCTTTATCGAATTGTAGTTCAACCGAGAGGCAGTCTATTTCCTAGATTTGCAATAATTATATTTCTAGAAAGGCTCTTTCTCAATCACCAATGAAGTGGCAACCCAGTGGTAAAAGAGATATTGTAAGATTGAGAGGTCATGAGTTCGAACCTAGGCGACAGGATGAATGAATCACCAATTTTTTATTTTATTTTAAAAAAGGCTCTTTCTTGATCAAAGTATAGTTTGACCAAAATATTTCTTGTAAAGACATTATTATTTTCTTAGATAACATATCAAATGATTTTTATAATGACACCTAACTTTCCTAAAGACTTGATATAGGTGTGGGAAAGGGTTTATGATAGGATAGGACGATCACCACTTGTTTTAAAATCATTCCTATCAAGTTCTACAAAATGCACTTGTACAAAGCATACACATGGTATAACTTGACCTACAAGCATCCAAAAACATATATAATAGCATGTTTTTATGGTTGGATCTTATCTAAGTTCCTTGATCATATGAAACACTAAATGGATATGTTAATGACACAAATGGGATATATTTTCATCATAAAAATAAGAGTGTGGCATTGTTGGGAAATACAAGCATAGAATATAGAAGCGGAAACCATTTTTTTTATCTATTTCTATTCTCATAACAGAAAGATCACGTCAACTACTATGAAATAGGAAGGATGGTTTAGTGAGTTATACCTGGTCCTGGAGCAAGTCAAGCAACAACAACTCACTTCTATGCAACTATTTCCCGTTGTCCTTGGACGGTGGTTGTGCAGCTCCTGATCATCACCACGAACAACAAATAGAACAACTTTTATAGTGCTTCTGTGGTCTTGTCATGGACTACAAACTAACTTTGCTCTCTCAGCACCAGCCAAAGGGCTCCTGTCTCTAGAGTAGCCCACATGGACCAACTAGAACTCCTGTTGTTCACCAAGAACGGATAAGAAGGATTCATCCGTCCCTGTTGGTGTACTAGTCACCAACGTGCTCTCCCATCAACAACAATTAACAGTTGTTTCTCTCCCCTAGATATCCTTCACAATCGGGTAGGACTTTCTTGGACTCTCTCAATTAACACAACCAGAAAGGACAACAATTGTCAAAGGAATTGGTTCTCAATTGTTTGTGTTGTATTCTGGGAAGCCCCCAGTACCCCTCCTTTTATAGGAGGGGTTAGGGTCAGGGTTCTCGGTATGTACGAGATTGTGTGGGAGTGAAAGGGACTGGAAGATTTGAATTTTCACAAAGCAACAACCAAAATAGTCATCTGGCACACCCAGACAACCATATGGTGTGCGACATGGTCGTCTAGCACTACTAAACGGTCATTTGTTAGTTTCCCAATCGTATACAATTTTGAGAATTTTGATTCCAATTAACATAACATATTAATTTACTTGCACTCCAAGTATGTGGAATCGAAACTATTCTAGAAACATATAGAATATTCATTCAGCCCAATCGAACCATCTCACTAAGGCGATACACCCGTATCACTCACCAGACGGCCATCTGGTGAGTCTGGGATGATCCCGTCGGTTCAATCACATTGAACCGATCGATTCAAGGGAAGAACTTAGCCAAATGGAACTTTGATTACCCTGGAAACCCAAACGACCATCTCAACACTTGAGACACCTATCTTGCATGCCTAAATGGCCATCTCACTCAGTGAGATGGTTTGTTGGAAGACCAGTCAGCCAATTAGTTCATTTGTTGTGTGAATTGAATACCTAAACACTTTAGTAATCAATCCAATCATCATTAAGATAATCTCCTCTTCTAGATGAGTTCATTTGTGTGTGACCCTATAGGTCCCATATTGTGTTGGTAGTGAATGTCCATAACTAGCTTATGATATCACAAGAAAGGAGCGTGCCTAGTCACACATCAATGCTACCCGAGTGAATGGAAAGTTGGAGAACTACTTCAACCTATAATCTATGTAAGGTGTTGTAGTGATTGTATAATTCCTTTATCATTGATATCCAGGATGAACTCAAGGCATGGAATCATCATCCTCTCAATGTCCAATCCATGTTTCTTGAACCAAGTAATGTGATGTCAATATGATATATTGATTCACATGTGCATGCTCATGCATTTCTCAGTCTCACCAATCAAGTGTCCATGATATCATACTCTAGATGGGACGGAAAAATTCCATATCTATCCCTCACAGTCTATCCCCATGTGTCAAAGTCACCCAATCATCACCGTTATAACAACCCATGTTTCATGACTGCATTTGATGATGTCAAAGCGTACCCAATGACATGTGATGAGTGTAGTGATTTCAAGTCTAAGAATCACAATCACCACCTTCACTATGAGAGATGACTATGACTTACCATATTATGGTTTCCATAAATCACTCTCAAAGTGGGTCTGTCCGATACACTGTTCCCTAACATGTATCTGTGTGCTTGGTTTGATATTGCCATATCATGACCTAGTGAGACTTAGTCATCAACCAACTCACACTCTAGTCTTATGTGTTACTGGTGTCTATCTACCTTCCATACTAACAACCGACTATGGACATAATGAGAATATGTATATGTACTCTTAACATCCGTATGATCTCATTTCCATAAGGCTAATACTTGAAAACAGACGTCATTAAGTAATATTATTCTCTAGACATTAATAGTGTTTCCTCATTATCTCATAACTGAATGAAACATAATGAACATGAAGCTTACCTTTATAAGTATTAATCAAATCCTTTAAGGTATGTGCCATGTCAATCATCACATGATTGGCTCTATGGGCGTACCTTACCAATAGACTCCCACTTTCACTTAGAGCCAATCACCAACAGATCTCATCCTTAGTGACCTAAACATGTCCAACATGCTTCTGTTGTGCTAGTACTAATTCAGCGGGTTAGCAACACTTTTCTTATAGTCAGTATATTGCATGTTTCCTTCTCTCTTTGCTATACAATTTCCCATATGAGACGGAACTGCCGTAATATGGTATCTGATATTCCTTCCCTAACAATTAGCTCCATTGTTGTCACATTATCTCTACTGTGTCATAAAATCTTGGAACATCTACAAGTTCATCACATGAACCTTTAGATCCATATAGTATCACTCTGTGTTCTCAACACAAGTATACTAAACTTCTATTGTAGAATAGTATTAATGGCTATTAGTTCGGAACCTTTCCAACTAATCAACACTTGTACATGAAACATATTTTATTTTACAATCACTTTTGTCATTATGGAAGCTTTCTTTGATGTAACTCTTTACATCCAACTATTCCTTTTATTGCTATCCTTATTGACTAGCAATTTATTGTTAAGTACTTCACAAGTACTAATGGATGTCTTTATGACATTCCAATAACCCTCATTGGATTTTAATATCATCTTGTCATGTCTAATACATACAAGATTATATGGGATAAGCATGTTAATAGCCTACATGAAAGATCCACTGTTGTTCCATCCTATGGAATCTTAATCATGCTATTTCCATTCTTTACAAGAATTGGAAAATAAGGTTCACAAGAGACTAATCTAGATTCTCTCTCACTAAATCCTTCTGTGTTTAACTGTTTCAACACATTGCTATTGCATGTGCTTAATCTTCCATTGTGAAACATCCAAGAACTATTTCATAGGTCTTGGTCCTTATCTCATAATATATTTCACTTAACCTTATGTGCTGAAGGTGTTTTTCCATGCCAGATCTCAATATTCACAATATTGAGATGTTATTCCCCATCATATGTGTAATATTCATATATGCTCACACTAAATCTTTTGTAATCACAAATTTCATCTTTTATCTTGACTCAAGTCAAACTCTTTGACTGTCTTATCTAAATCAGAAGATCCCATCTCTTAGATGCTTGTTTCAATCCCTGATTGAACTTTGTAGTTTATAGACTTTATTTTCATTCATGAAGTTATAAAACCATTTAGGTTGTGTAATATACACATCCTCTGATGTATTCCTTTTAAGGAATCCAATTTCATCTTCATATGTCAAATCTCACTATTTTAACTACAACAAGCTTGACAATTGGTAATGGAGTTTCTAACATGTTCAACAACTTGAACTGATTCGAAAACACATTCAACCAACTTGTCATTTTATGTTATCCATGTAGGTCTTTTCCACTTGCACCTTTTAGGTGTTACCCTTTAAGATGGCGCTCATCAAGGTCCCACCTTGTTAGCTTACATGGATCCCATATTACTCAGAAATAACTTCTAGTTGACTAGTTGGCTCATCCTGTATGACCAACCCATGTGAATTGTTGGATTCACAATCCTCCTATCTCAGTTGTGTTCTACTAGAACTATTTTATTCTATTTTACATGATGATCTTGAGACTCCACAACAACTTGTGATTCTCACAGTTCTAATTGTACCTCTTTGTTGACCTCGAACATATAGAGTTCTACTTTTACTCCTACTGATTCTTTAGGATTTCAGTTATCCTATCATGAAAACACTTTTGTTATTAGATTGGGATTAATAGTAATCTTCAACAATTATGGTTTGTGGATAAACCTTTTCAAGAAACAACTTTCTCAATGTAGGTTTTAATCTTTTAGACATATTGGGACATTTCCAAATCAGACCATATATGATATCTTATAAACCATTCAGATGGTACATTATTTAGTGATAGGTATATATTTATGAGGATAAGAAGATTAGATTAATTGATAATTATATCATGACTCACCATGGTATAATTCCTTCATTCTGACACATCATCATGTTCAGATGGATTTAAATTGTGATACATTATCATAGTCCTTTCTTTGAAGGTACTCAAGGTATTAATGCAAAGTATTTCAACATTTGATCTCATCAAAGTTTCTTAATACTTTCATCAAAGTCATACTTCATTTATAATGTCCTTGAACACTTCAAGAGAGTTATGCCTCTATTTTACTAAGTACATATCATTATATTACCAGTAAATATAATGAGGTATGAGTAATTATCTATAGCACTCATTCCATGAGATGTTCACACATCACATGTATGACGTCTAATGGGAAGCTTATCCTCCCACTACTTCTAGTGAAGGATGACATGCCATGTTATTTATAAGTAAGAATCACATTGATCCTTAGGTTTAACAACCAAAGCAGTCTAGACTAACATCAATATGTATTCTAGACATGTATTTCTTATATGTACATCCAAGGTGACTATTTCTAATGATAATCTTGAACTATCAATTATAATCCTTTGGTATTTAACATTATAAAAATTCATCATAAAATCTTTTGTACAAAGATCATTTAGATGATTGGGCATTGCCATGCAAGATCATATATTTTGAAATAGAAACATAAATGACCTTTTATGGATTTATCATCCGTGTCATACAAGATGCTTTAAATAAATGTTTCTTTTTAATGGCATAATGAAATAGCAATTCTAATAACTCTATTACATTCCCATTGGTCTAAGATAAATTTAAATTTAGACTAAAACTTATGCAACACTTGCTCTTCCTTGTCCATCTCTGTCCTTCCATGAAGGTCTTTACTTCTTATCAGATCCTGCACATTAGTATGTCAAATCTTTATATGGTATCACATACCAAAATGAAGAAGTAATCAAATTTATCTTATAACATTTATACTTGAAGTGGAGGCCTCAGTGTCATCCTTCTTCTTCTTGAATTCCTCTAACTAGAGTGGGTAATTCTTTTTCCAATGTCTAGACTGGTGACAATGATGACAATCGCCTCTTACTTTTTTTACACCTCCCTTTGCCTTGAGGTCTGAAGACTTGGGCTTCAGGCTAGCTTTAGAACTTTTCTTAGCTTTGCCTTTGCCTTTAGACTTCCCCTTTGTCTTGCTAATAATCTTCATAGACTTGGGCTTATTTTTCTTCATTTGAGTCTCAGCTATTCTCAACATGCCCAACAACTCTGTCAATAGCTTGTCAAAGTCGTTCGTGTTGTAGTTCATGACAAACTAACTTTATGACTCTGGCATGAAATGTAGAATCATGTCAGTGGCCAACTCTTGACCTAAGGAGAATCATAGTTAGCTAGGTTCTCCACATATCCAATCATCTTGAGTACATGAGGACATACTGGGTCACCTTCTGCCATGGTACATTTGAACAGTGCCTTGGAGACATCGTATCTCTCTGGTCTTGCCTGATCTTTGAACATGTTCTTGAGATGTGTGACCATCTCAATCACACCCATGTTCTCATGCTGCCTCTGCAACTCATACTTCATGGAGCATAGCATCAGACACTTGACATCCATGACATCTTTAGTATGTTTCTTGGAAGCATCCTTATCAGCCTTTGGTGCATTTTGAGGTGGTTCCTCTGGTTATGGCGTCTCTAGGACATAGAGCTTTCTCTCCTATGTGAGAACGATTCTCAGCATCCTGAACTAGTCATCGAAGTTGTTCCCAACTAATTTGTCCTTCTCAAGGACCGATTGTAGAGAAAAATGATTGTTTTTTGTTGCCATTTGATTCTACAAAAGAATTTGTAATTCTGTCAAAAACTCATTTTTGATTTTATTTGATTAAATATGGGCCATAATAATTTGGTCTTTAATCCATTATTGTTCTCATTATTTTGTTCAGATTGATAACCCTCAAGTATCAATTTAGAAAATTGCAGTGTAAAGAGGTGAGATCACCTCCTTGCTAAAATTTAAAGGAAGTACAAAACATCCATCTTTTTAGAAAGACAAAAGATATTGAGGGATGCATGTATAATATTCCAAGTAAATAAGCATGCACCAAATACATTATAAAATGTCAATAGCAGTAGAAATAAAAGTACTAAGCCTATTACATGGCTTTCGTTGTTCATTACATGATTTTTCCCAAAAGAAAAAGATAAGAGAAAAGGATATAACATAGCAACCTAGACATCCTTTCAGATAGCTTGGGATCTACTCCTAAGATGACTTCCTTCAAACTTGTCCTTCTCCTTGCTCAGCACCAGCACCCAGGTGGTTGGAAAAGCACCCAGCAAAAGGGGAAAGAAAACAAGGTATGTGTCATAAAACTAGTCTAGGATAACAAGATAAGCAAAGCAAATAAGAACAGGATAAGGTTCATCATAAGATGAAGATAACAAGAGTATGATACTATATTCAAAAGAAACTTTCCATCAACAATTATATTAAAAAGGATTTACATGTAATATAATTATGTCTACCTAACTAAGTAGGGTTGAGGCACCTACCAGACCTCTAACCTATAGGTGAGGGGAGAATAAGACATTCCCAGTCACCTACACATTTATATAGGGGAGAATAAAAACATTCCCCAGGGCGATTAAATACATGCCCTATGTGGGTGATTGTACATAAGTACCTCTCCTTTAAATTAAATAGAACATAAATCTACATGCTAGAAAATTAGTCATGGCAAGAGTAGTCATAATATTTAATAAGCATGGCAGTGGGGTATAAGACCCAAACAAGAAGAAATTATAATCTAATTTGAGGCATGAACACCATTAGGATTTAAGAATAGAAGATTTAGGGTTCATTTAACCCTCATTAGGGACATATAGGGTTTGGCTGCAATTATCCCAACATAGGGTGTAAGGAATGCACATACCTCTCTTACTAATATCAATTACTAACTTTCACCACTTTAATTGAGTCCAAGTTTCACTTTGCCTATTTTCAATGTATTAACATGTATTAGAGTACATAGTGCACATTAATGTATAGAAACCCTAATTTCATAACTTTTTAGCAAAATTTGGATTTATATTTTGAAAATATCACCAATGAACTTATTAGGTTCTCCTGATCAAGAAAACATATTTTTATGTTAATTTTGAGTTATGAGGATTAAGATGTACTTTTTATGGTTTTTATGCATTAAATTCATTTTACAAAAACCACCCTTCATCAAACCATAAAATCAGACCTTGAAAATATTTTTACTAGATAGATATTAATTTTCCAATTCTAGAACATATTTATTTGTCAAATTTGGATAAGCGGATTAGAAGATACAAATTTTTTCAATACTGACCAATAGGAAATTGCTACATCATCAAACTGATCGAGATAATTGAAGAGAGAGGGAGAGGGAGAGAACACCATTTGACCCAATATCAGGTTTGAAGTTTCATAGGTAACCAAACTAGAGCTTCTAGAGAAGGTAAAACAACAAGAAACCAAAACCCTAGAAGAACATGGTAAAAAGAGATGAAGATCATCGATTTTAAACATCAAAGCATGATTTTTAAGCATGTAGTATGCAATATACGAGAAGAGGGGTATAAAAATCACGTCTAGGAAGGTAAGAAGGTCCAAACAACAAGGATCCCAAGATTAGATAGTCTAGTTTCTCCAAGTCAAGCTCCTTTCTTGAGCAAAGATCACCTTCTCCACTTTCGAGGTGCAAACCCTAGCAAAAGAGCATGGAGATGAGATGTTTTAGGATTCTAGGTGGAGTTTTACCATGGAATGTCATGGTTCCTGTTACAACCTCAATTTGGCATATGTTTTCATAATTGAAATGTAATGTTTTTATGAATATGGACTTAATTGAAAAGGTTGTATGCTTTGCTTCAAAGAAGGGATTTCTTTGCAAATCTCCCTTTTGATAGGAATTTCATGGTTCCTATTATTAGATTAATCTAATAATGGATATAAAAGAAAAGAAAAGAAGAAAAGTCCAAATATTAGAAAAAGATACAAGATAATGAATATTAAGCAAAGTATTTATGAGAATTATATAGAAATCTCTAGAAGGTGACATTAATGGCCACAATTGAGTAAATTTTGTTTATATGTGATTTCTAATGGAAGAAATAGGAAAAGAGGAAAAAGGAAATAATAGATAAAGAGAAATCCTTGAAAAGAAATCTTTTAATAAAGAAAAAAGTAAGATAATGAGAAATAATAGATGTGGATGCATCTAGAAGGATAATAAGCATCCTTAAAAAGGAATTTCGTAATATTAGAATTTCTTGGGGTCCAAGGAGTCCCAATGGAGAAGAAGAAAGAGAAAATCCAAATAATACAAAAGTATTAATATGAGGGTAATGTGTTATATAATTAATGACTTTTGGTTTTATCAAAAAGAAATACTTTTACTTTAAGAAAGTAGAATTTCGTGGCCAATGGATTAAAAGCCAAGCACAAAGAAGATAAGAGAGATAATTTTCAAATTCCAAATAACTAAAGAATATAGATTATCAAGGAGATATTTAAGAGAGAGAGAATACTTCTTAATTAAGGAAAATTGGTTTCCTATTGGGAAAGGGCTTCGTTTTCTTCGTGGGCAGCATGTTAGGGCATTGCTATCCTCCCCTATATAAGGGTGGAACCCTTAGCCTCGAGCCCAAGTAGATCCCACGCATCCCTCTATCTTATCCTTGTTATTTTCATGCAAACCCTAGCCATGAGAGAGTAGTGCAACCCCTAGAGCAACGAGGATCCATGAAGGGGTTACGATGAGGCATGATACTCCCACGACACCATGGGGAATCTCGACCATCTTCACCGTGCCCTAGCCCATGGGTAGCAGCAGCAACATGGCTCCAAGTCTGGCCGCATGTTGCAGACCCGACCAGCGTGGGCCAGCTGCTTTGGCCGTGAGCTGAAGGTATCCCTGGGTGCGCGGAGGTACGACGGAGGAGGGCGAGTGATTCCTGGTGGTCGTCGAGGTCGGGGAAGGGGAGGTGAAGCCGTGCCAACCCCTGCGGTGGCGGCAGCTGCGTGCCTTCAGAAGGTAGAAGATGACCAAAGTCGTCTGAATGGAAATGCCCTCTCGAGGCTTGAAGAGCGGGGAACTTAAGCGAGGGCAAAAAGGTCAATTTGTTATGTTTTCGGCTGAGCTACGTATTGCATGGATTTGCTGATGTGTCAGCATCCCATTGGTCCAAGTAAGTGAATTTTGTAAAATCCGTATCTAATGATTGGTAGCTCAGATTGATACATGTAATATATGAATTTTGCTCAAAAAATATGAGGAATCTATTAAAAATAGTTTTAGATCTTAATTCCTATTGCAATATGAAAAGTTGTTGAAGTTATCAACTTTAATGCATTAATGATTAAGAAACCCTCATCTATGATGATTAATGATTTGGGAAGGGTTATTTGGAAGTTTAAAGTTGATGTTAACATGTTGATTATAAAAAGAACACATTAGATCTAAAAAGATGATATTTATGCGTAGTTTGATTTGTTTAGGGTTCCATGTACATGAATATTCTTTAATGGGCCTAGAAACCCTAACTTTGGTAATTATGACCCTTAATGGCTTTAATTGTTCAAATCCATGAATAAAGCTGAGATATGATGATTCTAAGCTATTTTGAGTATAAAAGTTTCTAATTGTGGATAATTACCCTTAATTTGGTAATTAGGGTTTCCTAGTGAATAAATGTGGAATTAGTGATAAATAGGGATCATATGTGAATTGAACTATAATGAAATATGAGTTGTCAATTCGAAAGAAACCAAAGATGATAATTGGGATTAATGATCTTGACATGACTTAAAAGGATACAGATGGTAGTCTTAGTGTAAAAAAGATATATTAGACTTAATTGACATTCAAGTATGCCTATGATGATGAAATTAGGGTTTGTGGACTAAAAGAGCATTAAATGCGATAAAAGAATTATGGAGGCTAAAACCCTAATAAAACCCTAAAGTTGGCCTAGAAATCCTAAGGTGTAATCCAAGTCAATCTTGAGAATGTTTTGGATAAAATAGTGATAATTGGATTGTTATGCATTAATTTCAGGATATTGTTGATTGCTTGTGTAAGGACCCTGACCTCCGTTTAGGGTTTACCCTGTTTGCTTTGCTTAACCCTGATGCTTAGTTGCTTGCTAATCACCTTTAGTGGTGATTAGGGTTTGTTGGTGCTTTGTTGAGAGTTGGAGGTGCTACTTGCAATTAACCCAAGTCTAGGGTTTGTGAACAAGTTTGCCACCTTCAGAGGTGTTCCTCCCTCTCCTTGCTTCCTCTAGTGTTGAGGGGAAGGTTTGGGCCCGTTGCTTGAGTTCCTTTGGGCTTGGTTGAGCTTGTTGGGCCTTGTGGTGCCTTGTCTTTGCTTGGTTGAACCTTATGTCGGGCTAGAGGGTTCTTGTGTTGCCCAGGCTGTGTCGCCCAGGGTTGTGTCGCCCATGGTGGTGGTGTATCATCCAGGTGTGTCTCCCATGGACTCCTTTGACCATCTTTGACCTCATTTGTGTCACCACTAGTGGACACTTGGTGCTTGATGCTTGCATGTAGCAATGGCCTTGGACATGTGTTTAGGGCATGCTAGAGTGGTGGTTTTTGCACATGCACAAGTGTCCCTAGGTGGGCGACACCTTGCTTTGCTTTGCTTTGGTTTCTCCTCCATCCCCTTCTATATATGCATTTCCTTTTCCTTGCTAAGGATCCCTTTTGTTCCTTAGTCTTCCTCTCCTTGGTGCATGACACACTCTCTTCTCTTGCAAGCTTGGTGGCCGATCCTTCTTGGAGTCTCCTTCTTCCTTGGTGGTGCTTGGAGCTTGCTTAAGGCGGGTTACATAACTCCTAACCCTAACTACACTACCTTCTTTCTATGTCCTTATATGTTGCTAGTTAGTTCCTTGATTAAGTTTGTTCCTGTTGGCTGAACCATGTGTTCTAGGGTTTGTTGGTGAGCAATACTCCCTTCTCTCCTAGGTCTTGAGGAGTGAGCTTGAGTTCTAGTATCATGAGCAACACTCCTCTCTCATTTAAGTTGAGAGGTGAGCTTGTGTTCTAGTAGCTTGAGCAACACCCTCCTCTCACCATGGACTTGAAGGGTGAGCTTGGTGGTAGTTGTGGACCTCGTCTATGGTTGCCCTTGTGTTGCCCAATTGGTGTTAAGAGATGTGCAAGACCCCTCTCTCATTTAGGTTGAGAGGTGAGCCATCCTCTTGATCCATTAGGGCTTGGCGCCCTTGTGCTTGAGGTTGATGACGACCTTGTGGAGTTGCATCGTGACCGTTATGATCTTGGGGAGGTGTTGCCCGATATCCCTCTTGACCTTGAGCTTTGGACGACATGTTGTGATGGCTGTGATGGACGATACCCCCTGGTCCCTGACCTTGTGACGGGCGTCACCAGTGGTCCCTGCCTTGTGTGTGTCGGTCATCATCCTTTAATGAGCAACCTACCTGATACACTTAGCCTTATCATAGCTTGATGTCATTGTGCGTTGAGGTGTGGAGCTTGTTATCTAGTTGGTAGTGTTGTATCGGGCATCACACTTTAGCCTTATGAGACGACTTGGTATTGTTATGGCATGTTGTGGTAGAAACGTTGCTGGCCGATAGGCGTTATGGCCGTCGCCCCAGTTGCCTGACACAGAGGTGCATAACGCACTGTTGCACGACTTGGACTGGGCTGCACACCTGGATCAGATGGTAGCATAGCGACTGTTATACCTTAGATGGCTGGCGGAGTGTTGCACTATAGGTGCTGGTTTGCTTGGACGACATGAGTAGAGTGTCGGGCGATAGGGAGGGTGCCCTGCCCGATACCACTTTCAGTGAGGGTCCCATCCCTTATGGAAACCAATATGTTGTTCTTGTATCACGTTTGGTTTTGATAGTGACCCTGGATGTGCACGATATAGTAGACCACATCTATGCATCTTAATACAACATCTCATGTGTATGTGATCACCTTAATATTATGAATAATACTGAGATAATGATAAGTAGATAAGATGCTTTGCTTGATAATATGACCTATGGCTGTGGTCACAAGATGAGACATGAACGATAAAGCATATAATCATCAATGTCACCCTATGTTGATAAAATTAACTTCTAAGCTATTCATGATGATTATGTATACTAACGATGCAGGTCTCATACAGATGCATAGCCAGGAAAAAGGCTATAAGGTATATATGATGAGTAACATTGCTTTGATAGTTACTCTTGATGATGAGATAACACGTATGATGTACTTGACTAAAATGCTTGGGATTGCTATCCCATGTTGATGATGTAAGCCTTGAGAGGCAATGGCACTATGTGATAAGGGACTGAGATCCCATGACATTGTGATGATCCTTGAGATGGATCTGGATGATTGGCAAGAGGCCAAGTGATAACATGTAATGTTGGATCCTTGTGATGGGTCAGAATGATGTTGATTACAATAAAAGCATAATGTAGAGTTTTATGTTATTTATTCTTGTTATAGTTTGCATGTTATACAACTTGGTTGAATCTTGCAATCCATATAAAAAATACTAATTAATCACAGTGGAATATATCATGTAGTTTCCCTGCCATAGATCCATCATCGTCAGGAGCTGGTGATGGTGAAATAGGTTCTCCTGCAGGTTAACCCAGAGTGCATATTATTGAATATGTGAGGTTTCTCCTAGCCTAAAATAGAGAGGGAATCGAGTACAGCTACAGTTGCAGACTCGGGATATGTATAGAGCATGGTGAACAGGCCCATGGCTCAGTGTACTAGAGCATGAATGCGTTCATGGCTCAGAGCACAGTGAACAGGCCCGTGGCTCAGTTTTACTAGCGTCGTGACCTGTACCAAGGTGGGCTAGAGGAAGGGTAGCCTATGGAGCTGACCCTGTGGCTGAGGCCACTTAAGAACGAGACTGCGGTCTTGCTTTGGTTCTCGTGCACTGACCACGAGGTGGGAGGTCGTGGAGTCCAGCTCTTCCATTGACCTTGTATGGCACCGGCTCCGGGTTTTACAGTCGTCGGTTGGATCTAAGCGGTACGGCTCACTTCCTCAGGGCATAAGAATATGTAATCCAGCCGAATAGTATTTACTGCTTAAGGCAAAACACAGAACATTGGTTGAGGCCTTTCTTGTAGTTAATCTTGTTACATCTCGCAGTTACTTATATGTTCCTCAGGTTATGTGGTAAGACCTTATAAATCTTATCTTGTTAATCATGTTTCATAAAGAAATAATTGGATATATGCATTCCGTACATTCGGTAAGCTTGAAAGTATGAATAGTTTTACTTTATAAACTGCTCCTGTTATACCTGTTACCAGTTATCTTCTGCTATTGCTTTAATCTTCCTTTGGTTTTATAGTTTCGGCGGGGAGTTATGTTTCTCACTGGGACTGTGTGTGTCACCCCGCTAGTTTATAACCTTTTTAGGTGTTCGCGCTAGACGTGGTGGTGGTCGCATAGTTGCGGCCGAGCAGCAAGAAGAACAGTAGGAGGCAAGCGATGGATATGTTGCTGTTTTGGATGTTTTGTAGTAGAGTCTTAGAGTCATCCCTGTAATCTCAGGTCCTTGGGGGTGTTTTGACATTGTTTCACGATGTATAGCTGTTGATGTTTTATATATCCTGCTGCTGGCCGGATGTGGGCCTTTATATATATATAAACAGGTGATGAACTCATGTGATGGTTAGACATCTGTTCCTCTAAGCTGGGGACACATATCAAGATATTGTATATGTTTATATAACTGGTTTCCTTGCAGGATGAGGACTTAAATGTAATAGTTTCTCAGTTTATCCGCTTTCCACAATCAGTTTTAATTAACCCGTATTTCTGGTAATCCGTGGTTTATGGTGATTGTCGCACGTTTTCGCGTAACACCTCGTTGTCTGTGTGATAGCGGGATGTGTTGCCACAAGTTTGGTATCAGATCTCTAGGTTCGCTGAGTCTACAGGGATTTAGGACTAGGTTGTGTTTGTTCTTGTGAGTTTTCCATATTTTCTTACAATCATCTTCTGCCCTCAGCGGAAGAAAAGCCAAGATGTCTGGAAACCATGAAGAACATGCTGGTGAACATAGTGATGCTGCATCTGTTGATGGAGCTATAGGGCAGGCACATGAAGATCGGGTGCTTGAGGTCCCCTAACCTGACCCAGCCATTCTTGAACACCCTGCCTATCAACAGCTTATGGGGTAGATAATGGCTATGATGAATCTCATGGTAGAGAGATTGCCAGTGCCTCTGCCGAGAGCACAGGCTATCCATGGTGAAACATCGGGTATTGGGAAGACCTTTGAGTGGCTTCACCGAGTCGGAGCTTCAGATTATGCTGGAACGGCTGATCCAGCGGATGCAGATCTGTGGCTGACAAGTCTTGAGAAGGCTTTCCGGATCCTTGACATCCCTGAAGCAGACAAAGTAAAGCACGCTGTCTACCTTCTGAAAGGTAGTGCTGGTCACTGGTGGACCATCGAGGAAGAGAAGCGACCTGGCGAGGTGATCGTTTGGGAGGTTTTCTGGCGCGAGTTCGTCAACAGATACTTCCCGAAGACATATATGGATGCGAAGATCAGTCAGTTTGAGAGCCTGTGACAAGGAATGATGAACATCACTGAGTATGAGGCCAAGTTCATGGACCTGTTGAGGTTTTGTCCTCACATGGCGACGATAGATGAGGAGCGGATCAGACGTTTCGAGAAAGGTCTGAGTTCTGAGCTGACAACACCTGTTTCTGCATTGGAGAACCGTGAGCGGTTTGCTACATTTGTGGAATCCGTCTGGAGGATTGAACGATCAGTAATGGAGAAAAGAGAATCCATGTCTAAGAAGAGACCTGCTCAGTTTCAGGGACAGAGGTTTGGTGGCTTCAATAAGCCTAGGTTTTCAGCACCTTTTGTGATGAGAGGTTCCAGTGTACCGTCGCAGTGGTCCCCGAGTAAGGGAAGTGGTTATGTTTCTTCACCGTAAAAAGCACATAGTACAACTTCTGTGGCAGTGACAGGGCCATCTAGGCCACGGTTTGAAGTTGAGACATGCTATATCTGCAGACAGACGAGGCATTTTAAGTCGAGTTGCCCAAGTAGAGATGTTGAAGTGACATAGCAGTCGAGGCAGAATCATCAAGGGTCGGATAGACAACAACCCAGTGGTAGTAAAGGGCGAGGACACAGTCAAGCGTCTCAAGTGGGATCGTCTGCTCAAGGAAGCAGAGGACGTGGACAACAAGCAACAGCTCGATTCTATGCTATGAGTCAGCTGGAGGCGATAGTCAACCTGTGAGTAGTGACAGGTCAGATGGAGTTATTTCATTCTGATATGTCTTCTTCTTGCTTTATATCTGTTCTGGTTGACCCGGGTGCTACACACTCTTTTATCGCCTATAGTATGCTCGAAAACTGTCGTTTACCTGTTAGCTGTAAGAAAGATAGCCTGTTGTTAGAAACCCCTCTTGATGGTTCCTCAGTGCTTCGAGAAGAGTGTCCATCTTGTGTCTTGTCTTTCTCAGGACACATCATTCAAGTGGATCTTATACCACTTGATATGCATGGTTTCGACGTTATCCTTGGGATGGATACCTTAGAGAAGTATAGAGTTGTTTTGGACTGTGGTTCCAAGCAGGTTGTGTTTGCTGATGATGGAGAGAAGTGGATCTTCCAGGGAGATAGGAAGATTCTTCTGACATGTCTGGTATCAGCTATGGTGGCAGAGAAGTTGCTACGACAAGGATGTGAGGCGTTCTTAGCTCACGTTGTGGATACCGTTGTGGCTACCAAGGCGAAAGGTCCTAGTATCGAGGAAGTGTCAGTTATCTGAGAGTTTGAGGATGTGTTTCCTGATGAGTTCCCTGGTGTTCCTCCACCCCGAGAGATTGATTTCGAGATCAATCTGGTTCCAGGAATGCAACCAGTTGTACAGACACTGTATAGGATGGCTCCAGTAGAGATGGCAGAGCTTAAGAAGAAGTTGCAAGAGTTGTTGGAGAAAGGTTTCATCCGACCGAGTACGTCTCCTTGGGGTGCTCCAGTTTTGTTCGTCAAGAAGAAGGACGGATCGATGCGGTTATGTATAGATTACCGACAGTTGAACAAGGTCACGATCAAGAACAAGTACCTGTTGCCGAGGATAGATGATCTGTTCGATCAGTTGTGTGGTGCTACAGTGTTTTCGAAGATCGATCTACGGTCCGGATATCATCAGTTGAGGATTAAGGCGGATGACATACCAAAGTCAGATTTTAGGATGAGGTATGGTCACTTCAAGTTTGTGGTTATTCCGTTCGGGCTAACCAATGCACCTGCTGCTTTCATGGACTTGATGAATATAGTGTTCCATCCATTCCTAGATCAGTTTGTTGTAGTCTTTATAGATGACATCTTGATCTATAGTCGGGACAAGCAAGAGCATGAGCGACATCTTCGACTAGCGTTGACTCTTCTTCACCAACATCAGTTGTATGCCAAGTTCAGTAAGTGTGAGTTCTGGTTGGGAGAAGTGACTTTCTTGGGTCATGTGATATCTACGGAAGGAGTCAAAGTGGACCCGAGGAAGGTGGAGTCCGTTGCAGAGTGGGAACAACCGAAGACACCGACAAAAGTTCGTAGTTTCCTGGGTCTAGCAGGATACTACCATAGGTTTATCAAGGACTTCAGTGCGATTGCGTTGCCGATGATGAAGTTGACTAGGAAGGATGTACCTTTTGTCTGGGATGATCGTTGTCAGTGAACTTTCCAAAGTTTGAAGGAGAAGCTGACCAGTGCTTCAGTGTTAATCCTGCCAGAGCCTGGAAAGGGCTATGTTGTTTTCTGCGATGCTTCCAAGAAAGGTTTAGGTTGTGTGCTGATGTAGGAAGATCGTGTGGTTTCTTTTGCTTTGCGACAACTTAAGAAACACGAGGAGAACTATCCGACTCATGATTTGGAGTTGGCAGCAGTGGTTCATGCGTTAAAGATTTGGAGACACTATCTGTATGGGGAAATGCGTCAGATCTTTACAGATCATAAGAATATGAAGTACATCTTTTCGCAACATGAGTTAAAGATGCGACAGTGCCGATGGATGGAGTTAATGAATGATTACTACTGCACCATCGAGTATCATCCTGGTAAGGCGAATGTGGTAGATGATGCGCTTAGCTGAAAGTCTTCTTCTCTTTCTTCAAAGAAGGCACAGTTGAGTTCCCTGGTATGCCATAGACGAAATATGTTTGTTTCCCTGCGGCATATGAATGTACAAATGGAAGTTTCCTTATTAGCTGGACTTTTAGCATAGATGCAAGTCAAGCCTATGCTGAGACAACAGATCAGAGATGCACAACAAACAGATGATGCAGTATTGTTGATCAGATCAGAGTTCAGCAGCGAAAAGCGTGATGGGTTCCATGAGTCCGAGGATGGGCTAGTTTGCTATCGTGATAGGATGGTGGTCCCCGATGCTGATGATATGAGGAAGTCAGTGCTTGAGGAAGCACACACATCAATGTATGATATGCATCCAGGTGTCACCAAGATGTATCATAGTCTGAAGGACTTGTATTGGTGGCCCGACTTGAAGAAAGATGTAGCTGGGTTCGTGGCGAGGTGTGCGGTTTGTCAGCAAGTCAAGGTTGAGCATCAAAATCCGGTAGGTACGTTGCAACCCCTGTCGATACCGCAATGGAAATGGGATCATATAACCATGGATTTCATAGTTGGTCTACCCAGGACAACTAGAAATCACGATTCCATTTGGGTAATAGTGGACAGATTGACGAAGTCTACTCATTTCATACCAGTAAAGACAACATATACAACTGAGAAGCTCGCTCAAGTATATGTGGATGAGATAGTGCGTTTACACGGTGTGCCAACAACGATAATTTCTGACAGAGGTCCTTAGTTCACGAGTTGTTTCTGGGAACAGTTGCACAAAGCATTGGGAACGCAGTTGAGGTTCAGTACCACTTTCCACCCACAGACGGATGGACAGTCTGAGAGGACTATTCAGATTCTGTAGGATCTCCTTCGAGCTTGTGTTTTGCAGTTTCTAGGTAGTTCGGATGTACATCTCAGTTTGATAGAGTTCACTTACAACAATAGTTATTAGAGGAGCATTGACATGGCTCCCTATGAGGCCTTGTATGGTAGGAAGTGCAGATCTCCTTTGTGTTGGTATGAGTCTGGGGAATATCAGCTTTTGGGTCTTGAGTTAGTACAGCAGACAACAGAAAAGATCAAAGTGATACAACAACAGTTGAAAGCGGCACAGGACAGGCAGAAGTCTTACGCGGACAATTGCCGATGACCTTTGGAGTTCCAGGTAGGAGACAAAGTATATCTTAAAGTCTCGCCGTGGAAAGGTGTGCTGAGGTTTGACTGGAAGGGTAAGCTAGCACCCATATATATGGGGCCATACCCAGTCATAGCACGTATGGGCAAGGTAGCTTACAAGTTAGAGCTGCCGCCAGAGTTGCACAGATTGCATCCAGTGTTCCATGTCAGTATGCTAAAGAAAAGTCATCCAGATTCGGGAATAGTGATACAGCCAGTTGAAGTTGAGCTTGATGAAGATGTGACCTACGAGGAAGGTCCTGTGGCGATCCTTAACAGAAGGGTTAAGAAGCTAAAGAGGAAGGACCTGGTTCTTGTGAAGGTTCTTTGGCATCATCGTGGCATTGAGGAAGCCACGTGGGAGCTTGAGGAAGAGATGAGGAGGAAGTATCCCTCGCCTTTCTCTTCGGATTTTGGGGATGAAATCCCTTTTTAGGTGGTTAGCTTGTAAGGACCCTGACCTCCGTTTAGGGTTTACCCTGTTTGCTTTGCTAAACCTTGATGCTTAGTTGCTTGCTAATCACCTTTAGTGGTGATTAGGGTTTGTTGGTGCTTTGTTGAGAGTTGGAGGTGCTACTTTCAATTAACCAAAGTCTAGGGTTTGTGAACAAGTTTTCCACCTTGAGAGGCGTTCCTCCCTCTCCTTGCTTCCTCTAGTGTTGAGGGGAAGGTTTGGGCCCATTTCTTGAGTTCCTTTGGGCTTGGTTGAGCTTCTTGGGCCTTGTGGTTCCTTGTCTTTGCTTGGTTGAACCTTATGTCGGGCTAGAGGGTGCTTGTGTCGCCCAGGCTGTGTCGCCCAGGGTTGTGTCGCCCATGGTGGTGGTGTATCGTCCAAGTGTGTCTCCCATGGACTCCTTTGACCATCTTTGACCTCATTTGTGTCACCACTAGTGGACACTTGGTGCTTGATGCTTGCATGTAGCAATGGCCTTGGACATGTGTTTAGGGCATGCTAGAGTGGTGGTTTTTGCACATGGACAAGTGTCCCTAGGTGGGCGACACCTTGCTTTGCTTTGCTTTGGTTTCTCCTCCATCCCCTTCTATATATGCATTTCCTTTTCCTTGCTAAGGATCCCTTTAGTTCCTTAGTCTTCCTCTCCTTGGTGCACGACACACTCTCTTCTCTTGCAAGCTTGGTGGCTGATCCTTCTTGGAGTCTCCTTCTTCCTTGGTGGTGCTTGGAGCTAGGAGCTTGGAGCTTGCTTAAGGTGGGTTACATAACTCCTAACCCTAACTACACTACCTTCTTTCTATGTCCTTATATGTTGCTAGTTAGTTCCTTGCTTAAGTTTGTTCTTGTTGGCCGAACCATGTGTTCTAGGGTTTGTTGGTGAGCAATACTCCCTTCTCTCCTAGGTCTTGAGGAGTGAGCTTGAGTTCTAGTATCATGAGCAACACTCCTCTCTCGTTTAAGTTGAGAGGTGAGCTTGTGTTCTAGTAGCTTGAGCAACACCCTCCTCTCACCATGGACTTGAAGGGTGAGCTTGGTGGTAGTTGTGGACCTCGTCTAGGGTTGCCCTTGTGTTGCCCAATTGGTGTTAAGAGATGTGCAAGACCCCTCTCTCATTTAGGTTGAGAGGTGAGCCATCCTCTTGATCCATTAGGGTTTGGCGCCCTTGTGCTTGAGGTTGATGACGACCTTGTGGAGTTGCATCGTGACCGTTATGATCTTGGGGAGGTGTTGCCCGATATCCCTCTTGACCTTGAGCTTTGGACGACATGTTGTGATGGCTGTGATGGACAATACCCCATGGTCCCTGACCTTGTGACGGGCGTCACCAGTGGTCCCTACCTTGTGTGTGTCGGGCATCATCCTTTGATGAGAAACTTGCCCGATACACTTAGCCTTGTCATAGTTTGATGTTGTTGTGCATTGAGGTGTGGATCTTGTTATCTAGTTGGTAGTGTTGTGTCGGGCGTCACACTTTAGCCTTATGAGACACTTGGTATTGTTATGGCCTGTTGTGGTAGAAATGTTGCTGGCCGATAGGGGTTATGGCCGTTGCCGCGGTTGCATGACACAAAGGTGCATAACGCACTGTTGCACGACTTGGACTGGGCTGCACACCTGGATCAGATGGTAGCATAGCGACCGTTACACCTTAGATGGCCAGCGGAGTGTTGCACGATAGGTGCTGGTTTGCTTGGACGACATGAGTAGAGTGTCGGGCGATAGGGAGGGTGCCCTGCCCGATACCACTTTCAGTGAGGGTCCCATCCCTTATGGAAACCAATATGTTGTTCTTGTATCACGTTTGGTTTTGATAGTGACCCTGGATGTGCACGATATAGTAGACCACATCTATGCATCTTAATACAACATCTCATGTGTATGTAATCACCTTGATATTATGAATAATACTGAGATAATGATAAGTAGATAAGATGCTTTGCTTAATAATATGACCTATGACTGTGGTCACAAGCTGAGACATGAATGATAAAGCATATAATCATCAATTTCACCCTATGTTGATAAAATGAACTTCTAAGCTATTCATGATGATTATGTATACTAACCATGCATGTCTCATACAGATGCATAGCTAGGAAAAAGGCTATACGGTATATATAATGAGTAACATTGCTTTGATAGTTACTCTTGATGATGAGATAACACGTATGATGTACTTGACTAAAATGCTTGGGATTGCTATCCCATGTTGATGATGTAAGCCTTGAGAGGCAGTGGCACTATGTGATAAGGGACTGAGATCCCATGACATTGTGATGATCCTTGAGATGGATCTGGATGATTGGCAAGAGGCCAAGTGATAACATGTAATGTTGGATCCTTGTGATGGGTCAGAATGATGTTGATTACAATAAAAGCATAATGTAGAGTTTTATGTTATTTATTCTTGTTATAGTTTTCATGTTATACAACTTGGTTGAATCTTCTAATCCATATAAAAGATACTAATTAATCACAGTGGAATATATCATGTAGTTGCCCTGGCCATAGATCCATTATCGTCAGGAGCTGGTGATGGTGAAACGGGTTCTCTTGCGGGTTAACCCGGAGCACATATTATTGAATATGCGAGGTTTCTCCTAGCCTAAAATAGAGAGGGAATCGAGTGCAACTACGGTTGTAGACTCAGGATATGTATAGAGCATGGTGAACATGCCCATGGCTCAGTGTACTATAGCATGAATGCGTTCATGGCTCAGAGCACGGTGAACAGGCCCGTGGCTCAGTTTTACTAGCACCATGACCTGTACCAAGACGAGCTAGAGGAAGGGTAGCCTATGGAGCTGACCCTGTGGCTGAGGCCACTTAAGCACGAGACTGCGGTCCTGCTTTGGTTCTCGTGCACTGACCACGAGGTGGGAGGTCGTGGAGTCCGACTCTTCCATTGTGCTTGTATGGCACTGGCTCCGGGTTTCGCAGCCGTCGGTTGGATCTGAGCGGTACGACTCACTTCCTCAGGGCATAAGAATATGTAATCCAACTGAAAAGTATTTACTGCTTAAGGCAAAACACAGAACATTGGTTGAGGCCTTGCTTGTAGTTAATCTTGTTACATCTCGCAGTTACTTATATGTTCCTCAGGTTATGTGGTAAGACCTTATAAATATTATCTTGTTAATCATGTTTCATAAAGAAATAATTGGATATATGCCTTCCGTACATCTGGTAAGCTTGAAAGTATGAATAGTTTTACTTTATAACTGCTCCTATTATACATGTTACCAGTTATCTTCTGCTATTGCTTTAATCTTCCTTTGGTTTTATAGTTTCGGCGGGGAGTTATGTTTCTCACTGGGACTGTGTGTGTCACCCCGCTAGTTTATAACCTTTTTAGGTGTTCGCACTAGACGTGGTGGTGGTCGCGGAGTTGCGGTCGAGCAGCAAGAAGAACAATAGGAGGCAAGCGATGGATATGTTGTTGTTTTGGATGTTTTGTAGTAGAGTCTTAGAGTCATCCCTGTACTCTCAGGTCCTTGGGGGTGTTTTGACGTTGTTTCATGATGTATAGCTGTTGATGTTTTGTATATCCTGCTGTTGGCCGGATGTGGGCCTTTATGTACATATAAATAGGTGATGAACTCATGTGATGGTTAGACAGTTGTTCCTCTAAGCTGGGGACACGTATCAAGATCTTGTATATGTTTATATAACTGGTTTCCTTGCAGGATGAGGACTTAAATGTAATAGTTTCTCAGTTTATCCGCTTTCCACAATCGGTTTTAATTAACCCGTATTTCTGGTAATCCGTGGTTTATGGTGATTTCCGCACATTTTCGCGTAACACCTCATTGTCTGTGTGATAGCAGGATGTGTTGCCACAGATTGATTGATTGTTCTTGATTATTATTGCTTGGACATCTGGATTAGGTATGTGGTTACGCTTATGGTTAATCACTTTAGTTTCATAGCGATTCTCGGATGTTTTATCGGTTGCCTAAAAATAACTGCTTGGATGACTTTTATTTCATGCAACTATAAAGTGACTATGATTATCAGCTAAAATATGTATACCTAACTAGATCATATCCTAGTCCTCCTCTGTGGCTTTGCTAATGATGAAAAGGATGACCTAGTACATGGTCTACCTGTTAGGTAGGACCATCAGGTTATCATGAGTCAGTGATTGGGCTACCAATGGGTAGTGTCATGCAACTCTTCAACATATCATGAGTTAGGGTTTGGACTACCTATGGGTAGTGCCATGCGACTCTTCAACCCTAGGTATTGATCTACCTGTTAGGTAGGATCATGGGGGTTAGTTGGGATCTACCATATGAGAGGTGGTATCCATGTTCACTGCAGGGACAAGCGCAGAGGTTAGGGTATGTATAGATTTAGTAGTTATGTTTAAGATGTAAAGTTTTCTTGCTAAACCATAATTGCTTGCAATATGTTGTTACAGATAATTGCCTGATTATTGTTTCCTCCACATACCGACATATTCATTTATGTTGACCGACGTTTTGTTTGTCGACGTTTTAGGTACAATATTGAAAAGGACAAACCGTAGAGTGGCATATTATGAAAATAAGAGTTAAAGTGCAAGGAGGATTAGTTAGAATAGATTGAAGCTGTGGATAGAAATTAGATATCCAAAGTTTTTAAAAGGTATGTAAAGTTTTATTTTATTCCATCTTTCAGTATAGTCATGGTAGAATTTAATAATTATTACTGATTATTTATTGAACCTTTGATCTGGGAAATTGGTATAACAGCTCTGACCTCTTGGTCTCCCTCAATTAGGGGTTACTGGGAGGCAGGGTCATTACATTCTGTATCAGAGTATTGGTTCCTCATTTAATCTTTAGTAATTATTAAATTTTACAAATTCCATAGAACCAATGGAGTTATTAGAGGATTTTTCGAAAGACAGAGGTGTTTAGAAAAGGATCACATCCAGGGGATGACAATATTTTCCTCCACACTGCTGGTCAGAATAAGAGGACTCCTAGAACTGTGTGACTGCCTGACCAATGTCTTAGGATCTGACTCGAAATAAGATACCTTTAGGACTCTCTCATCTATTTTCATCCCTTCTTAACCCTAATTCTGTTAAGATTATGAGGTTTAGGGGTTTTCTCTCTCTTCCTCACCCTCTTGAGGTCAGGGTATGTATGATAAGGTTAAGGAATCCTACAAAAAATTGATGAAAAAGCATGTAAATAAGATGTCATGGACATAAGCTTAATAGTTTAAGCATAAACTAAAGAATAGTTGCATGCTTAGGTCGTATGGCATGTGTTGTCATGCCCTCAAGAGAGACCTGAGGTTAGACCTTCTTGGTGGTTAGAGAGAGAGATGGCATGATGAGATGGAAGTCATGGTCAACTTTGTGTGTGGGTTGACATGATGTTGATTTTGAATCCCTATGATTGTGTGAGCCATGTGAGGTTGGCTGACCTAGTACCTTTGGCGACCCAACCCTAGGAAGGGTTGTGCATGTTAGGGTGAAGGATAACTCCTTCATTGATGAGGTTAGTGATGACCTATAGAAACCCTATGGGCTTGTATGAGTATGGCATGGTATGCACCCAGAATATGTTAGTAGTGCTGGCAGTAGGTCGAAACCCAGGCCAGAAGGGCATGTTGGATAGATTATGAGCTAAGCATAAAGAGCCATAGATAATCTCGAGCGAACGTAGGTTTCACCCATGTAAGTGCATGCATGTGAGCTTGATCCACCCTTTTAGAGAGAGAACCTCCAGTGGTAAGGTTGTTTGTAGGGTTAGCTTAAGAGAGAGAGAGCAAGACCCGAATAAGAAGGTTGGAAGCTTAGACTCTGGGATATAAGGAACCTTGAGAAGTTGGGTATGTTGTGACCTAAGTGGATGGTTGCGGTTGCCTCGTGCATGACCCCTGGATGCTTTTGGTATCTTGGTTGCCGTTAGAGGAACCAAACCCTAGAAGAAAGATGAGGCTACTGGTACCTATGTGTAGGTGTTATAGGTGCTTACCTGCTAGGGATAGGAAGAAGAGTTCCTTAGACCCTGAGGAGGTTTAGTAACAAGTTGTAAGGTCTTATACCTAGTTGGTTTTCCTTGAGGAGGACTCGACTCTGAGGTGTTGCTCAAGTGGAAGGATAATAGGACGTGCATGATGAACCTCATACAAGCTTGGTTCGTTGTTAGAATGTTGAGCATGCTGTTGGACAATTGTTGCATAAGAGGTGAACCTAGGGTTCCTAGACCTATAAGAGGGGAAGTAGTAGTTCCTGGTGCACCTGATGCTCACACAGATGTTTGAGTTCTTACGCATGGGAGCATGGAACCCCTCATGTTTAGAGGAAAGGGAAACCCCTTGGATTAATGTGTATGTTTGATGAACCCCTCGCATATAAGTTGGTGACGTGGGCAGGTATGATGGTCCAATATGAAGGAATGAGAACAAGTATGACCTACCATGGAGACCTAGTATGGTTTAAAAAGTGGTCTATTTGTTAACTATGTGCCTTAGTAGCTTGCTAGGGCTAAGCATGCTCATGTGAATGTAAACCCTGGACATAAGGACGGTTGTGACCTTTGCTGCTATCAAGATATAGTTCCCTCCCATCCTGGGAGAGGGACCATTCTTTAGGGTATGTACAATTTTTTTTGGGTTTTAGGTAACCTTAAGAGGTCTTGTAGAGTCTTGAGAAGCTAAGTGGAGAGTACATAGTATGAGAATGAATCTGTAGACCCATAGATAACCATCTCTAAGTGCATGTGGATGTGTTACCATGGAGGTAACCAGTATGGGGCCTGACCAATGTAGATAGGTTGCCATGATCCATACAAAAGGATGTAAGTCAGACCACGAATGCCGAGAGAGATGATGGAGACTTGGGTAAGGTTTCATGTTGGATATGTACTATGTTAGGATCCTAAGTCTATCCTTGGGTCAGGTAGGGATAAGACTAATGGGAGTAGGAGTTGCCTAATTCCCTGGTTGCACATGACCATAGGTTCGGGAGGTAACAACTATCATTGTCTGAGGGCCATGGGTAAGGAGATCGATCACCATCATGAACTCATGGGACCCAAAGGGCAGATGAGGAAGGCACTCTCTAGATGCATAAGGGAAGAGGGATGACCCTAAAAGTGCCAGCACCCTATAGACCTAGAGGCGATGACCAAGGATGGTCAGATGACCCAAGCGGTTCGAGACCAGTTTTCCATGGAAGTAACCTTGATATCGAGATGTTCATGATGTAGGGACATGTGTTGCATGTTTCAACCTAAACTGGAAGGTGTACCGACAATGTGGGATGCTCCAACTCTACTCTTAGAATGAGAAGAACTTTGAATTCACTAGTACAAGAATGGTCTGTAGCGTCGATTTTTTTGAGCCTGTAGTGTCACTGTATAACTGACCCCTAAGTGGTCGTCGCTATAGAATTTGCTATATAGCGTCAGTTTTCTTGACCAAAGAAAACTGACCTTACAGAGTAAACACCGACCCAAGAGGTTATAAAAAATCTTACCCAAGCGAGAAAGAAGATCCTGTAAGGTCGGTTATCCCAAAAAATCTGACCCTGTAAACTGTCTCGGTCGAGAAATATTTCGACCGAGATTATTTCAAATTAAAAAGAAGAGCCTGTAAGGTCAGTTATTCCAAAAAAGTCGACCCTATAAACTGTCTCGGTCGAGAAATATTTCGACTGAGATTATTTCAAATGAGAAAAAAGAGCATGTAAGGTTGGTTATTCCAAAAAAACTGACCCTGTAAACTGTCTCAGCCGAGAAATATTTTGACCGAGATTATTTCAAATGAGAAAAAAGAGCATGTAAGGTCGGTTATTCCAAAAAATCTGACCCTGTAAGAAATCTCAGTTGAGAAATATTTCGACCGAGATTATTTTGGTCGAGAAAATTTTTGACCGAGTGGTTTACAGATTGAGCTTGATAACCATACCTCTAGGGCCGGTTATTTAAGAAAACTGACGCTAGAAGTTATAATTTTTTTTTTAAAATTCTGCAGAAATAGAAATAGAACAGAAGAACAAGAAGATTCATATATTTTGGGAGAGGGGAGCATTGATGCTCAACCATCACCATTCGAAACCACACATTCATAACAAAAATGATTCATATATTTAGTTGAGTTACACATAATCACATAATAATTTACAAAATGATAGATTGCAAGTCTGAGATGATATTAAATGTCAGATACAAAAGTAAATATGAAAGAGTACTAAAATCACATACATAAATGGAGATGACATATTTAATCCAATGCTATATTGACTTCATTTAGAAAAGCATCTGACCACTCTTCTTGAATTCATTTAAGTCCTCACGTGTGTAAGGCTGAGTTGTAAAGATCTGTGACAGAAAATTGCAGATGCTAATATTTTATTAAATGACTACAATCACTTGTAAATTTATGATGTTATTCTTTATTACCTGTTATATAGTCTGAATGTCATGTGTGCTTGTTTGACAATAGATTGCATATATTTCATTACATAGTAGCCACAAGCCTAGTCATTATTTTGTATAGGCCACTACAAATAACGAATTATACTTAATGTTAGTAAAATAATATAAATAGGAGTTGAGATAAGACTATAAGAGTTGACATATAAGAGTTGAAAATTAATACATATAAGACTAAGCAGTTGTCAAAGTAGCTACCTTAACATTTTTCAAAGTCAATGTCTTTAATTTTGTGGGTATTTGTCCTCCAACTTCACGAAAAGCCTTTATACCCCTATCAATTAAATGATAGTTAGTAAAATAGAAATTCTAAATAGAAATATCATGTTGAAGCATTGACTAAATTTATGCTTACTCCATAGCTGACAATTTTAGTTTGTGACCCCTTGTTGTTTTACCCATTGAGACAAGATAATAAAGAGTCATCAATTTCAGGACAATCACCACTAATTCCCAATGTCTAGCTCTGAGTAAGAATAAAACAAACATTAAAATAAATAATTTTATTCATTATTAAAATTATATTGAATAATAATACTTACTGGATGTTAAAAGGAATTAGGATAATTTCCTTCCCCTCACTAGAAAAATATTTGAATGCAGTAGAGAAGTACTCATTCACATCCTCAATATGTGTCGCCACTTGACTAGTGATTGAAGGAACTAAGAATCCAACATTTCTTATATCAAAGTTTGTGGTCTCTGTATATAAATGGCTGTAAAACATTTGTAATTATTTCCATATATAGAAATAAGCTAAAAATGTGTATTGGAATTTTCTATATTGATAGATCATTACCTTATCCATACTTCTATTATTGAAGTATTCAACCAATCATACCAGAACAACTCTATAATATCATCAAGAAAAATATAACTGTCAAAGTCCCTCCCAGTTGCATCTTCTGTTAAATTGATCAACATTTGTAATCTAGAGCTTTGGTTGGCTAAGTATCGACACAAACATTTACATTTATTTCCCAACTCATCGAATGTGGATTCTGGAATAAAAGATGGCTTGGGCATAGGAGGACGACTAGTAGAATTTTCACTTTTTGGTTTGCAAACCTGTTAATTAAATTACATACTTATATTACACGAGTTCATACATGCAGTCAAATATGAAAAATATGGTAGAATTAAGGTATACCTTGTCATTGATAACCAAGTGTCTAGGCCAACCCACCATAGCACCCTCAGCTTCTTCAACTGTACTATATTCAGGATTAGGTATGGGTAGTGGTTTATCCCCCATTCCGTCATACACAAGATGGATGGACACACGACAAATGTCATCAATAATTTGTTAGCAATGCAATGTACCACCAAGGTTGTATACCTTGCCCGCTGCCACAACATTAGTTTCTAGAACCTCCACTGCAATTTTACGGTTCATACCAACCTAGAATTAAAATAATATAAGTTATATACAAAGCGGTAAACCAGATACCTATTACAACTATATATATATAGATCTATATATATCATATATATATCATACTAATAACACAATATATAGAACAAAAACTTACTGTAGATTGTTGTAGTGGGTCATTGGGAGTGCTCCCATGACCTTCTACAATTGGAGCATGGGCTTGTACCTCATCACTTGAGAGATGCAAAGTATGAATAGGTTGAGAAGGTTGAGTAGGCTAAAATGAAGACATTTTTTCTTTTACTTTCTGTGCTACTAATGTTTCAACCTCCTCTTGTGTAAGACCTCCTGCACAACCTCTTTTAGATTGCAAAGGGCCAAAATAAGACTTGAATCCTATGCCAGCTCCTAATATCCTAACACGGCCAGGATGCTCCTTTGTACTAAGAGCAACTGATAGTTCATCCATGTTTCCAGTTGGGATGAACTTTCCTTCCTTCCTTTACTCGTGGAGATCAATCTATTCATAGTTAATAAAAATATTAAATCACAATATCAATTAGATATAAATAAATCTAAGTTTGTGGGAGTTACTCTTTACTTAGTTGGGATAAACCTACCATCTTTTGTGCCACCTCCTTAGTTGCAGGGTTGACAATTTCACCTGCTTGATTCTTTCTAGCATCAATCCACTCCAAGTGTCGGGGTGGATGCTCATCTTGAGTTGTACTAGACTCTTCTCCAGAAGAGAGTTGCTTCTCTTATTGTTGGCGGTAGAAGGCATAACTACCGGGCCCCAAGTGATGGTCATGCAAATTTTTGGCACGTATTTCCTTTTGGGCCTTGTGAATAGCCTGATCATTTAAAATGAGGTATTGCAATTTAGACTTGGCAAACATAGATAAAAAGATTCACCTCCTTAATTGTATAAAATTAAAGATTCATACAATACATCACAATCTTTATTACCTGAAACTCTTCCGTGTTCCTAGCTATAATAAATCTTTCCCACACCTCAGGATCTATAAAAATATACATATCGGTTGCTTTCTTCTTTTGTTTAGGATTATCTATAAATTCCCTTTTGAGATATGTCTTAAAAGCCCTCCATCGTACACCACAACATTGTAGCACTTTTTTCTTGTGATCTTTTTCATTTAGATGAAAAACACCCTATACATGCAAAAGAAGCAATAATATTTTCTTAAAAAGGATATATCTTTCCAAGCAAACTAAATTAGAATCAATAAAAAAAACATATTAAAATAATATCACTTCCACTCACAAATACATCTTTCCATAGGAGGTCTTTTACAACATTAGAAACATCATGTCAATTTTATATATCTATTGGCACCTTACTGCGTGCGGTCACCCCTACGTAATGTTTGAAAGCACTAGCATGTTCTCCAATAGGTGCTCCTGTGACATCAAACTAGACTACAAATTTCTCCCTTTTGGCCCTAAGCTCCTGCAGGCTACGCATCAGTGTGGGACCTCTACTTTTCTCAACATCACCACTACCATCCTCATGGTGCTCATGCTCAGAATGTTTATCTTCACTTTCCATTTTAGAACCTGCAAGTATACATGATAAAAGAAACATAAGTGATAATAAAAACACAAGTGGTTGAATGATATATGATGTATATTTAAAAGATTACGTGCTTGAATGATAATAAAATAAACAATTCAAAGAATACATGCCTCTAGTATTGGTTGAGTTGTTAGTCAAGTAAAATTCCTTCAGCATGGTCTTGACATTTATAGTATTCATTGGTGTTATCTTCAACATTTACACTTGGCAAACTAACTGAGAATGGGCTGGAATCATCATACTTTTCGTAGTATTCTTCTTCATTTATAGGATCTACAGTAAACTATCTTTTTCCATGAAGAACGACAGACCAATTTTTATTTGCCGGGTCATCAATATAGAATACTTGTTTTGCTTGGTCTAGCATGATGAATGTCTCATCTTTCTCACCAATCTTTTCAAAATTAACCAATTTGAAACCCAACTCATCCACTAAAACTCCTTTGTTGTTGTCGACCCAATTACACCTAAAGATAGGAACTCTAAAATTTGTATAGTCCGATTCCCATATGTCCTCAATGACGCCGTAATATGACATCTCAACTTCACGTGGTCTTTTATCTTTGGCACTAGCAAAATACAACGAACATGCTTGAACAGTGACCCTACTATTTTGAACTACACTACTTTCATCTTGATGCTTTGTGTAGTATGAAAATCCATTTATGTCATAACCTTCATATGACATGACATCCATTTTTGGCTTAAAGGTGAGCCATTTTATGTTCTCAGCAACATTATTCGGTGATCTAGATAGTTGATTAAAGACTTTCTCTTCAAACCACCTAATAAATGTTCGATTATGCTCTCTTGCAAGCCACATTGAACTGGATCACAGATGATTTCTCTTGATAAGATCATTTTGTTCTGTGATGCATCTACTAACTTCATCGATGTTGTGTAAAATATACAAATGTGCTTGTTCCCACAACTCATGACTGATTCCTTTCACTCGTCCTCCCCGAGTTCCTTTGCCACAATAAGATTCAGTGTGATGGGAATTTTTTAGATCGCTAGAAGTTTCATTGTAATTCAAAAAATCATTGCAAAAGTCCATCACCTCCCTAGCCACATAACCCTCAATAATACTCCCTTCAGGATGATAACGATTCTGAACATCATCTTTAAAAACACTCATGTAACGTTCAAATGGATACATCCAGTGTAAGAAAATTGGACCCAACATCATCACCATAAGTTGGAAAGTCATTAATCGTGCAGAAAAACATAGCACACAAAATAAAGATCTCTTTACGTGAAGCATCATATGTCATAACACCTTTTTTCCCATAGTTTCATTAGGTCATCAATTAGAGGTTGAAGGTAAACATCAATATAATTTCTAGGTTGCTTGGGCCCTGATATCAATATTGACAACATGACATATTTATTTTTCATACACAACCAAGGAGGAAGATTGTATATAACAATCATAACAGACCACGTGCTATGTTGGCTGCTTAATGTACCATAGGGATTCATTCCATCTGTACAAAGTCCAAGTCTTAAGTTTCTTGGTTCTTTACCAAATTGAGGGTATAATAAATCAATTTTCTTCCATTGTGGTGAATCAGATGCATGTCGTAGGATGCCATCATCATTGGCCTTTAACTCCCCATGCCAAGACAAATTTTGTGCATCTTTTGTATTAGCAAATAAGCGTTGAAATTGTGGTATTATTGGTAGATACCACATCACCTTGGCAAGAGAGCCATTTTTAGCCTTAGCTGAATTTATGGTCTTATACCTTGACGCACCACATTTTGGACAATTCATCAAATTACTATAGTCCTTCTAAAATAACACACAATCATTTAGACATGCATGAATCTTCTTAGCCTCCATTCACATTGGGCAGATTATTTTCTTTGCTTGATATGTTGAAATTGGAAGCTCGTTGCCTTCAGGAAGAATTTCCTTTAACAAAGACAACAATGAAGTGAAACTCTTATCGCTCCACCGGTTTTGAACTTTAAGAGTATATAATCACATTACAACACTCAACCTCGTGAACTTAGTACAACCCTTATATAATGGTTTTTCAACATCATGGACAATGTTTACAAATAAAGAAGGTGGATCAATGACATTGTCCCGACAACTATGTAGCATCTCATCAACCATATCATCCTAAATCGGGTCATCCTGAATCGGTTCATCATAGACATTATCATCATTATCTATATCTTCTATGCCACAACTATTAATATCGACATTTTCTGATCCATAATTAAATTTCTCTCCATGCCAATACCATTCATTATAACCTTGTATGATCCCATTGCATATGACATGATTCTTAATTTCCTCAGCAGTATCAACTTTCAATTTGTTACCACAATTTCTACATGGACAATATAGCCTATATGTAGGTAGTTTCCTATGTTCCTCAGCAAATCTGATAAATTCATCAAGACCATTGGAAAACTCTGGACTACAACGGTTCTTGATAGACATCCAACTTCGATCCATTTTCTATATCACATTAAAATTAATTATAAAACTAAGTGTTTAGTATTGATACTATAAGCTGTAATTTTTAATTGTTAGGAAGTTAATTACTTTTATACTAAAGTGTACCACCTATCCCATTTTGGAATATTTAATCTCACTAGTAACTGTATAATGTATGTTTAGTTTTAAAGAAAATTTCAGCAGCATTTACCCTAAGTTCTCCAAGTACATCGATGTAAATGGCAAATAACCACCCACATATGTACCCAGAGAACAAATGAGGAAATACTACTAAAATTTTCTTCAAAACTAAACATACATTATACAGTTACATCCGAAGTGAGATTAAATATCCAAAAATAGTCCCAGATCAGGGACTATCCAAAATTTACTCCTAATGAGTAAATTTTGAACGGGTTTCTAAGTTGATACATGCATAAATGTATTATTGTGATATTTATATATTAAGTTAAACATCATGCATTAATAATCTCATCTATAAACCCTAAAGTGTCAATCTGGGAGTACACATGTCTAATCTCATATTAATTTCTAGAATTTATATAATGATTACATATGAAAAATACATTTTTTTATTATTGATTGGGTTACCAATCATATAAATCAGAAAAACAATATAACTATCCAGTTAAAGGCACACAGGTCCGCTCTCGGTCGAGAATTCGTCGACCGAGAGTCCACCTACGTGTGGCGTCGAGGTCCACTCTCGGTCGATAAATTTGTCGATCGAGAGTGGACCTGGATGCCGTGCGCAGGTGGACTCTCGATCGACAAATTCTTGACCGAGAGTGGACCTGGACGCTACTGTGGTCATGGCGATGGTACCCCGGTAGACATAGATAGACATGTATAAATGAAAATTCCTACCTCTACGACCGTGGCGGCGACTACTTCCACTTCGGTGGCGGCAACTTCGAGCTCCACTTCGGTGTCAGCCACTTCAAGCTCCACAACGAGATCCTCTTCTCTCAAACGATGACAATGGCAACGGGAGAGAAAGATTTGGTGGTGCGGGAGAGAAAGAAGAAGTAGGTCTCAGTGACGTTGGAGAGAAAGAAGAAGTATGTCTCGCGGGAGAGAAAGAAGTAGGTCTCGACACGGGAGAGAAAGAAGAAGTATGTCTCGGCGGTGCGAGAGAGAGAAAACTATGTCTCACGGGAGAGAAAGAAGTAGGTCTTGGCCACTCCAAGCCCCGGGCTCGACATGTAGGGTCGGTTAAAACAAAAAATGACCCAAGAGATAAGCGGTGCCCATGTCGGGTAAATAAAAAACACTCAAACTTCAACTCGGTCAAGAATTTCGTCGACCGAACGAATCTTGGTCGAAATTGTCTCGACCGAGGAGACCTACAAGGTCGGTTAAATGGGAAAAACTGACCCTAGAGGTACTGATACACACGTGAAGGAAAAATGGATCCAAAGTTTAACTTGGTCGACAATTTGGTCGACCGAGGGAACCTACAAGGTCAGTTGAAAGGAAAAAACTGACCCTAGAGGTACTTATACACGCACGAAGGAAAACTGGATCCAAAATTCAACTTGGTCGACCGAGGTGACCTAAAAGGCCAGTTAAAAGGAAAAAAACCGACCCTAGAGGTACTTATACATGCACAAAGGAAAATTGGATCCAAAATTCAATCCGGTCGACAATTTTTTTTACCGAAGAGACCTACAAGGTTGATTAAAAGGAAAAAACCGACCCTAGAGGTACTTATTCATGCGCAAAGTCAAACTGGATCCAAAATTTAACTCGGTCGATGATTTTTTTGACCGAGGTGACCTCGGTCGAGAATTTCATCGACCGAGAGGACCTACAAGGTCAGTTAAAAGGAAAAAATGATCCTAGAGGTACTTATACATGTGTGAAGGCAAACTAGATCCAAAATTCAACTCGGTCGACAATTTGGTCGACCGAGGTGACCTACAAGGTCGGTTAAAAGGAGAAAACTGACCCAAGAGGTCTTAAAGGGTGCCTGTGTTTTTTGTAGACATATAAGGTCGATTATTTGGAAAAATTGACCATATAGATCGAGGTGCAAAGCCAAAATCGAGCAAATTTTTACCGTGGGAAACTTTAATGGATTTTCTAATCCCATTGTCTATAAGGTCACTTATTTTATAAAAACTAACCCTATAGAGATACACTACAAGGTCGATTATTTTAAGAAAACTGACCCAAGTGGTCTTAAGTAGTGCCCACATTTTTATAGACATATAAGGTCGGTTATTGGGAAAACTGACCCTATAAAGTTACACTACAAGGTCGGTTATTTAAGAAAATCGACCCAAGAAGTCTTAAGTGGTGCCCACATTTTTTGTAGACACATAAGGTCGGTTATTTAGAAAACCAACCCTATAAAGTTACACTACAAGGTCAGTTATTTTAAGAAAACTGATCCAAGAGGTCTTAAGTGGTGCCCACATTTTTTGTAGACATATAAGGTCAGTTATTTGGAAAAACTGACCCTACAGGAAGTGACGTTATTGGCCAAAACTGTAGTAGTGATTTGGACTGCAGCCAAATGCTTATTTCCTCTTGTTATGGGGGTGAGAGATAGGGCAATATGCATGCCATACACCAAGGATAAAGGTGATGTGAGTGGAAACATTGCTATGATGTATGAGGATAGAGATAATAGCGTACCCTTGTGGAGTGTACAATGCGTGGATGGTTTACAAACACCAAGAGAACTAAGGTAGTCATCTTATGAGGATGTTTTTATCATGAGCTATTTATGAGCTATACAAGGTTGAGTTCGATAACCAAGAGGATGAGCTTTAAGTTTTCTTGATGAAGATAGACTTAGAGTCCGAGATGAGATAGTAAGTGGAATACATGGAAGTGTATGTCTTTACTGTTACCTAGCACATAAAGATGAAAGGTGGTAATGGATGCTCTTGTTGAGATGCAACTACCTAGTCTAGGTAGTTAGGTGAACCCTAAGTGGTGAGATATGTTTGGCTAACACTCAGATATAAAGAGATCTGTTAATCGAGTTAGTGGTTGCTTGGTTAGACAACCTAGGGCTTGTTGTGATAAAAGGATGGTGGTAGAACCTCAGATGCACTTCTATGGAAAAGAAGGTGATGAAACCCCGACTAGAGTGTTTTAGGGTTTCTAAGGAATCAAACTTGAGGAATCATAACATACATGAGATCAGGATTTTAAGTTCCCATACACCATGGTACTACTAAGATAATAAGTGGTAGTAGTACTTTAGATTCCTAAGAAGTGTACGGAGTTGCATGTGGCTTGTCTCCATGCATGTCAGGAGGTGAAGGACGAACACCAATAATCCATTGAGTGGATATAGAGGATAAAAGTCCCTTAGAGGGAATGGGAGTTCATCACTATGGATGTCATAGTAAGTCTCCCATGGACCGAAGAAGGTCAAGGTGCAATATGGGATATGGTAGATCGCCTTACCTAGATGACATAGTCTAAAGAGAAAGAGAGAGTACTGTCAAGGGACAGATCCGGTTAAACTACATGTAAGTGAGATGGTTCAACTGCACCATGATGTGAGTTTAAAGGTTCATGAGTATGTCCGACATATTCACTTCCATGCGGTGGAAGTAAGTACATGACGAACTCGATGCTAGTACGGCTTATCACCCCTAACTGATGGTTAGTATGATCCAGACTAGAGGGTCTGATGAGAGCGTGTGTGCTCATTCAGGGTGATACATGGAGACAATTCTTGTCTTATGAAATTTGTGATGTTAGCCACCATAGCTAATATCGGGATGTAAGAAGCTCTGTAAGGGAGGCTGTGTCGGTCACCACTTCATTAAGATGATGTGGGTGAAGGGACGTCGCGAAGGTCAGAAAAAGGACACAGTGTGTGCAAATGAAGTCGCTTTGATCATGCGATGGCTGAAAGAGAGCCCAGGGGCGACATGAGTCGTGAGCTGATGCAAAGTAGACTAACATGCAGTTCATTGTGGTAGAATATGTGATATGCAAATCCGACCCCTCTGATCTATAGCTGAGAAAGCTGAGTCCCCGATACATGGGTCCATTTGGGATGGATTGGTGGAGATGGTTATGTTTAGCCTTACCCCTCAGGATAATGTGATGTATGATGTGTTCCACAAGTCTAGATCTAGAGCACTATGTGAGGTACCCGAGCCATGGGTTGAGAAATGAACCTAGTGAGCTCCCAAGGGAGGATAACTTACCCTGAGTCACCTATAAGGGTACGAGATACCAAGGTGATAGAGAGCTCAGGAGTAAAGAATATGAGATGATAAAGGTTCTTTGGAAGCACCATGGAGAGGATGAAGCCACATGGGAGCCAATGACGGATATGGAAAAGTCTTATACTGAATTGTTTACATGTTTGGTGGAATTTTGAGGGTAAAATTCCTATAAGAGGGGAAGGATGTTACAACCTCAATTTTGCATATGTTTTCATAATTGAAATGTAATGTTTTTATGAATATAGACTTAATTGAAAAGGTTGTATGCTTTGCTTCAAAGAAGGGATTTCTTTGCAAATATCCCTTTTGATAGGAATTTCATGGTTCCTTGTAACGCCCGGGCCCACTGCCCAAGGCTCTAGCAAGGTTTCAGGAATGATGACCATCCCCACAGACCACCACTAGCCTTAACTGTGCACTTTGTCCTCACTCATGCACATGCCATGATCAACTTCTTGACAGGTCACCCATCCCAGTACTACTCCAAGCTGAGCACGCTTAACTATGAAGTTCTTAGTGATGAGCTCCCAGAAAAGGAGGTGCACCTTGGTGATATGGGTAGTCCAATCATTTCTTTTAAGATCATGTTATTCGAGGCCTAAAATCCTGGGATGTTACAATCTCCCCCACTTAGACTCTTGACGTCCTCGTCAAGGCTCAACTATATGGCCTCATAATTTGACCCCATTTCAGTGCAGACCCTCAATGGCCCATTGACACCCAGCTCCCGATCATGGAATACCACTGCAAGGGTGGCTACGTCAACCATGGACAACCCTTTCCTACATGCCTGGACCGTACCACTCAAGACTGGCATGCCACATGCCCATGCGGGCCCCACCTACTGGAGGGGTTATGGCTCTGATACCATTTGTAACACCCGAGCCCACTGCCCAAGGCTCTAGTTGAGTTTCAGGAATGATGGCTGTCCCCACAGACCACCACTAGCCTTAACTGCGTGCTTTGTCCTCACTCACGTGCATGCCAAGATCAACTTCCCGACAGGTCACCCATCCTAGTACTACTCCAAGCTGAGCACACTTAACTATGGAGTTTGTTTAGTGACAGTTTCCCAGTAAAGGAGGTGCACCTTGGTGATATGGGTAGTCCAATCATTCCTTTTAAGATCATGTTATCCGAGGCCTCAAATCCTAGGATGTTCCATTCTTATTATTAGATTAATCCAATAATGGATATAAAAGAGAAGAAAAGAAGAAAAGTCCAAATATTAGAAAAAGATACAAAATAATGAATATTAAGGAAAGTATTTATGAGAATTATATAGAAATATTTAGGTGGCATTAATGGCCACAATTGAGTAAATTTTGTTTATATGTGATTTCTAATGGAATAAATAGGAAAAGAGGAAAAAGGAAAAAAAGATAAAGAGAAATCCTTGAAAAGAAATCTTTTAATAAAGAAATAAGTAAGATAATGAGAAATAATGGATGTTGATGCATCTAGAAGGATAATAAGCATCCTTAAAAAGGAATTTCAAAATATTAGAATTTCTTGGGGCCCAAGGAGTCCCAATGGAGAAGAAGAAAGAGAAAATACAAATAATACAAAAGTCTTAATATGAGGATAATGTGTTATATAATTAATGACTTTTGGTATTATAAAAAAGAAATACTTTTTCTTTAAGAAAGTAGAATTTCGTGGCCAATGGATTAAAAGCCAAGAACAAAGAAGATCAGAGAGATAATTTTCGAATTCCTAATAACTAAAGAATATAGATTATCAAGGAGATATTTAAGAGAGAGAGAATACTTATGAATTAAGGAAAATTGGTTTCCTATTGGGAAAGGGCTTCGTTTTCTTTGTAGGAAATCATGCTAGGGCATTGCTATACTCCCCTATATAAGGGTAGAACCCTTAGCCTCGAGCCCAAGTAGATCCCATACATCCCTCTCTCTTCTCCTTGTTCTTTTTGTGCAAACCCTAGCCATGAGAGAGTAGTGCAACCCCTCGAGCAATGAGGAGCCATGAAGGGGTTACAATGAGGCATGATACTCCCACGACACCATGGGGAATCTCGACCATCTTCAACGTGCCCTAGCCCATGCGTAGTAGCAGCAGCATAGCTGCAAGGCTGGCCGCGTGTTGCAAACCCGACCAGCGTGGGCCAGCTGCTTTGGCCACGAGCTGAAGGTGTCCCTGGGTGCACGGAGGCATGAAGGAGGAGGGTGAGTGATTCCTGGTAGCCGTCGAGGTCGGGGAAGGGGAGGTGAAGCTGTGCCAACCCTTGAGGTGGCGTCAACTGCGTGCCGTCGGAAGGTAGAAGATGACCAAAGTCGTCTGGATGGAAATGCCCTCCCGAGGCTTAAAGAGCGGGGAACTTACGCGAGGGAAAAATGGTCAACTCATTATCTTTTCGAATGAGCTACATATTGCATGGATTTGCTGACATGTCATCATCCCATTGGTCCAAGTAAGTGAATTTTGTAAAATTCGTATCTAATTATTGGTAGCTCGGATTGATACATGTAATATATAAATTTTGCTCAAAAAAATACGAGGAATCCATCAAAAATAGTTTTAGAGCTTATTCCTCTTGAAATTCAAAAAGTAGTTGAAGTTATCAACTTTAATGCATTAATGATTAGGAAACCCTAATCTATGATGATTAATGATTTGGGAAGGGTTATTTGGATGTTTAAAGTTGATGTTAACCTGTTGATTATAAAAAGGACACATTAGATCTAAAAAGATGATCTTTATGCATAGTTTAATTTGTTTAGGGTTCCATGTACATGAATATGCTTTAATGGGCCTTGAAACCCTAACTTTGGTAATTATGGCCCTTAATGGCTTTAATTGTTCAAATCCATGAGAAAAGTTGAGATATGATGATTCTAAGATATTTTGAGTATAAAAGTTTCTAATTGTGGATAAATACCCTTAATTTGGTAATTAGGGTTTCCTAATGGATAAATGTGGAATTAGTGATAAATAAGGTTCATATGTGAATTGAATTATAATGAAATATGAGTTGTCAATTCGAAAGAAACCAAAGATGATAATTGGGCTTAATGATCTTGACATGACTTAAAAGGATAAAGATGGTAGTCTTAGTGTAAAAGAGATATATTAGACTTAATTGACATTCAAGTATGCCTATGATGATGAAATTAGGGTTTGTGGACTAAAAGAGCATTAAATATGATTAAAGAATTATGGAGGACAAAACCCTAATAAAACCCTAAAGTTGTCCTAGAAATCCTAAGGTGGAATCCAAGTCAATCTTGAGAATGTTTTGGATAAAACAGTGACACTTGGATTGTTATGCATTAATTTTAGGATATTGTTGATTGCTTGATTGATTATTCTTGATTATTATTGCTTGGACATCAAGTTACTCTGGATCAGGTATGTGGTTACGCTTATGGTTAATCACTTTAGTTTCATAGCGATTTCCAGATGTTTTATCGGTTGCTTGAAAATAATTGCTTGGATGACTTTTATTTCATGCAACTATAAAGTGACTATGATTATCACCTGAAATATGTATACCTAACTAGCTCAGATCCTAGTCCTCCTCTGTGGCTTTGCTAATGATGAAAAGGATGACCTAGTACATGGTCTACATGTTAGGTAGGACCATCAGGTTATTATGAGTTAGTGATTGGGCTACCAATGGGTAGTTCCATGCAACTCTTCAGTTTATCATGAGTTAGGGATTGGACTACCTATGGGTAGTGCCATGTGACTCTTCAACCCTAGGTATTGATCTACCTGTTAGGTAGGATCATGGGGGTTTGTTGGGATCTACCATATGAGAGGTAGTATCCATGTCCACTGTAGGGACAAGCACAAATGTTAGGGTATGTATGGATTGAGTAGTTATGTTTAAGATGTAAAGTTTGCTTGCTAAACCATAATTGCTTGCAATATGTTGTTACAGATAATTGCCTAATTATTGTTTCCCCCACATATCACCATATTCATTTATGCTGACTGACGTTTTGTTTGTCAGCATTTTAGGTACAATATTGAAAAGGACAAACAATAAAGTGGCATATTATGAAGATAGAATTAAAGTGAAAGGAGGATTAGTTAGAATAGATTAAAGCTGTGGATAGAAGTTAGATATCTAAAGTTTTTAAAAGGTATGAAAAGTTTTATTTTATTCCATCTTTTAGTATAGTCATGGTAGAATTTAATAATTATTACTGATTATTTATTGAACATTTTATCTGGGAAATTGGGATAACGGCTCTGACCTCTTGGTCTCCCTTAATTGGGGGTTACCGGGAGGCGGGGTCGATACATTTGATATCAGAGCATTGGTTCCTCATTTAATCTTTAGTAATTATTAAATTTTACAAATTCCATAGAACCGAGGGAGTTATTAGAGGATTTTCTGAAAGACAGAGGTGTTTAGAAAAGGATCACGTCTGGGGGCTAGCAATATTTTCCTCTGCACCACTAGTCGGAATGTGAGGATTCTCGGATCTGTGTGACTGCTTGGCCAATGTCTTAGGATCTGACTTGAAATAAGATGCCTTTAGGACTCTCTCATCTATTTTCATCCCTTCTTAACCCTAATTCTGTTAAGATTATGAGGTTTAGGGTTTTTATCTCTCTTCCTCACCCTCTTGAGGTCAGGGTATGTATGATAAGGTTAAGGAATCCTCCACCAAATTAATGAAAAAGCATGTTAATAAGATGTCATGGACATAAGCTTAATAGTTTAAGCATAAACTAAAGAATAGTTGCATGCTTAGGTCGTATGACATGTGTTGTCATGCCCTCAGGAGAGACCTGAGGTTAGACCTTCTTAGTGGTTAGAGAGAGAGATGGCATGATGAGATGGAAGTCATGGTCGACCTTGTGTGTGGGTTGACATGATGTTGGTTTTGAATCCCTATGATAGTGTGAGCCATGTGAGGTTGGCTGACCTAGTACCTTTGGCGAACCAACCCTAGGAAGGGTCGTGCATGTTAGGGTGAAGGATAACTCCTTCATTGATGAGGTTAGTGATGACCAATAGAAACCCTATGGGCTTGTATGAGCATGGCATGGTATGCACCCAGAGTACGTTAGTAGTGCTGGAAATAGGTTGAAACCCAGACCAGAAGGGCATGTTGGATAGATTATGAGCTAAGCATAAAGAGCCATAGATAATCTCGAGAGAACGTAGGTTTCACCCATGTAAGTGTATGCATGTGAGCTTGATCCACTTTTTTAGAGAGAGAACCTCCAGTGGCAAGGTTGTTTTTAGGGTTAGCTCAAGAGAGAGAGAGGACGACCCAAATAAGAAGGTTGGAAGCTTAGACTCTGGGATATAAGGAACCTTGAGAAGTTGGGTATGTTGCGACCTAAGTGGATGGTTGTGGTTGCCTCGTGCATGACCCCTAGAGGCTTTTGGTATCTTGGTTGCCTTTCGAGGAACCAAACCCTAGAAGAAAGATGAGGCTGTTGGTACCTATGTGTAGATGATATAGGTGCTTACCTACTAGGGATAGGAAGAAGAGTTCCTTAGACCCTGAGGAGGTTAAGTAACAAGTTGTAAGGTCTTATACCTAGTTGGTTGTCCTTGAGGAGTACTTGACTCTGAGGTGTTGTTCAAGTGGAAGGATAATAGGACGTGTATGATGCACCTCGTACATGCTTGGTTTGTTGTTATAATGTTGAGCATGCAGTAGGACAACTGTTGCATAAGAGGTGAACCTATGGTTCCTAGACCTATAAGAGGGGAAGTAGTAGTTCCTGGTGCACCTGATGCTCACACAGATGTTTGAGTTCCTACGCATGGGAGCATGGCACCCCTCATGTTTAGAGGAAAGGGAAACCCCTTGGATTAAGGTGTATGTTTGATGAACCCCTCGCATATAAGTTGGTGACATGGGAAGGTATGATGGTCCAATATGAAGGAATGAGAATAAGTATGACGTACCATGGATACCTAGTATGGTTTAGAAAGTGGTCTGTTTGTTAGCTATGTGCCTTAGTAGCTTGCTAGGGCTAAGCATGCTCATGTGAATGAAAACCCTGGACATAAGGACGGTTGTGACCTTTGCTGCTATCAAGAGATAGTTCCCTCCCATCCTGGGAGAGGGACCCTTCTATAGGGTATGTACAACTTTTGTTGGGTTTGAGGTAACCTTAAGAGGTCTCATAGAGTCTTGAGAAGCTAAGTGGAGAGTACATAGTATGAGAATGAACCTGTAGACCCATAGATAACCATCTCTAAGTGCATGTGGATGTGTTACCATGGAGGTACCAGTATGGGGCCTGACCAAGGTAGATAGGTCACCATGATCCATATGAAAGGATGTAAGTCAGACCACGAATGCCAAGAGAGATGATGGAGACTTGGGTAAGGTTTCTTGCTAGATAAGTACTATGTTAGGATCCTAAGTCTATCCTAGGGTCAAGTAGGGATAAGACCGATGGGAGTAGGAATTTCCTAATTCCCTAGTTGCACATGACCATAGGGTCAGGAGGTAAAAACTATCATTATCAGAGGGCCATGGGTTAGGAGATTGATCACCTTCATGAACTCATGGGACCCAAAGGGAAAATGAGGAAGGCACTCTCTAGATGCATAAGGGAAGAGGGATGACCCCAAAAGTGCAAGCACCCACCCTATAGACCTAGAGGAGATGACCAAGGATGGTCTGATGAACCAAGTGGTTCGAGACCAGTTTTCCATGGAAGTAACCTTGATATCAAGATGTTCATGATGTAGGGACATGTGTTGCACATTTCAACCTAGACTAGAAGGTGTACCGACAATGTGGGATGCACCATATCTACTCTTGGAATGGGAAGAACTCTAAATTTGGACTGCAACCAAATGCTTATTTCCTCTTGTTATGGGGGTGAGAGATAGGGAAATATGCATGCCATACACCAAGGATAAAGGTGATGTGATTGGAAACGTTGCTATGATGTATGAGGATAGAGATAATAGCGTACCCTTATGGAGTGTACGATGCATGGATGGTTTATAAACACTAAGAGAACTATGGTAGTCATCTTATGAGGATGTTTTTATCATGAGCTATTTATGAGCTATACAAGGTTGAGTTCGATAACCAAGAGGATGAGCTCTGAGTTTTCTTGATGAAGATAGACTTAGAGTCCGAGATGAGATAGTAAGTGGAATACATGGAAGTGTATGTCTTCATTGTTACCTAGCACATAAAGATGAAAGGTGGTAATGGATGCTCTTGTTGAGATGCACCTGCCTAGTTTAGGTTGTTAGGTGAACCCTAAGTGGTAAGATATGTTTGGCTAACACTCAGATATAACGAGATCTATTAATCGAGTTAGTGGTTGCTTGGTTAGCCAACCTAGGGCTTGTTGTGAAGAAGGGTGGTGGTAGCACCTCAGATGCACTTCTATGGAAAAGAAGGTGCTGAAACCCTGACTAGAGTGTTTTAGGGTTTCTAAGGAATCAACCTTGAGGAATCATAACATACATGAGATCATGATTTCAAGTTCCCATACACCGTGGTACTACTAAGATAATAAGTGGTAGTAGTACTTTGGATGCCTAAGAAGTGTACGGAGTTGCATGTGGCTTGTCGCCATGCATGTCAGGAGGTGAAGGACGAACACCAATAATCCATTGAGTGGATATAGAGGATAAAAGTCCCTGAGAGGGAATGGGAGTTCATCACTATGGATGTCATGGTAAGTCCCCCATGGACTGAAGAAGGTCAAGGTGCAATATGGGTTATGGTAGATTGCCTTACCTAGATGACATAGTCTAAAGAGAAAGAGAGAGTAATGTCAAGGGACAGATCCGGTTGAACTACATGTAAGAGAGATGGTTCAACTACACCATGATGCGAGTTCAAAGGTTCATGAGTATGACCTAAAGATTCACTTCCATGCGGTGGAAGTAAGTACATGATGAACTCAATGCTCGTACGACTTATCACCCCTAACTGATGGTTAGTATGATCCAGACTAGAGGGTCTGATGAGAGCGTGTGTGCTCGTTCAGGGTGATACATGGAGATAGTTCTTGTCTTATGAAAGTTGTGATGTTAGACACCATAGCCAATATCAGGATGTAAGAAGCTCTGTAAGGGAGGTTGTGTCGGTCACCACTTCATTAAGATCATGTGGATGAAGGGACCTCGCGAAGGTCAGAAAAAGGACACAGTGTGTGCAAATGAAGTCGCTTTGATCATGCGATGGCTGAAAGAGAGCCCAGGGGCGACATGAGTCGTGAGCTGATGCAAAGTAGACTAACATGCAGTTCACTGTGGGAGAATATGTGATATGAAAATCTGACCCCTCTGAGCTATAACTGAGAAAGATGAGTCCCCAATACATGGGTCCATTTGGAATGGATTGGTGGAGATGGTTATGTTTAGCCTTACCCCTCAGGATAATGTGATGTATGATGTGTTCCACAAGTCCGATCTTGAGCACTATGTGAGGTACCCGAGCCATGGGCTGAGCAATGAACCTAGTGAGCTCCCAAGGGAGGCTAACTTACCCTAAGTCACCTATAAGGGTACGAGATACCAAAGTGAGAGAGAGCTCAGGAGTAAAGAATATGAGATGATAAAGGTTCTTTGGAAGCACCATGGAGAGGATGAAGCCACATGGGTGCCAATGACGGATATGGAAAAGTCTTATCCTGAATTGTTTATATGTTTGGTGGAATTTTGAGGGCAAAATTCCTATAAGAGGGGAAGGATGTTACAACCTCAATTTTGCATATGTTTTCATAATTGAAATGTGATGTTTTTATGAATATGGACTTAATTGAAAAGGTTGTATGCTTTGCTTCAAAGAAGGGATATCTTTGCAAATCTCCCTTTTGATAGGAATTTTGTGGTTCCTTGTAACGCCCGGGCCCACTACCCAAGGCTCTAGCAAGGTTTTAGGAATGACGGCTGTCCCCACAGACCACCACTAGCTTTAACTGCATGCTTTGTCCTCACTCACGCGCATGCCAGGATTAACTTCCGAGAGGTCACCCATCCTAGTACTACTCCAAGCTGAGCACGCTTAACTATGGAGTTCTTAGTGATGGGCTCCCGGAAAAGGAGGTGCACCTTGATGATATGGGTAGTCCAATCATTCCTTTTATGATCATGTTATCCGAGGCCTCAGATCCTGGGATGTTATAATCTCCCCCACTTAGACTCTTGACGTCCTCGTCAAGGCTCAACTATATGCCCTCATAATCTGACCCCATTTCAGTACAGACCCACAATGGCCCATGGACACCCAGCTCCCGATCACGGAATACCAGCGCAAGGGTGGCTACGTCAACCATGGACAACCCTTTACTACATGCCTGGACCGTACGGCTCAAGACTAGTATGCCACATGCCCATGCGGGCCCCACCTACTGGACGGGTTATGGCTTTGATACCATTTGTAACACCCAGGCCCACTGCCCAAGTCTCTAGTAGAGTTTCAGGAATGACGACTGTCCCCACAGACCACCAATAGCCTTAACTGCGTGCTTTGTCCTCACTCACGCGCATGCCAGGATCAACTTCCCGATAGGTCACCCACCATAGTACTACTCCAAGCTGAGCACGCTTAACTATGGAGTTCTTTAGTGATGGGTTCCCAGAAAAGGAGGTGCACCTTGGTTATATGGGTAGTCCAATCATTCCTTTTAAGATCATGTTATCCAAGGCCTCAAATCTTGGGGTGTTAAATTCCTATTATTAGATAAATCTAATAATGGATATAAAAGAGAAGAAAGGAAGAAAAGTCCAAATATTAGAAAAAGATACAAGATAATGAATATTAAGCAAAGTATTTAGGAGAATTATATAGAAATATCTAGAAGGTGGCATTAATGACTACAATTGAGTAAATTTTGTTTATATGTGATTTCTAATGGAAGAAATAGGAAAAGAGGAAAAATAAAAGATAAAGAGAAATCCTTGAAAAGAAATATTTTAATAAAGAAATAAGTAAGATAATGAGAAATAATGGATGTGGATGCATCTAGAAGGATAATAAGCATCCTTAAAAAGGAATTTCAAAACATTAGAATTTCTTGGGGTCCAAGGAGTCCCAATGGAGAAGAAGAAAGAGAAAATAAAAATAATACAAAAGTCTTAATATGAGAATAATGTGTTATATAATTAATGACTTTTGGAATTATAAAAAAGAAATACTTTTGCTTTAAGAAAGTATAATTTCATAGCCAATGGATTAAAAGCCAAGCACAAAGAAGATAATAGAGATAATTTTCGAATTCCTAATAACTAAAGAATATAGATTATCAAGGAGATATTTAAGAGAGAGAGAATACTTCTTAATTAAGAAAAATTGGTTTCCTATTGGGAAAGGGCTTCGTTTTCTTTGTGGTTAAGCATGTTAGGGCATTTCTATCCTCCCCTATATAAGGGTGGAACCCTTAGCCTCAAGCCCAAGTAGATCCCATGCATCCCTCTCTCTTCTCCTTGTTCTTTTCATGCAAACCCCAGCCATGAGAGAGTAGTGAAACCCCTCAAGCAATGAGGTGCCATGAAGGGGTTACGATGAGGCATGATACTCCCACGACACCATGGGGAATCTCTGCCATCTTCACCATGCCCTAGGCCATGCGTAACACCAGCAACATGGCTGCAAGGCCGGCCGCATGTTGCAGACCCGACCAGCGTGGGCCAGCTTCTTTGGCCGTGAGCTGAAGGTGTCCCTAGGTGCACGGAGGCACAAAGGAGGAGGGTGAGTGATTCCTAGTGGCCGTCGAGGTTGGGGAAGGGGAGGTGAAGTCGTGCCAACCCCTGCGGTGGTGGCAGCTGCGTGACGTCGGAAGGTAGAAGATGACCAAAGTCATCTGGATGGAAATGCCCTCCCGAGGCTTGAAGAGCGGGGAACTTACATGAGGGCAAAAAGGTCAATTCGTTATGTTTTCAGTCGAGCTACGTATTGCATGATTTGCTGACGTGTCAGCATCCCATTGGTCCAAGTAAGTGAATTTTTTAAAATTCGTATCTAATTATTGGTAGCTCGGATTGATACATGTAATATACGAATTTTGCTCAGAAAAATACGAGGAATCCATTAAAAATAGTTTTAGAGCTTAATTCCTCTTGAAATTCGAAAAGTAGTTGGAGTTATCAACTTTAATGCATTAATGATTAAGAAACCCTAATCTATGATGATTAATGATTTGGGAAGGGTTATTTGGATGTTTAAAGTTGATGTTAACCTGTTGATTATAAAAAGGACACATTAGATCTAAAAAGATGATTTTTATGCGTAGTTTAATTTGTTTAGGGTTCCATGTACATGAATATGCTTTAATGGGCCTTGAAACCCTAACTTTGGTAATTATGACCCTTAATGGCTTTAATTGTTCAAATCCATGAATACAACTGAGATATGATGATTCTAAGCTATTTTGAGTATAAAAGTTTCTAGTTGTGGATAAATACCCTTAATTTGGTAATTAGGGTTTCCTAGTGGATAAATGTGGAATTAGTAATAAATATGGTTCATATGTGAATTGAACTATAATGAAATATGAGTTGTCAATTCGAAAGAAACCAAATATGATAATTAGGCTTAATGATCTTGACATGACTTAAAAGGATAAAGATGGTAGTCTTAGTGTAAAAGAGATACACTGGACTTAATTGACATTCAAGTATGCCTATGATGATGAAATTAGGGTTTGTGGACTAAAAGAGCATTAAATGTGATAAAATAATTATGGAGGCTAAAACTCTAATAAAACCCTAAAGTTGGCCTAGACATCAAGTTACTATGGATTAGGTATGTGGTTATGCCTATGGTTAATCACTTTAGTTTTATGGCGATTCCCAGATGTTTTATCAGTTGCCTGAAAATAACTGCTTGGATGACTTTTATTTCATGCAACTATAAAGTGACTATGATTATCACCTGAAATATGTATACCTAAGTAGCTCAGATGCTAGTCCTCCTCCATGGCTTTGCTAATGATGAAAAGGATGACCTAGTACATGGTCTACCTATTAGGTAGGACCATCAGGTTATCATGAGTCAGTGATTGGGCTACCAATGGGTAGTGCCGTGCAACTCTTCAGCATATCATGAGTTAGGGATTGGACTTCCTATGGGTAGTGCCATGCAACTCTTCAACCCTAGGTATTGATCTACCTATTAGGTAGGATTATGGGGGTTATTTGGGATCTACCATATGAGAGGTAGTATCCATATCCACTGTAGGGACAAGCGTAGAGGTTAGGGTATGTATGGATTGAGTAGTTATGTTTCAGATGTAAAATTTTCTTGCTAAACCATAATTGCTTGCAATATGTTGTTATAGATAATTTCCTGATTATTGTTTCTCCCACATACCGACATATTCATTTATGCTGACTGACGTTTTATTTGTTGGCGTTTTAGGTACAATATTGAAAAGGACCAACAGTAAAGTGGCATATTATGAAAATAAGAATTAAAGTGCAAGGAGGATTAGTTAGAATAGATTGAAGCTGTGGATAGAAGTTAGATATCTAAAGTTTTTAAAAGGTATGCAAAGTTTTATTTTATTCTAGCTTTCAGTATAGTCATGGTAGAATTTAATAATTATTCTGATTATTTGTTGAACCTTTGATCCGGGAAATTGGGATAACGACTCTGACCTCTTGGTCTCCCTTAATTGGGGGTTATCGGGAGGCGGGGTCATTACAATTCCGACCTAGAAGAAGGTGGGAGGAATACTAACAACATGAAAATAGGAAAAGAAAGGAGGTGGGAAGGGGTACACATGGCTTTATAAAGAAGGGGGCAAGCAGGAATTGTCTATGGGACTTTCAATGTGTCCCTAGCCTAGGGCTTCATGGCCATGCAAGAGGAAAACTCATAAAGACTTCTTGTATAACAAAAATCGGTCCTAAAAGTCAATGGAGACTTCTAGTCCATCCCCACTATCCTTCAAACAAAGAAATAATCCCATTGGTTCATAGCTTTTAAAGATAAAGTCATTTATAAAGAGGGTAATACCTATAATGCCCTTGGAGAGAAACATCTTCAAACCAAGGTGCAACCATGTGCCCCATGGTTCAAAATCTTGATAATGGTAAGGGAATATCTAAAGATTAAATTTCAGGTGATAATTTGCAAAGAAAACCTCCCAATTGGGTAAATTGCATAAAAGTCCAGAATGTACCTAAAATTGCATAACTTGCACAAACAACATCCAAATCAAACCAAATTTGAAACTTAGGCTCATTTTATGTTTCCAATTCACATCAAAAAGTTAGATTAAGGTTTAGAACACTTAATTATGGTAATTAAGATTGTTTAATACATTTAATTAAGGTTTAGGGCCTTGCACTTCTAGCACAAATTAATATACCATTGTTATACTAAAGTGGTGATTTTGCATTTTAGATCCTAAAATAAGTTTTTGCTGAGTTATTTGTGCATAAACCCTTATATTGGTACAATTAGTGAATAAATGTTCACTAAACCACTATAAATTCCACTAATTAAACATGAACAACATAAAGGACATAAATGAAAGGGAAACTTGGGAAAAAGGTTTACATGAAGATTACATCTAAGATTCATTATGTTACATGTAGCAAATAAATTTTCTAAGGAGCCAAGATCTGAAATGATTCAATTATTACCCGACCTACACCATCATCCATAATCAACCAATAAGGTAGGCAATCATACATTGCATCATATGCAACTCTTAGATAGATGATATGGACAACCCCTTGCCATAGTCATCTGCATACTTCTAGGCTTAGACACTCTAAGAATCACCAGCTAAGACTGACCCAATAGCCAATAATAATATTGCACCCCACTTTAGCTGAACCTACATTACTACCATCACACTTCCACAAGGTAGACGACGCACCACTCTTTAGCGTAACCTACGCTTGTTCGAATAATTTTTTCATGGGTATTACTATTGGAAATCATCTTAGACTTAATATGTTTGATTGAGGGATTATATATATATACATATACTATATTCAATCACCACATATATATAGTACATATCATATACATGTTATATCTCACAACTTTAACATACAATATAAAATAAAAAGTGATGGTTATGGCCATGTCTACTATAATTCCTTGGAGCCACAAGGAATTACTACCACCTAGGTCAATCATCAAATTACATGTATGAACCTACTATTGGTGTAGACTTGTGCTTGCTAGTTTGGGTAGACCAGTTGAACCCTTGAACTGGTCATTTTGCCTCTTGGCTGGTTGATTGGTCATCAAGGATGGTCGTCTGGCCTCCTACCTAACCGATATTTGGACTCCTTCCATACAGTCAGTTGGCCCCACCAAGAGGTCGTCTAGCTCCATCATTTTGTCCTCCATGGTCCTCCAAATGACCGGGTCGTCTCATGAACTGGTCGTCTCATCTGGTGATGGCCATCTTCCTCATCATTACAAGAAAAGAAACTAAAACTATCCTATTTCTACTTTATTACATGATAAAGAGAAACCTTGAGTTACATTTGAGGGGAGAAAAGGTAAGAAAGCATTAACTTACATTAGGAAGAGGGAGGTAGATGCTTGGTACGTAGATCGAAATAAATAGGAACAAAAACCAAACCATCCAACCAACATCTTTAGGGTTTAGGCCATAACTAGCTACACATCCAACATCAAAACCATTTTTAGGGTGACGTGTGTGGATTATATATATATATATATATATATATATATATATATAGTCATGCTAGAATACACTCGAGTGTATCCGGAGCGGAATACACTCAAGTAGTTTTTCATGATGCAATATTTTTTTCTAAAATCTAATCCATTGATCTTATTAAACATCTCGTGAACAACTCATACGTAAAATTTGAGCACATTTGGATATGTATAGCTCATGTTATGAAGACCACAAAAATTATACATTTCAAATTAGTTTCACGCGTCGATTTTGTTGCCCTTGGATGAGTGACTTACACTCATCCAAATGGGCTCAAAATTTGTATGTAGCCTAGTTATAGTATGACGACGAAGATCAATGGTTTATATTTTGCAAAAATAGTCATAATATGAAAACACACTGGAGTGTATTTGTGCGATCCGTACACTCGAGTGTATTCTAACCTGACTCTCTCTCTCTCTCTATATATATATATTAGTTTGGGATTATATGGTCTTTGATCGAATATGTATTGATCTACCTATTAGGTAGGATCATGCGGGTTAGTTGGTATCTACCATATGAGAGGTAGTATCCATGTCCACTGCAGGGACAACCACAGAGGTTAGGGTATGTATGGATTGTGTAGTTATGTTTAAGATGTAAAGTTTGCTTGCTAAACCATAATTGCTTGCAATATGTTGTTATAGATAATTGCCTGATTATTGTTTCCCCCACATACTGGCATATTCATTTATGCTGACCGACATTTTGTTTGTCGACGTTTTAGGTACAATATTGAAAAGGACATACAGTAAAGTGACATATTATGAAAATAAGAATTAAAGTGCAAGGAGGATTAGTTAGAATAGATTGAAGCTGTGGATAGAAGTTAGATATCCAAAGTTTTTAAAAGGCATGCAAAGTTTTATTTTATTCCATCTTTTAGTATAGTCATGGTAGAATGTAATAATTATTACTGATTATTTGTTGAACCTTTGATCCGGGAAATTGGGATAACGACTCTGACCTCTTGGTCTCCCTTATTTGGGGGTTACCGGGAGGTGGGGTCTTTACAATTCCGACCTGGAAGAAGGTGGGAGGAATACGAACAACATGAAAATAGGGAAAGAAAGGAGGATACTTACTAGTTTTGGTCAAAATCACCAAGGAGGAGCTTAAGAAATCCTAAATAGAGAAATTTGGAACCCTAGGAGCCTTCTTCACCAAGGTAGGCACCCTCTTTTATCTTGGGACAGCAACTTCATGGCCAAACATAGAAGGGATGATGCTATAAGCTGGGGGAAAGAGAAGGAGAGGATTGCTTCTTGGATTGGGAGATGAAAAGGGGCAGGCATGGCTTTATAAAGAAGGGGGCAAACATGAATTGTCTATGGGACTTTCCATGTGTCCCTAGCCTAGGGCTTCATGGCCATGCAAGAGGACATCTCATAGAAACTTCTTGTACAAAAAAAGTCGGTCCTAAAAGACAATGGAGACTTCTAGGCCATCCACACCATCCTTCAAACAAAGAAATAACCCCATTGGTTGATAGCTTTTAAAGATAAGCTCATTTATAAAGACGGTAATCCCTATAATGCCCTTGGAGAGAAACATCTTCAAACCAAGGTGCAACCAGATGCCCTATGGTTAAAAATATTGAGAATGGTAAGGGAATATCTAAAGATTAAATTGCAGGTGATAATTTACAAAGAAAACCTCCCAATTGGGTAAATTGCATAAAAGTCCAGAATGTACCTAAAATTGCATAACTTGCACAAACAACATCCAAATCAAACCAAATTTGAAACTTAGGCTCATTTTATGTTTCCAAATCACATCAAAAAGTTATATTAAGGTTTAGAGCACTTAATTATGGTAATTAAGATTGTTTAATACATTTAATCAAGGTTTAGGGCCTTGCACTTCTAGCACAAATTAATATACCATTATTCTACTAAAGTGGTAATTTTGAATTTTAGATCCTTAAATAAGCTTTTGCTGAGGTATTTGTGCATAAACCCTTATATTGGTACAATTAGTGAATAAATGTTCACTAAAACACTATAAATTCCACTAATTAAACATGAACGACATAAATGACATAAATGAAAGGGAAACTTGGGAAAAATGTTTACATGAAGATTACATATAAAATTCATTATGTTACATGCAGCAAATCAATTTTCTAAGGAGATAAGATCTGAAATGATTCAATTATTACCCGACCTACACCATCATCCATAATCAACCATTAAGATAGGCAATCATACATTGCATCATATGCAACTCTTGGATAGACGATATGGACAACCCCTTGGCATAGTCATCTGCATACTTCTGGGCTTAGACACTCTAAGAATCACCAGCTAAGACTGACCTAATAGCCAATAATAATATTGCACCCCACTTTAGCTGAACCTACATTACTACCATCACACTTCTACAAGGTAGACGATGCACCACTCTTTAGCGTAACCTGTGCTTGTTCGAATAAGTTTTTCATGTGTATTACTATTAGAAATCATCTTAGACTTAATATGTTTGATTGAGGGATTATATATATATCATATATATACTTATACTATATTCAATCACCACATATATATAGTACATATCATATACATGCTATATCTCACAACTTTAACATACAATATAAAATAAAAAGTGATGGTTATAGCCATGTCTACTGTAATTCCTTGGAGCCACAAGGAATTACTATCACCTAGGTCAATCATCAAATCACATGTATGAACCTGCTGTTGGTGTAGACTTATGCTTGGTAGTTTGGGTAGATCGGTTCAACCCTTAAACTGGTCGTTTTGCCTCTTGGTCGGTTGATTGGTCATCAGGGACGGTCGTCTGGCCTCCTACCCAACCGATGTTTGGTCTCCTTCCAAATGGTCGGTTGGGCCCACCAAGAGGTCGTCTAGCTCCATCATTCTGTCCTCCATGGTCCTCCAAATGGCCGAGTCATCTCACGAACTGGTCATCTCATCTGGTGATGGTCATCTTCCTCATCATTACAAGAAAAGAAACTAAAACTATCCTATTGCTACTTTATTACATGATAAAGAGAAACCTTGAGTTACATTTGAGGGGAGAAAAGGTAGGAAAGCATTAACTTACATTAGGAAGAGGGAGGTAGAGGCTTGGTATGTAGATTGAAATAAATAGGAACAAAAACCAAACCATCCAACCAATGTATTTAGGGTTTAGGCCATAAATAGCTACACATCCAACATCAAAACCATTTTTAGGGCGACATGTATGGATTATATATATATATATATATATATATATATTAGTTTGGGATTATATGGTCTTTGATTGAATATGCATATGAGACAGTTTAAATATTCACATCATATGCAATAGATAAAAAATCAAACTAAAAACTCAATCATATCGATTATCCTAAAACATAGTAAATTGACGTGACTCTAATACTACTGTTGGGAAATATGGGCACAGAGTATAGCAACACAAACAAAGAATTTTATCATCCATATTCCCATAACAGCAAGTTCATGCCAACTACTATGAAATAGGAAGGATGGTTTAGCGAGTCATACCTGAACCTAGAGCAAGTCCAACGACAACAACTCGCTTCAATACAACTATTTTCGGTTGCCCTTGGACAGTGGCTATGGAGCTCCTGGTCTTCACCATAAATAATGAACAGAACATCTTCTGCAACACTCCTATGGTTTTGCAATACTGTAGGATAACTTTTCTCTTTGAGAAGTAACCAAAAGACTCCTGCCTCTAGAGTAGTCTACATGTACCAACTAGAACTCCTACCGTTCACCAAGAAAAGATAGGAAGGCCTCCCATTGACGTACTAGTCACCAACCTGCTCTCCCACCAACAATGATAATCAATTGTTTCTCTCTCATAGATGTCCCTCCCTATCGGGTAGGACTTACTTGGGCTCTCTCAGTTACCACAACCAGAGAGGATAATAGTTTTCAAAGGAACTAGTTCTCAGTTGTCTATATTATATTTTGGGAAGCCCCTAGTACCCCTCTTTTTATAGACGGGGTTAGTGTTAGGGTTCCCAATCTATACATGATTGTATGGGAGTGGAAGGGATCGGAAGATATTGAATTTTTGTAGCCTACGACAGTCGAAACGGTCATCTGGGACACCCAGACGATTTTCTGGTGTGTAAGACAACCATCTCGCACTGGAAAATGACCTTTTGGTAGTTTCCCAATCGTATATGAATTTGGCAATTTCAATTTCAATTAATATCACATATTAATTTACTTGCAGTCCAAGTATGTGCAATCAAAACTATTCGGGAAATATCTAGAATATTCATTCGGCCCAACTGAGCTGTCTCACTCAAGAGATACGCCCGTCTCACTCACCCAGACGACCATCTGGTGAGTCTGACATGAGGTGGTTAGTTCAAGGGTAGAACTTAGCCAATTCAAACTCTGATTACCCTGACAACTCAAACGACCGTCTCAATACTTGAGACACCCATCTGGCATGCCCAAACAGCTGTCTCACTCAGTGAGATGGTCATTTGGCAGACCAGTCAACCAATCAGTTGATTTGTTGCATGGATTGAATACCTAAACACTTTAGTAATCAATCCAATCATCATTCAAGATAAACTCCTCTTCTAGATGAGTTTCTTTATGTGTGACCCTATAGGTCCCATATCACATTGGAAGTGAATGTCCATAACTAACTTATGACATCACAAGCAAGGAGCGGTGCCTCGTCGCACATCAGTGCTACCCAAGTGAATGGAAAGTTGCGAATCACCAGTGGTTACCATGGTTAGGTCACTGCGGGTTTCCTTGGAGATGGTGGGGATGATAACTGGCCATATCAAGTTGACTATAGTTAACCAGAACTATATCTTATGATAAACGATGTTATGGAGATAATGACCGAGGTTGGAGTTGAACCTACTTTAGGGGAGATAAATGTTCAACTATCCTTAAATGCTTTTGGTTTGAAATTGGTTTATGAGGGAAAATTTCAATTGCTAATCTTAATAAGGCTTATTGCTTCTTCTTTGACAACCCAAGTCTTCTTGTGGTAGTGATTTCTCTATGGTTGGAAAGACATGTAGTTCAGAATTTCATCTGCATAATTTATAGATGCATGTGGTTACTCATAAGCCATTTCAGGATGCAACTTCTCGCTATTTTATCAAACAAGGCAATGTTTCCTTGTTGGATGAACACATCACCAGTGCAGATCCAAATGATATCTCACTGGTTACAAACCATAGTTTTCCTGAACTATTGATTTCCCTAGAGGCCTACTCAATTCTACACAAACTGTAGATTTATTATGTCATTGTGAAATTGGTTGGGAAGAATATCGGCTACACGAGGACCACTCCGATGGATTGGGAGACCTTTTGCAAAATGGCGAGTATATGAACTCAAGTTTAAACATTATGTTGTTCAAACTCCTGCAAGGAGGATTATCTGAAGTCTTTACTTGGTTTCCCTTGGTTGAATTTTGGTTCATGTCTTATGAGATGTCCTTGAAATGAAAAATTTACACCTTCAAATGAATTATTGGTGTTGTATTGGGTCATTTAACTAAACTGGAGACCACATTGTGAATTATTCTCATAGTAAATTTACACGATTGGCTATTGAGGTTTACACACTTCTTCTCCTCATCCTTTTAGATATTATTAATGGTTTAGAGTTTAAAGTGGAGTAAGAACCCCTCCCTGCGATCTATATGCAATGTGGCATCCTAGGACATGACATAGACTGGTGCAACCTTCCTGCTACATCCTCTACTAAATAATAAGAAGGAGATTAGAATGATAAGGCTAGCACCACTTGGGTGATAGAAGAGAACCACTGACAGATCTATTATGGTCAGAGCATGCATGCATGTTGACTAAATAGACAATAGGTATATCTAGAAATGGCAAAGGATGAATTCAGATGCCTCATAACAAATATGAAGCCCTACATGAATTTGAATTTGACCCCAAAATTGTTAGTGTTTCGTCTACTTCTCCTATGTCGACACCTGAGACTTCTTTGAAAGTCCTAAGGTTTGAACTCATAAATGTAAACAAACATATTCCAATAAATCTCATGAATAAATTATGTATGAAGTTCACAATGAGGAAGATTTGCATGTCTCATAAGAACGGTTTTCATAAGTAAATGAACATCTACATGAACATGATGACCCGACTACAATGACTGTTGAACATGAACACCCAATCTTTATGAAGTTATCACACACGCTAAAGTTTCCAATGATGCTAAAAAGGTGTACAAGTTGATGGTTGTATTGAACAAATGGCTGACCTAGTTCTACCTATAGACCTAGAAACCAATCTTCTTAACTTCTTGGAAAAATAGGTCGAGAGACTTGAGGCACCAACAACAAGATGAACTCTAGTCTACATATGACTCAAAGTCATGAAAAAAGACAAGATGAACTATTTGTTTTGGACTGTGCTCAGATTGACGATTAGATTCTACTAAATCTTTCTACTTAGTGGATCTGATTTTTTTGGAATATTTAGGTGGGAAACCTTCTACTCAAACCAATCATCAATGATGTTTTTGAAGTTGATAAATTAATTGCTCTTAACAAGAAGACAATGAATGTCAATATCAACAATCATACAATGAACAAAAGGGAATCTAAGACAATTGTAACACTTAGGTCCACTATCTAAGACTCTAGTAGAGTTTCAAGAATAACGATTGACCCCATAGATCACCACTAGTCTTAACTGCACACTTTTTCCTCACTCATGCTCAAGTTAGGATCAACTTCCTGACTGGTCACCCATACTAGTACTACTCTCGACAGAGCACGCTTAACTTCAAAGTTCTTAGTGATGAGCTTCCTAAAAAGGAGGTCTACCTTTGTGACATGGGTAGTCCAATCATTCCTTTTAAGATCATTTTATCTGAGGCCTCATGACCTGAGACGTTACAATCTCCCCACTTTATCGTACTCGATTGAATAACATGTCTTTTAGTTTATCGGTTAGGAAGTGACAGTGATTGGTCACTACGCTATGTAATCCATAGATACATCGTGTAATTCTTTGCAAAGCTCCTTCTTCTATATTGTCATGTTACACAATGTGTAGAACAAACACTTGCCCCACTTTATTCTGATTCAACTCAAATGTGATCCCATTGTTGTAGAATCAGATGTATTTTCAAGGAATTGGATCTTGTGACTCTCTTAGTGAGAGTTATCATGAAATCAAGGTACCTACAATCCAAATAATAGAAAAATGTAAACAAAATGAGATAAATTGACAATAATGGATATCGAATGGTGATATAAATGCACAAATGGACCAGACCCGCAAAATGTGACATAAAAGGTACTTATTGGTGGATTTAGTGTGATATCACTACTTGGAAGAGAAACAACAGTATGTTAGTAATGAGCACTCTTAGAGAGAAACTCGGTGAAGATAGACTCCAATCTTCTCTATGATGAGCTTAACCTTATGACAACAATACGGAAGCATAAAGAAATGCAATTTCAAAATTGCAACTTATAAAACAAGGAAATTACGAGAGGAGTGGATAAGGATTAAGCACTATTGGACACCAACCGCCATATCCATACATGCAACTGAGCTTTATCGGATTAGCGACAGGTGATCAAGTTGACAATGGTGATGATGATGTGACAATGATATGATAAGCACAAAGCCTTCAAAGGAGACCAAATCTTAACATAGATATTGCTTCCCCAAGTGCATGCTATCAGATCCTCCTGGGTTTGGCCCTTGTCCCATCTACTCCCTTCATTAAAGAAAGCTTCAATGTCATTGGACACTCATCCTTTTAATACAAAATATAGCATTCATTGGGTGATTTTGTGAATTAAAAAAGTGAAGTCTTCTACAAAACAACATGTTACATTTTCAAGTAACACATTAAGTCTGATAAATGACTTAATGGTTTACATAATTAGTGGGAAATAGTAGGTAAAAATGCAGAGAAGCTAATATTTATGCGCTTATTATTCTAGATGTATGTCATTGTGCATGCACCACACCCCTCTAGTTGATAAACATATACTTTTTGCAATTATTGACAGTGGTAATTAGTTTTTTACTTTGTTGTTCATGTCTTCTTAGTGTATAGCTATATGGTAGGGTAGTTTTGTCTCACTATTGAAATGAGTCAACATACTATCTAGCATTTTGCTAACTCCTTCCTATTTTATATTTTTGAAATATAACAAGCCATTACACATGTGTAGTTAGCTGTTGCACAAGGAAGCATACTGAGGGGTTTTGATTGGCTTTTTTTTGTCTCTCCCTCTCTTTTCTTGTCTTGCATTTACATGTTATACCTCTCAAAAATACATGTTGTTCCCTGATCCATTGTAGGGGTGATTTCTACGACTAATATTGCACATCAATTTGTTTTATCATTTTTATTTATATGCATGACTTGTGTTGAATTGTATCCCATTAGTGATTGGGCATCATAACTAATTCTACTAAGTAATTTAACTAACCATTTTAGTCGTGTGTCTCTATATTTTCGTGGAGTAGATTGTGGGAACTAGAACTTACCTAGTTCCATGCTTTCTCTTTTCTTCCACTTCCCTTTTCTTTTTCTATTTTTGATACGTCCATACTATTTTTCTACTTCTCTCATCTACTTCCCCCATCTATTTTTTTCTACTTTCCTCCTTTTTTCCTACTTAACCTCCTCTTTTTCTACTTCCCTTATTTTTTGTAATTTCCTCATCCTTTTCTACTTCCCTCCTCTCTTTTTTATGTTTTTCTCATCTTTTTTACTTTCCTTTTTTATTGTTTGTACCATCTATTGGCTATACTATCCTCCTCTCTTGTTATCTTTCTCCTGTTTATTTTGTAGCATAAAATAATTTGTCGTACAAGATTTATTGCAAGAGAAGAGTGTCCACATCATTTCCTGACGTACGGATGGGCAAACCGAGATGTCCCTACAGTGCGAGGAGTTCTCGTTTGAGATAGTGCTATACATTTCACTTTCCAAGGGAAACAAACCTTTCGAGAAACGTGTGAATAAACGCACGTTTGAATGGATGTCGTAAGCTTATTCTTAAACTGTGACAACAAGAGTTACGCTACACATAGTCATTTCTATACCCGGCCACCCACCCATACATCGGGAGTCCACAAAAGTGTGGTCGCAAGCAACTTTTAATACGAAATAACTCCACGCCAATTAACTCCATGCAGCAACTGAAGAGTCCCGAGATTCTCTCTCCACTCCTCTCTCTAGCCCTCATTTTTACTAATTCATTTTCTCTCTTACAACTCCTCCTTCCAGCTCTATTCCACCCCACCAACATTTACGTGTTAGTACAATGCGTCTGTTCTCCCAGTTCTCACCAATCTTTCTACTTCGGACGTACAATACATCATGTAAATGCAGCGATGGTCAGAGAGTTGAAACACAAGTATAGTATTTGCCCAACACTGTTTATGAGTATGTCTAGAATAAGTACAATACTTGCCCAATACTGTTTATGAGTATGTACTCATGATGTGTAGTACAATACATAATGTAAAGGTTGCGATGGTCAGAGAGTTGAAGCGTGCAATACTTGCCCAACACAAGTAAGCCCATAAGAAGTACAATACTTGCAACACAAGTCTCTCTTGGTCGTTGTACATCTCGTAGAATACGTGTAGTACAATACATCATGTAAGGATGTTGATGGCCTTGCTACACCAATAGTCAGAGAGTTGAAGCACAAGTACAATACTTTCCCAGCACAAGTAGCATAAGTCTCTCTTGATCGTTGTACTTCTCGTACTGTAAATCGGATAATTACATCATGTACTGTACGCCATGCACTTCATTCAAAAATGTACATTTCGTGTTGTACGCCTGTACATATTACGAATTTGAATATAAATAGTAAAATGTACAATACTTATAGATTAGTGACAAAATATGGAATATGAAGAACCACGAAAATAATAATTATTGTACGTCTGTACATATTTCGAATTTCAATACTTAAAAAAAAACAGAAGGAACTATCAATGAACGGAAATTTGAATTTGAATGCATTTTGTAACTTGTGATGAAATTAAATATCTGTGGGTGGGTGGATACATTGTTTGCACTTTGCATGTGCTTTGCATGGCTTTTACATGACTTTTGCATGGGTAGCAATACAAAAACGACTGCAGGTCAAATGTCTCTCGGAAATATTGCTGCCTGCATTTTCCCGAGATCCGGGTGGGGCAGCGGGTGAGTGAGTGACTATGGGTGTTCTACAACAAAGCCGAATCTCCCTCTAAGGGGCCGTTTGCATCCTACTTTTCTGACTACAGGTATTCAATGCATAAAATGTGCCCAGGTGGTATTTCGGTTCATTGATTATACTGATTTTGCTGCAGCAATAATGTAACTGTGCTCTTCCCGTAAGCCCCAACGCGACAGAAATGTAGTGATTAGAAAAGCTGTCGTGTTGGGGTGACGGAAATGTAGTGATTAGAAAAGCTGTCGTATATGACTGTGTTTTGCAAATGCTACCTTTAGCTATTAAATCTGAATAACATAGCATTTGTTATTACCACCTTATAAATATAATACAGCTGGGACAATATACGAAATGCGGCATTCTGAAACATCTCTCCCAAACTAGGCCTAAGACTTACCTTCGGCCCTTGCGTTTGCGTGGGTCAAACTGGTTGGGTAGGTGGATGATGTGTGGTCGGCAACCGTCCATCTGTATAATCTCGCGTTCTTGTTGGTAGTGACGATCCATGTGTCCAAGAACTTTGGGCAACTAGAAACGAAAACAAAAACTTCCACCACTGCCTGAACCGCGAGTGGAGCACCATCCACTGAGTCCTTGGTCCAAGGGAAAGAGATCGGCCAAGATTCCGTCCGGATTCGACTAGCATAACATGGGATGCTGCATGTGACCGCTCTTACCGACGGTCGGGTTCCACGTGAAGTCGAGAGGAGGCATTGATCACCGTATCCGAACATCCAATCCAAGTCACCTGCCTTCGCGCCAGTGCAGCTGCTGAGCTGCAGTGATTCATCCCCAGTAAGTAGTCCAATTTGATTCTTTACCTTTACGGTCCATATGTCTGGTTAGTTGGCCGCTACATGAGCCACGATTCCGTCCCGGTTCGTTCTTCCCTCCAGTTTTGACCACAGCCCGCCGCCTGTCACTGCCACAGGACTTCAGCGACTCCGTCTTCCACCTCCACTGGAGCGGCTGCGTGTTACTTAATTGGAAGTGCCAAACTTGGAACTTGCTGCCGCAGGGCTGACACGGCCGGCGACGGTTTACTGGATGAATTGAGGTCCTCGTTACACCAAACACCACCTCAACTTGCAATGCTTATGTTTATCATGAGCAGTTGCAATTCGGTTTTCCTCTTTCCGGTCATCAGATAACTCTTCGATTGATCACAAGTTGATTATTGAGTACGGCATAACACAAGTTGAAGCGTTTCAACTGCACGGCCTTCCCTCTTGGGGTCGTGAATTGTTGGAAGAGCGTGATCGCGATCACTTCATCTTTGAAATAAAGTCGTCTTCCTCCTAGTGAATGTGCTTTCTACTCGTGCCTCATGCGTTTGAGGCTTTGGGCCAGCTCCGCTTTTGATTAGTGTAAGGAGCTAAACAACTCAATGCCGACCAAACGCACATGATAACGTCATATCCTCGAACTCCGCGGGATTTATCAACCACGTATTCATACATATTGTTATTTCTTAGATTACATCTTATATTCAGCCGTGATGTCGTTGTCGGCGTACATCTCGTGATTAGTTTTTTTCTACATTGACGTGAACCTAAACCGTTGAAGACTTAGAATTGGTTTCTGGATAAGAACTACAGCTATGCATCAAGTTTCATAACCAACTTTGCGAACCAGATTGGCAGGCACCACATGCATCGGATATTTTTTAGATGTGGAGTAAATTAAACATTTGGGGACACCACTCACAATAACGGATAATATTAATGACAAAATCAACACGTTCTTTTGATAAATTTAAGTTAGGATGTCATATTATTCATCCTACCCTCCTTGTGTAGGTGAAGAAAACATCAAACTACTACATTGCTACTCATAACATGCAGCTCAAGCTCATTCAAAATAGGTGGAACCAAAAAATAAAACACCTATACTCCGTCCCAGACTGTACTATATCTCTCTCCATCTAAGACCCCTCACCTTTCTACGTAGGCAAGATGGCTCGTGTTTCATAAGTGTCTCATAAAAAAAAACATCCCCACTTCATCCAGCCACCATATTCACTTCCCTCGGGATCAAACTCCATGTCACATACCTTTCCAATAGCATGAATTTAACCACCTTGCGTAGTGCTATGAGTCTCCACATTAGCCTCCTCATACCCCCACATCCTATCTACAACTGAGGAGTTATCCATCTCAAAACTTGACACCTAAAAACACTTATCTTCCAACATCTTAAGGACAATTATGATCATCTAGTCCATAAGGATTTCAAACTCATCTAGGATCTAACTGCTAAGACAAGGCATCCTCTATGGTCTCTCACAATACATCACATTTACCCTCTCCCTAGATTCAACTGACACCTATCCACTATCGTGACAAAATTCCCCTTCAGGTTATGGATGTCAGGCATATTCCATCTATATAGGATAAGGTGTTTCATCCTCACCCTAGATTCCTTCCCATTATATTCCTACAGGGCCTCTAGGATACATAAGCTTGATCTAGCATTGAAGCACATATCACCATGGATCCTACCAATGGTGCTCACGATAACAATTGATGCCTACTCTTTCACCACAAAGGCATTATGATATTAAAAATTCATCTTAAACACCAAATCTTCCAAACAACAATGTTTGGTAAAATATCTCTCATCCAATCCTTCAGAGATTAATCAAAGACATTTCTCCATAAAGACTCAATGGTCTTTTGTGTTGAGAGCTCCCTCATCCTGGGGTCTGGATACCAAGTCCATCTTTTTTTACAACAACCATCTTCCAAGATCATTGTGCAAAGTGATTCATCGACTCATGTTAAGGTTGAATGCATGACTGGCATTTTGACGCTAGGTAGATCTAACATCTCACAATATTTTCATCTTTTAGTAGAGCTTTCTTAATCGCCTTCCAGGTGGTTGCATTAGCTTTTGGTGGGGTCTCCTTCCTCCACAACCAGTGAGATTAGTTAATATTCTCATCATCCTCCCCTATCGGGACCCTTCACTGGAATGAGGTTGAAAAAACATGACTAGTCCATCGTCCAAGTCGACATGTCATCTTCATCTGATGCCTCCTAAAGCGATTGGAGTATCATTTTCATCCCCTCCTCATCTAGAAGATACCACAAGGTCTCCTAGTCCCATCTTCCATCCTCTTGTCACAAGTCACTCACTAGGATGTGCTTCTTGATATCGTTGAACTTCCTAGCCGTGTCATAGAGTGAAGTGGTCGAACCACCTATCGTACCAGAAGGGTAAATTCACTTGTCCCACCTACCACCTGATCAAATTCATCATCTCAGGAAATGCCACCCAAAGATTCCTCCAAAGTGGTGAAGGGAAGATCGCAAGACCCAACTTCCAAGGGTGATCATCGTTCAACCTCACATGTGCTCATGCATACTTGCCTGGACAGTATATCTCCCAAGGGGAGTTCCCTGTGTAGTTTTTCCAACAACCTTTTAGCAGCATAGTATGGTGGTTCATCCTCAGGAATGGAATTTTAAATCCATCCTACCTTATGGTTTTGGAAAAAATTCTCCATGCAACCCAATCTCTCCTATTTTTTACCATCCCTACCTCTCTAAAGGAAGTCGTCAAACATTCTCTCCAAGTCCTTTAACAACTTGAGTGGGACGAAAAAAGCGGAAAGGATGTAAAAAGGGATCAAAGCTAGAGTATGGGTTATAAGGATGGACCTTCTCACTAAGAAGATGAGTCTTCTTTTCCATACAACCATCATTAGTTTGATCTTAGAAATCAGGTTTTCCAAGTGGTGTGCCTTAAGCCCGCCTACAAATAGAGGGGCACCCCAGTAGTCCATCCTATCACTATGATTCATCATTTGAATCTTGTTTCTCACTTGAAATACCAAAGTTTGGTTTTGAATTCCCGAAAAGAAACTCATTTTCTCTATATTAACCTCCTTTCCTAATTTCTCTATATTAACCTCCTCGCCTGATCGTATCTCATAGTCCCTTAGGGTATCAGACATGTTGGAGGTAGAGAAGATAACAACATCATCTATGAAGATGAGGATCAACAGGGCCACATCCCTCTCACATGATTGAAAAGTGTCTATTAGGAGCAAGTCCATTGCTCGCTTCATTTTCCAACACAACCAGTCTTCAAAAATAATAAATAGGGTCAATGATAGAGAATTTCCTTGCTTCAACCCCGTTCTCATTAGGAAGAGACCACCTATAATGAGTGGGACTTGATAGGAGAGCCACTCACTTGCTCAAGGGAAAATTAGAAAACATCAAATGCCAAATGTTACACTAAACTTTTCATAAAGGACGGTAGACTAAAATTCAAGTATTTGATGTATCAAATTCCAATAGTATAGTAGAAAAGATAAAATTTGAACTATTACTATAATGACCCCGCTTCCCGATAACCCCCAATTAAGGAAGACCAAGAAGTCAAAGGCGTTATCCCAAAAATAGGATCAATGGTTTTGCAAATAATAAAAAATAATTAATAAATTCTACGAACGATTAAATTGAAAATTGAAATAAAAATTTACTTTCACATACCTTCAAAAACAGGCAACTGAGACTTCTACCCCTAGTAGAATTCTATCTAACTAAATCCTCCTTGATAATTTAACTTTAATCTTTTACAGGTTCCACTTTACTAGTTTTCCAATTTCAGGTATTTCCTAAACTGCCGACAAACAAAACGTCGGTCAGTATAAATGAATATACTGGTATGTGGGGACAAACAAAACATTGCACATAAGCTTGAACAACCTAATCATGTCAAGTAGTTGTTAACAATGTAAAATTATGTTTTCAATGTGACTTCTCAACCACTTTTACTCATCCTCTGGGATACCCTCTCTTAGGGTTTAGTCCTTGCAAGGGACTTAAGGCTACCTTCTCCATCCTAAGCTTGGTACCTAGGGTCACCTCTATGGGTGCCCAATGGTCTTCCCTCTGGGGCTTGACCACTTCAGACCTTCCCTCCGGGGCTTAGTCTTGCAACATACACCCATAGATAGTATGCATGTTTGAGACAGTCACATATATACTTAAGTTGTGATAATCATATTCACTTTCAATATTGCATAAATAAAAGCATCCAAATAGTTTATTTCCATGCAATTGATATAACATCGGGAAAATACTAGGAAACTAAAGTGTGTACTCATAATTAACCACATACCTGATTAGGAGATTTTACAAGAAATAAGCAAGTTCAACCAATCAAGAAATCCAATCTAAGCAAGCAATTCAACCACACAAAAGCACAAAATCCTAAAAAGCATATGTAACCTATTTACTTCACACTTATCAACAATCTATTTTATTGACTTGAAATTGCTTTCTAGGGTTTTCTAATCTGAATTAGGGTTTCATTAGGGTTTATCTACAACTTTTCTCTATTATAACCAAAAAACCCTAAAACAACAAATCTAGGTACATATCCCTAATTATCATATTAACATCTTCCTATCACTTAAGAGGCTTAGGATCATCCTAGTATTACTTTCATATGATAAATTTCGAAATATATCACATTAGAAACCATTAACACCTAGATTAGGGTTTCTAAGTCCATTAGTGCATAATCATGTGTATAAAATCCTAAAACAATCATAATATCATCTTTTTCAAATTTAACTCTTCCTTTTATCCTCAATAGGTTAATATTACTCAAAATAACCAAAAGAAGCATTAAATTCGATTTCCATCCCAAATTAGGATTTTACCATAATTCAATGCATTAAAAGTGGTAACATTATGTACTCTTAAAACTACAAGCGATATCAGGGTTCAATTCCATTTTTATTAGATTCTTCATATTTTTCTGATCAACTTTCATATATAAATTATCTTCATCCGAATTCCCATAATTAGTTACATTTTTTTACAAGAAAAACCCCTTTCCACCAATCAGGAAAAGCCACATGTATTTTTAGGTTTAATAAACCCACGCCAACGAGTCAGGATGGAGCCAACCAGCTTGCGCCACTTGGGCATCTGGGCCACACAAAGCAACTCACTCACGAATAAAAGGAACATGTGAAAGTACCAAAAGACCCTTACCTTCTCAACATAGACGTGAGGGAAGGTACACACTTTCACAGGAGGTCATCTTCAACCTCAAGTCCCTCCTTCACGTGAGCAGTCAGTCAACTTGCTGGTTGACTTTGCTTGTTTCTACACCTGTGCGTGAGTTAAGACCACTATCGGCTCCACCTCGTCCTCCCGAACTCATCCCACCTCTCAATTTCTTCCTCGCGATTCTCCTCCACCAGAACGACTCTACTCTACCGCCGAAGAGAGTTGCTCCAAGACTAGGGTGTAGGTTGATGGAGCTTCCACTTGCGTGGAATTGCGTGCACTACTAAAAATCCTAAAGATAGTAAGTCTTTAGGTTTAGCCTTGCTTATGCTAGATTAAAAACTCCACCCATGTATGCTAAGATACGTGGAAGTCTTATCGTAGTATAGTTAAGGGTCGAATCCACAGGACAACGGTCTTGTCAAGATCAACAAGATAGAAAATGTTAGAATTTCATTTAACTCCTTAACAGTCAGTGTTTAGATCAAAGAGTTGGTTTGGTTGTTTAAGCTAAGTGTAGGTAGAGTAAAAGCAAGAAAGTAAATTTAGGGTTGTAAACAATGTTTAGAAACCACTAGGATGTGATCGGCTTTCACCACCACTACACATGGATCAAAACACGCAACATAGTAACATAACCTACAATAAGAGTCTAAACAGTTAGTATCTTTGTAGATTTAGTTTCCTTTCGGAGAACTAACTATGAGAAGTGTGGGAATGTTGCAACGCCAACCATCCCCAAATGAATGGTCACTTACTTTGCATCATTCCCTTCACAAAGTGTGTTCCTTGACTTATCAAGGTTGTACTTTCATACGTCAACTGATTCCATTTCATAGTATGAAAGTACAGCGATGCAAGTGAGTTTACTCCACTGCTTGAAAAACATTCCTAGATACCGAAACAGATGCATGGTGGATACATGCACCAAGAACCAACATTCAATCGAGATTTGACTCTAATAGTACAAACATAGACAATTCATACTAAAAGATAATAGGTAACACAAGTTGGTGATCAAGCAACAAGCATTCATTAAATGATTGATGTTGAACTGAAAAGAAAGTATATCTCTATTGCAACTTATGAATTACATTGTATGAAATGAAAACATGGGTAGCGGGGCTACTTCCCGCACCCTAGTGTATAGGACTACTCGCTCATGGAAAGAACAAGGAAGGGGGTAAGAAGAGAGAGAGAGAACGTCATCTCCACGAAGCAGGGAGGAAGGTTGACCCCTTGGAGAGAGAGAGCCATGATCTTCACACTTCGTGGCTTGCTTGATGATGAATCCTCCTCTTCCCACCTTCTTTGTCGATTAGAGAGAAAGTAGCTTGGAGATGGAGTATGGATCTCAGACCGGCAGCCTCAGGGTAGTGGGTGAAGGATGGAATGGCTCTGGAACAACAGAGGCAACCTTTGGGCGTCTGAAACTTTTTTCCTTGTGAGGACCCCTCGGGTCTTATTTATAGGCTTTGAGTGAGACCCAAATGGTTTAGGAGGTTTGGGCCCAAACGGTTGTGAAGACCGTTTGGACTCTCTCTCAGTTTGCAGACCATTTGGACTCTCTCGGTTTGGAAACCGTTTGCCTTTATTCGGTCTTGGGACCGTGTAGCTTCATGTGGTCTTAGGACCGATTGATCTCCATTCAGTCTCGAGACCGTTTGGCTTCATACGGTCTTAGGACCGATTGATCTCCATTCGGTCTCGGGACCGTTTGACTTTATATGGTCTTGGGACCGTTTGATGTCCATTCGGTCTTGGGACCGTTTGGTGTCCATTCGGTCTTGGGACCGTTTGGTGTCCATTCGGTCTTGGGACCGTTTGGAGCTTTTGTAAATTTTTTTTACTTTTCTGTAAGAAATAAAAGGGGAAAAGTTAGTCTGATGATATATTTATAATAAAGTGGAAAATTAAAGATTGTGCCTAATTTATTTAAGAAAGAGTATGGAAAACTGAGGAAAACTAGTAAGATAACATCGCAAAATGGGAGGTTATCACCCCCTAACTTAGAGTCTAGCTTGTCCTCAAGCTAGATAGAGCTAGGGCATGTAGTGGCGAGGCAATTTTATTTAGTGAAGATTTCCATACTCTTGCTTCAATTCTAAACCAGAAATCTCTTAGAGTTTTTATCGGGCTTCTGCTCGCATTGACTCTTTCAGGTATTGGGAGTTGTGTGGATCTTAGATTTCTTCCTTATCGCATAGCTCGCATTGGGACCACCTTTTCCTCGATCGCATTTCTGTGTATGTTTTCTACTCCAATCAGTTTTGTACTTCTTTGAAAAAAAAACTAATGGAAACTAAAATAGGCATGAGGGTTGGATGAAGGCTGATGTGTAACTCCCCCTTTCTGTGGGGGAGGGTTTATCTAAACTTTTAGGATTTCACTACCGGGAGCGACACATCTGTCTTTGTGAGGGCAACTAAATGTACTGGCCGGGCGAGTCCTTTATCGACTTTTTCATATATTCAAAGACCTTAGGATCTCATTAGTGTGCACGTCACATCTGCCTTTGTGAGGACAGCTGAATGTACCGGCCGTGTGAGACATTTATTGGTTCTTCATATAGGTCCTTAAGCGTGGCACAACTCTCATATTTTTATTCAACACTCTGGCTTTTATTCTTATACTCACAGACTTAGGAGTTGGATAAAAAGGGATTTTGTTTGGGCTGCCAAACCTCTTTTGAAAAGAAGAAAACTATTTTTGGAGTCTCCTGACATGTACTTATTTTGATTTCGTACTTGGTGGTCCACTTGAGAGGTTCCTTGATTTGGATTTTACCTGGTTCCCTCCCCTCCTTAGAAGAGTTTTGGCTGGCTTGGGCCATGACGTTAACTTGTGGAGAGTCTGGAGCAAAATTGAAGCAAAAACATGGAAATCAGGTGTGAAAGTAATTTATTGATTCGCCATTACATGCCTAAGTGCTTTTTCTGTTATTGCTTTTTGGGGACTGCTTTGATTCTAAGTTTAGTTGGGGGTGACTTTTTCCAAGAGTGATGTTATACTTATGTACAAGAATTATTCAAAGAAATTACTAAAAAAGTCTAAAATGTGAAAGGAAAAATAGGAGCAGTGCATAGAAAAGCAGAAGGGGCATAGGGAGAAAGGTTGAAAAATGATACCTCACCCTTATCCAGTGTACCCCCCCTAACTTATCAGTCACTCTGTCCTCAGAGTGTCAAAGTGATAGGTTGAGAGGTATATGGACAAGGGCATTAGGCTTCTTGTAGTCCTTTGTTAGCTCCGTGCGTTCGGAGAAGATTAGCTGCAAACTTTCCACGTAGAGTGTGGTAGTCCACGTCTGTCATGTCCTCTACTGATCTTCCAAGAATAACGATGGTGTACATCCAGTAGAGGACGTGGAAGCCACAACCGTTTGACTCTTGGAGCTGCTGGGGACATGTGTGGCAGAAGGCTGGGCGATGAAAGTGTTCTTTATCGTACGCCCTTGTGTGCTTACTTAAGAGATCGTGTAGTTTGTCAGCACACTCCATAGCCACCTCCTCCATGGGTGTGTTAGCTGTCACAGCATACTGCCTCTGGTTTGCATCAAACTGGCTATCAAAACTGTGGTAGATGATAGTTGTTCCGTCGTGAAGGTTTGTTTCCAGAAGCATCCAGTGCTCTGAGTGAAGGAAAGGAAGCATGATGAACTTCAGGGTCATATGTTAGAGGAAAGAGATGAGTGCCTCTGTTGTTTCGAAGTTCTTTAGCTTTAGGAGATCATCCTTCATATATGCTGATGTCATATAGATCGTAGGGTGATTTCGTCTGAGGAGATATTGATAGGCGGTCATCAAACTCACGGACAGAGATCCTTTGAATTGTACAGTTTCATAGAGCGTATCTGCCATAACCAGAATATCACCTGCTAGAAAAATGAGCTCATCTTTCTCGGCATATAGCCTTGACATGATGAGTCTGAGTTTATTTTCAGAAAGACTCTTGCAAGCTGGAAGGTCAAAGTTAGGGAACGTCGGTTCAATGGCAGGTGGGGGCACCATTTGTGTGGGAGGTCTGTTGATGGTGACCCCTGTTAATAACTCGATGTCACCTTTGTCTTTCGCCATATCGAAATTGTAAGGGGTCTTTTTGCGGGCACCGTGGTGGGCTGTTGTTTCTCCAACTCCTGTAATGTTTGTCGGAATGGCTATTTCTGTAGACGTTGGATAGACGAGTAGAGGTAGTGAGGGACGTCGTCAGGTGCCATAGTCGGGTCCCGAAAGAACCTTCTGTCACATATGAGCTCCATGGCATAACACCCTCATAGAGAGTGAAAGTCTTATGTGGCCAGCTCGGTGAAGGGGATTTGTTGATTAAGCGCTTGTATGTGGCGTATAATGCAGAAAGTGCAATTCCTAGATCCTTCTTGCGTTTGGACTTGTGGGTTTATTATGCGGAATCATGGTTGGTTCCAACCTTGTCGTAGTGATGGCTTTGCATCCCAAATTAATTTTAGAAGCCGGAAAGGGATGCATCTTGCCTCCCCAACTCCTAGACCAACAAAATTGATGATTCCGGCTTTAAGATCAATATCGCAAAAGTTTTACACTTTGGCGTCGCGAGCCTCAGTGTCAACGATCATGAGCAGCCAGTAGCCGAAAACTTGGAAGGGTACTGTGATATATCGTACCTTCCGTTCAATCCCCCTACGCTGTCACTCGATAGTCTTGTTGTGTAGGTCCTTGTATAGTAGACTTAGAGCCAAAGTAGGTGAAGCATTGAGAACTGGCTGCGACCGTTTTGAGCTTCTTTATGTTTCAATAGCGTTGGCAAGAAGGACATGGAAGATTGCCATCGTCACTTTTGATTGAGGTCAGAGGATGACGTGGAAATCTTCACGTGTCAACTTGCGCTTAGTCTTTATATTTGTGTAGATGATGTCCCCCCCCCTCCTTCTTTGGCATCGTCTACAATAGTGTTCAGGATGAAGATATCCTAGACATCTAGGGTAGAGATGGTCGCCATGTCTAGGTCGTGCATCTTCTTAGGTAGAGGTCGTGGCGGGGGATGCTCTTGCAGTGACGGAAAAGAAGTCTGCTCTAGGTCGTCCATATAGTGTTGCAGAACTTCATCATTTTCTGATTCAGAATCAAAATCGAGTTCATCATCTGTGTCTAAACTCACTCTGTCTGACTCTTCTTGCTCTGGGGGTAAAGGCACCGATTGTTCTGGTGCAGAGTAATGATGGGCTGCTGATGTTGGTGGACTAATGCTGGTTCCTAGGATATATTGCTGGAACTCAGCAAAAGCCGCTTCTTTGGAAGCTTCCCCCATAGATCCCATGGAAGAATAGTTAAGGAATTGATCCCCATATGATATGTTAATGTTGTCAGTGTGATTGGGGGATTTGGGATCTTGTCCACCTTCTTGGTGGTCTTTGTCTGCTCCCTTCTTTGAAGGTTCTATTCCTCGACTGGTTCCCTCCCCAACATGTCCTGGGTCATTAGGTTTGTCATATGAAGAGGAGGTGTTATCGTTGGAGTCAGCGGAGGAGTCAGAATCTTCTTCTTCGTCATCATCTTCTTCTTCTTCTTCGTCATCTGCCGCCTTATCTTTTATTTGTTTTGGCATTGTTTTCTTGCACTATCGGTGAAGTGCTTGTAGTTCATCAAGAGCCACTTGCACATGCTCGTGTATCTCAAGCAGTGCGTCATGGGTTTCCTTGAGATCAGAGTATTGTGTCTCGGCAGAGAGGAGTCATGCAGAAAGGTCTGTGACTTGGGTGCGTAGGTGAATGATTTCATTATTTGACGACTCCTCTTGGAGGCTATTGAGCTGTGCAAGGGTGTTAGTGATGCCGTCCAAATGCGTGCTGAAAGTAGTTTGCTGCTGCTTAAGCTCACGAAGGCTCTCTGGCAGAGACTGAGTCTGCGTCGAGATCCTTTAGACTTGTTGAGCCAACGTTGCTTGCTGGCTTTTCACCTCAAGCACCAACTGTGGCAATTGTTGTAGGCGGTCGTCAATGCGTTCAACTTGCATGGACGCTACTTCCTGCCATTGGTTGATGCTTAAGAGGATGCCAGGTAGGGCGCAGTTTTACTCGTCGATCTTGGTGACCTGTTTTGTAAGACCCTGCACACAAGAAAAAATAGTTTGCATTATGTTAGAAGGGTCGGTGAGGAGGTTTCGGATGGCATCAAATTGACGTCCAAATTCCTCACCGACGTTTGTAAAAGGGACCCCAAAAAAGGATGGGTGGGATGGCTGGGGTCGGGGTGGAAGGGCGGTAGTGTCTTGCGGAAGAGACACTGAAGATGGTCCCACAAACTGCATGGTGACTGTAGATGGAGTCACCAGTGGTGTCAGGGTGACGATATTCTGGGAGAAAAGGGTTGATCCGTAAATGTCGATGGGAAAGCGGTGGTGGTGGATGCGAACGAGGTAAAAGCGAGGTCGGGCGTTGATGTGAATGGAATGCCCGATGGGAAGGGGATTGAGGCGGAGGATGTGGGTGGAGGTGCGGATGTGTGGAAGGGATTTGTTGGTGGAATTATTGTGGAGACTGATGGGAGGGTGGTGGATTGTGGAATGGCGGAGGATGGTAGCATGGTGGGGGTGGTGGTGGAGGTAAGCTCAACATTTAGACTCATGATGAAAGAGTCTAATGATGAGGTGGAGTGGTGTTCTTTAGGAAGAGGAGGTTCTGCTTCTGGATTTGGTCATGATGTCGGCGTCCCCGACAACTGTTGTGGTTGTAAACACCCTTTAGATGGTCGTTTCACCGGGATTTTTTTTATTCTAGCTGCCGGGGCGGTGATGCTATGCTCCATCTGTCCTGCTTTTTTTTTTTGCTACTTGGACTGATGCGAGGAGGTTGGTAAGCTCTTATTCAGTGAAGAAGAGCTTATCCTTGTCATAATCTGCGAGCTGCGGTAGAGGAAGCAACATCCTAGAGGATTTCACTGTTGGACAGAAGATGTAGTGTAGCTTAGCATCCTTTTCCTTAATGATGTATGAATTCTTTAAAGTCTTCTCGTTGGTAAGGATGTCGCCCTTGATATTCGTGCATCTGGGTAGTAGTCTGTCCATCTTGAGATAGTGCAGAATTGAGGTTATGTGTCCTCCGACACATACTTCTTTCTCGAGGGCGTAAGCTGTGTGCTTGTGTATCAATTGCCATCCTATGTTGACCGACAACCCATTAAGGACGAACCAGAGGACGAAAAGATTGGAAATGTTAACATTTCCGCCCTCTGTCCTGGGGAAGAGTGCACCTATGAGGATTTTGTGTAGAGTGCGCACTAACCCAGAATGAATATTGGAGGCCTTGTAGGTCTTTGCCTCAAAGGTTGGGATCCCTGTCAGGGATTTCCAGAAGATGTGTTTGCTGAATTGGGAGCTATCGATGCCTACAACTTTGGCTTTGTCCAACTGCTCCTTGTTGTCTATAAAGATTTCATTGAGTAGGTTTTCTGTTATGACAACTTTGTTTCTGAAGAGTTTGGTGACTAGGATGCGGTCGCCTCCGTCTCTTGATCTGTCCATTATGTCCACTAATTCTTTGTGGAGGAAGGTGAAAAATTCAGTTGTTGGCTCAACATAAGAATTCTCTATGACAAAGCAGAGTCTTGCGAGGTTGGCGTTGTCGAGCAAGGTGAGGATTCTGTCATAGATCCCCATCTTTTTCAGTATGCTGGAGCAGACATACTTTGTCGGCTTCAGTGTTTTGTCGGAGGAGGGAAGGGTGTGGATGAAAAGGTTTGATGGTGGTGGTGCTGTAGTGGTGATGGTGGAGAAAACAAAAATGGTGGTGGTAGGGGGAGTGGTAATGGTGGTGGTGGTAGTGGTTGATGGAATGTATCCCGCTAGGATTTGTTCCCTTGCGGTGGAAGGATGGACCTGCTTCCTTGCCCGTTTCTTTGTAGGTTGTTCTTTGGCAGCTTCTTGGGCCTTCCTTTTTCCTTTAGACTTTGTAGTTGGGGATTCTTCTTTGGGAGTTGGCTCATATTCGGAGCCTTCATCACTGGAAGAAATTTCTTCCACTTCTTGATCAGGCTCCTCAGTTAAACACATGTTGAGGTGGTCAATTTCATTCATGACCGCGAGTAGGTTGACTTTCGGTAGGATCTGTCCAGTCTTGTCGTAGATGTCGACGACCTTTTGGAGCTTGGCGTGGTCTTCTATCAGTTTCTCCCTTGTCCAGACAGGATCGTCATTGGTTCCGGTGGCTTCTTTTGTGGGTGATGCCATATCTTGTTGTGCGACAGCGATGCTGACGATGAGAAACTCCGTGAAAATGCATGGGGAAGGCGACGGTGTCATCAGAGATGGTGGCAGAGTGAGCAGGCATCACGAGCTACACAAGAGTGAGAAACAGAAGGGATGAAACAGTGCTCGCGCGAGGGTTTAGGGAGTTTGAGATTTTAGAAGAGGAAAAAGGGAGGGGTTGGGGTTATATTTATAGGATATGGGGGGGCGTTACAAATTCCCAAGGGAAAATGGTTTTGAGACCGTTTGGGGTCCAAATGGTTTCGAGACCGTTTGGGTTCCAAACGGTTTTGAGACCGTTTGGGACCAAACGGTTTTGAGACCGTTTAGGATCAAACAGTTTCAAAACCATGAGGTTAAGAGTTAAATGGATTTTATATTTTTATGTTTGTTTTGGTTATTTATGTGAATTTTTATATTTTTCAGATTAAAGATGATAAACCTAAATCAAACGAAGAGGAAAAAATAAAAATGGTGATACTAAGATCTTGGGTTGCCTCCCAAGTAGCGCCTAGGTTTTACGTCGCTGGCCCGACAGAAATCCAGTTTGGTTATGTCGATGCTGAGGGATCGTGGATCTCAATAGTCTGTCTTGGTATTTTGTCTGCTGGTGTGTAGTATCTCTTGAATCTGTGGCCATTACCGGTCCGTTCTCCCCCGTTATTGTCAAGGATGATGACTGCTTCGGTGGGGTAGATGTGTTTAATTGTGAATGGTCCAGACCACTTCGTGCGGAGCTTTCCAAGAAACATCTTAAGTCTAGAATTGAAGAGGAGGACCTTATCTCCGATAGCAATGTCTTTTCTCTTGAGGTGGCCATCGTGCCACATCTTGGTTTTTTCTTTATAGATTCTGGCACTATGGTAAGCTGTCATCCTAAGCTCCTCAAGTTCTTATAGCTGGAGTTGTATGTATTCTCCAGTGCTTTTAAGATCAAAATTCAGTTGTTTAATGGCCCACCAGGCTTTATGTTCCAGTTCAACTGGAAGATGGCATGATTTCCCATATACCAGTCGGAATGGGGTTGTTCCAATCGGTGTTTTATAAGCTATGCGGTAAGCCCAAAGGGCATCGGGAAGTTTGGTGGACCAATCGGTACAATGTCTGTTGACTATTTTCTCTAAAATTACTTTCAGTTGTCTATTCAAAACTTCGACTTGGCCACTAGTTTGTGGATGGTAAGGTGTGGCGACCTTATGGTTGACTCCATATTTTTATAGGAGGGATTCGAAGCTTCTTTCCATAAAATGGGTCCCTCCGTCGGATATGATAGTTCGAGGGACTCCGAATTTGGGGAAAATGATATCTTTGAACATCTTGATGACTGGCTTTGAATTGCTGGAAACAGTGGGTATAGTTTCTACCCATTTTGAGACATAATCCACAGTGACCAGTATGTAAGAAAATCCATAGGATGAGGGGAAGGGACCCATGTAGTCTACTCCCCAAACATCAAAAATTTTTATTTCTTGCCACAAAGTGAGAGGCATTTCATTCCTTTTAGTTATCTTCCAGAACGTTGACAGTTGTTGCACGATTTTACAAAATCATAGGAATCTCTTGCTATTGTTGGCCAAAAGAAACCTGATTGTAGAACTTACAGAGCAGTCTTTTTTGAACTCATGTGTCCCCCAATGGGGCCAGAATGACAATGCTCTAAGACAGGAGTAATTTCTTCTTCTGGTATGTAGTGATGGAAAAGTCTGTCTGTACATACACAAAAAAGATAGGGTTCATCCCAGTAGTATTGTTTAACATCATGGAGAAATTTCTTTTTATCGTGGTGAAAGGTGGAGGGGTGGATGGTTCTTGAAGCCAGATAATTCACTATGTCGGCATACCAGAGGAATCCGGTGGTAATTTTCATAAGCTGGTCGTCAGGGAGGGAGTCTCGGATAGGTACATTGTCGTTGTCTTGATATTTGATGTGACTTAGCTGGTTAGCGACAACATTTTCCACTCCACTCTTGTCTTTTATTTCAAGATCAAATCCTTGCAGCATTAATACCCATCAGATGAGTCTGGGTTTTACGTCCTATTTCTGAATAAGGTATTTGATGGCGGAGTGGTCTGTATATACTACGACCTTTGATCCAATTAGATACGAACAAAAATTTTTGAAAGCGTAGATGATGGCTAAGAATTCCTTTTCGGTAGTAGTATAATTCTTTTGTGCCTCATCTAACGTCTTGTATGCGTAGTATATTACATATGGATTTTTGTCTATTCTCTGCCCCAGAACAACCCCTATGGCATAGTCGCTAGCGTCACACATTATTTCAAACGGTCATGACCAGTCAGGTGCTCTTAGAATGGGTGCTGAGATTAGAGCATTCTTCAAAGTTGTGAAGTTGTGCAGGCTTTCCTGGTCAAAGTTGAAATCAACATCCTTGGTCAATAGGTACATCATAGGTTTTGCTATTTTTGAGAAGTCTTTGATAAATCTTTGGTAGAACCCGACATGAACCAGGAAGGCTTGCACTCCCCTTATGTCTTTGGGCGGTGACAACTTTGAGATGACATCAATTTTTTCCTTGTCTACTTTGATTCCTCTTTCGCTTACTCGATGTCCGAGGACAACACCTTCGGTCACCATAAAGTGACATTTTCCCCAGTTTAGGATAAGGTTTGTTTCCTCGCATCTCTATAGGACTTTACTTAGGTTGAGTAGACAGTTGTCAAAAGAATCTCCATATACTAAAAAATCGTCCATAAACACCTCCATAATTGTTTCGGTTAGTCCTGCGAAGATAGCAGTCATGCACCTTTGGAAGGTTGCGGGTGCATTGCATAGCCCGAAGGGCATCCTTCTGAAGGCATATGTTTTGAAAGGACAAGTAAATGTCATTTTTTCTTGGTCTTCAGGGTGAATTGGGATTTGGTAAAACCCAGAATATCCGTCGAGGTAGCCGATTTTTTTTTGGTGGGTGGCCGCTGAAGGACTTCGTCAAGGAAGGGTAAGGGAAAATGGTATTTCCTTGTTGATTTGTTTAGTTTTCTGTAATCTATGCATATTCTCCAACCAGTAACAGTCCTTGTAGGTACTAGTTCATTCTTATCATTTAAGACAATAGTGGTCCCCCCTTTTTTAGGGACCATTTGGACATGACTAACCCACTGAGAGTCAAAAATTGGATAGATAATACCCGCTTTCAAGAGTTTAAGAACTTCGAGGCGGACTACCTCTTTCAGATTTGGGTTCAGTTTTCTCTGGTGCTCCCTTGAGGGTTTGAAATCTTCTATCATGGGTAATTTATGCATGCACAGAGCTGGGTTAATGCCAGTTAGGTCAATCATCTTGTACCCAATTGCTTTCTTGTGCTTCCTTAATTCAGTGAGAAGCCTCTCTTCCTGATCGCCATTCAAAGAGGAGCTAATGATAACTGGACATAATTTTCCTTCATCTAGGAAGACATGTTTGAGCCCAGTTGGTAGAGTTTTCATTTTCGGGGCTTTGGGTACTTCTGTTGTCTCTAATATGGAGACCGATTTCAGTTCTTCAAAAGTGGCTTCTGGGGCTTTTTCAGCCTGCTCCAAGTACTGCAGGCATTGCTGAACTAACTCGTTGGTTGAAAATTCAGCTTCCGGATTTATTAGAGCGTCCTCTAGGGTATCTGCTGGTTCTGGATTTACTTGCTTGAGTTGAGACATTTTATCAATAGCTTCAAGCAGAAAAACCTCTTCGTGGATACTAGGGCTCTTCAGGCTGTTGAAAACTCTGAACTAAACAATTTCTTTACCCAGCCTCAATGTAATTGTGCCGGCCTCGACATCAATTAATGCTCTAGCTGTGGCGAGGAAAGGTCTTCCGAAAATTATCGGGTACCTTAGGTCTTCTTTTATATCCATAATGACAAAATCACAAGGGACATAAGAGTCCCTCCCCATTCTTATTGGAATATCTTCGATGATTCCCAGGGGTGCAGTAATAATGGAATCAACGAGTTGGATGGTCATTGCTGTAGGCAATAAGTCTGTAAACCCCAATCTTTTGCACATGGAAAATGGCATAATTGATATGCTAGCTCCCAAGTCAGCCAATCCCTTTTTACAAGAAGTATTCCCAATAGAGCATTATATGCCAAAGGAGCCAGGGTCCTTCTATTTTTTCGACATTTTATTCAAAATGATATCAGAAGTGGTTTGGGCTAGCTTGACAATTTCATGCTCCTCTGTCATATATTTCTTTGACAACAAGGTCTTCAGATATTTGGACCAGGCTGGGATTTCAGATAAGGCATCGAGAAAAGGAATATCAACATAAAGTTTCTTCATTGACTCTTTGAATTTCTGGAATCTAGAGTCTAGTCTGGTTTCCTTTAGTCTGCCAGGATAGGGTATTCTTGGCTTATATTGTGGAACCTCTGGTTCTTTGGGACCTTGTTCCTTTTCTTTCCTCTCTTCGGCATCTTGATCAGATTCTTCTGTTGGGATGATTTCAGTTACATCCCCGTCTTCTTAATTAACTGAGATGGCTTCAATGAGAGCACGACCAGACCTTGTTGTAACAACATTTAATTGTTTTGGTCTATGTTGGTCGTGTCTTGGATTTGCTTTTGGTTGGCCAGTGAAAGTGCCTACTAGAGGTTTTAGCTGAGCTGCTATCTGTGCTAACTGAGTTTCCATAGCTTTTTGTTGGGCCTGCTGGTTAGCCAACATGGTTTGTTGTGATTGCAGCATTTGCCTTATCAAGGACAGTTCATCAGTCTACTGTGGTGGGGCATTCTTCTGTTGAAATTGAGTGAGTTGCTGCTTCCCTTGAAGTGTTTGTTGTTGAGATGTCGACAATTGAGGTTGCTGCAGCTGTTGCAGCTGAGTTTGTTGTAATTGCAGGTGTAGAGGAGGGTGAGTATACTGGTAGTATGCAGAGGGATTTCTTGGGTAGTTGGATCTTTAGAAATTGTTTCTAAGATTCCCTTGATTTTAGTTGTAGTTGCTTTGAAATCCAAGTGGTAGTCTGTTGGAGGATCCACCTTGTGTTTGATGTTGCGGGTTAGCAGTTCTCGCAGGATTTCCATATTGAAAACTAGGATGATTTCTTAGTTGATTTGGATTGTAGTAAGCTTGTCCTGGTATGTAATGAATGGAATTTACTTGTTCTGGTATTTGATCCTCAGGGTGTTCAATGATCGGCTCATACTGCGGTTGATGTGGTTGCAAATCCATCATTACATTGTACAGAAGACCACATGACAATGTGGGGTGATCTGAAGCATGACAGGACTCACAAGTTCCTATGGCTGCTTTAGCTTGTTGGGGGTTCTTCTTTCTGTCATACTCCCCAAATGATGCTTCGAGGGCTTGTTGTTTGTTGGCTATGGTTTTCAAAGCTTCAGCTATGGTTTTCATTTTTGTAGATTCTTCAGCTTTACAAACCTTTAGAACTCCTCCTGTGGTCACCCTCCCCCAATTGGATTGATTTTCTGCTCTGAGAGTGACGATTCTCCAGGCATCTTCGTAGTTTTGTCTCATAAAGTTTCCTTCAAATGAGGAATCTAAGAACTTTTTAATCTCATCACTTACTCCCCTGTAAAAAGTTTCTATGACTTGATTTTGTGAGATTCCATGGTGAGGGCATTTCCTCAAGAGTTCTTTGAACCTTTCCCATGAGTCAGCCAGTGACTCTCCTGGTATTTGAAGGAATTGGTTGATTTGCCCTATAATTTGGTAGGTTAGTGAAGGTGGGAAGAACTTCTCCAAGAACTTCTCTTCTAAGGGAGCCCATGTGGTGATTGGTTCCCCGTCCAAGGAATTGTACCAGCTTAGTGCTCTTCCAGACAAGGTGAAATTGAATAGTCTAAGCATGACTGCATCCATGGTTGTTCCAGCTTGTGGTACCAGCCTACAAAGAGCCTTGAACCTCTTCAAATGGTCCATGCAGTCATCTCTGGCACTTTTGTAGAATGAGATGCCCTGCATTATTTGGATCCATTGTGTCCTAATCTCAAAATTAGGTGTGTCGATGAGTGGTGGTTGGACTGGATGGTTGTCTTTATAGTTCTTGGGAATAGTGTAGTCCCTTAGTTGCTTGATCCTTATGAACAATTGTGCAGCAGCCTTGGCTGCTTCATTCTCAGCACGGATGCAGGCTTGCTATTCAGCCCGTACTTTAGCCTGAACTTGGGCGCACATGTCGACAATGAGTTGCACTCGCTGGGCTGCTATGGTAGCGTTGACCCTTTCCATCACTAGTGCAGCTTGGCGTTGATCTTCAGCCATTTGTCTGGCTCTTTGACGATTAAGTCTAATGCGGCGGTGGAAACTTCTTTCTACCTCAGAGTCGTACTCTGGGTCAGGGGAGAATTTGAGATTATGCGTTAGTTGCATACACATCTTCTACCTAAGTAGACGAAGAAACACACTTCTCAGATGATGCGGGAGATATGATGAAATCAAGAGAATATGTAGTAATATTTAAAGAAAAAGTGTAAAACTCTAACCAACTATCAAGATGATAAATGAAATTAAAACATTCCGTTGTCCCCAGCAACGACGCCAATTTTTGATGGAGCTTCCACTTGCGTGGAATTGCATGCACCACTAAAAATCCTAAAGATAGTAAGTCTTTAGGTTTAGCCTTGCTTATGCTAGATTAAAAACTCCACCCACGTATGCTAAGATATGTGGAAGTGTTATCGTAGTATAGTTAAGGGTCGAATCCACATGACAACAGTCTTTTCAAGATCAACAAGATAGAAAATGTTAGAATTTCATTTAACTCCTTAACAGTCGGTGTGTAGATTAAAGAGTTGGTTTGGTTTTTTAAGCTAAGTGTAGGTAGAGTAAAAAGTAATAAAGTAAATTTAGGGTTGTAAACAATGTTTAGAAACCACTAGGATGTGATCGACTTTCACCACCACTACACATGGATCAAAACACGCAACATTATAACATAACCTGCAATAAGAGTCTAAACAGTTAGTATCTTTGTAGATTTAGTTTCCTTTCAGAGAACTAACTATGAGAAGTGTGGGAATGTTGCAACACCAGCCATCCCCAAACGATTGATCACTTACTTTGCATCATTCCCTTCGCAAAGTGTGTTCCTCGACATATAAAGGTTGTACTTTCATACGTCAACTGATTCCATTTCATAGTATGAAAGTATAATGATGGAAGTGAGTTTACTCCACTTCTTGAAAAACATTCCTAGATACCGAAATAGATGCATGGTGGCTACATGCACCAAGAACCAACATTCAATCGAGATTCGAATCTAATAGTACAAATGTAGACAATTCATACTAAAAGATAATAGGTAACACAAGTTGGTGATCAAGCAACAAGCAGTCATTAAATGATTGATGTTGAACTGAAAAGAAAGTATATCTCTATTACAACTTATGAATTACATTGCATGAAATGAAAACATGGGTAGCGGGGCTACTCCCCGCACCCTAGTGTATAGGTCTACTCGCTCATGGAAAGAACAAGGAAGGGGGCAAGAAGAGAGAGAGAACGTCATCTCCACGAAGGAGGGAGGAAGGTCGACCCCTTGGAGAGAGAGAGCCATGATCTTCACACTTCGTAGCTTGCTTGATGATGAATCCTCCTCTTCCCACCTTCTTTGTCGATGAGAGAGAAAGTAGCTTGGAGATGGAGTATGGATCTCATACTGGCAGCCTCAGGGTAGTGGGTGAAGGATGGAATGGCTCTGGAACAACAGAGACAGCCTTTGGGCGTATGCAACTTTTTTCCTTGTGAGGACCCCTCGGGTCTTATTTATAAGCTTTGAGTGAGACCCAAACAGTTTGGGAGGTTTGGGCCCAAACGGTTGTGAAGACCATTTGAACTCTCTCTCGGTTTGGAGACGTTTGGCCTCTCTCGGTTTGGAAACCGTTTGCCTTTATTCGGTCTTGGGACCATGTAGCTTCATGCGGTCTTAGGACCGATTGATCTCCATTCGGTCTCGGGACCATTTGACTTCATACGGTCTTAGGACCGATTGATCTCCATTCAGTCTCGAGACTGTTTGACTTTATACGGTCTTGGGATCATTTGATGTCCATTCGGTCTTGGGACCGTTTGGTGTCCATTCGGTCTTGGGACCGTTTGGTGTTCATTCGGTCTTGGGACCGTTTGGTGTCCATTCGGTCTTGGGACCATTTGGTGCCCATTCAGTCTTGGGGCCGTTTGGTGTCCATTCGGTCTTGGGACAGTTTGGAGCTTTTGTAATTTTTTTGTACTTTTCTGTAAGAAATAAAAGGGGAAAAGTTAGTCTGATGATATATTTATAATAAAGTGGAAAATTAAAGATTGTGTCTAATTTATTTAAGAAAGAGTATGGAAAACTGAGGAAAACTAGTAAGATAACATCGCGAAATGGGAGGTTATCATAGGTCAGGACGATTTCTTAAATTGAAGGTGTCTGTGAGTTTTTCTACTCCTCCCGGTTGCACAAAGATAACTTGTAGGTCTGTTGGTACCACAAAATGTCCCCCCCCTATATATAGGGTATTCATCGACCTCCTGAGGATTGTGGATTCCTTGGTGTCATCATGAAACCCCCTAAATCCCATGATGATTGGACTTGGAAAGATCTCCATAAGTCATTGGGACTACTCCCATCTTCGCACATCCTATCTACCTCAATCAAACTCCAAACAAGAATCATACAACTTGTTTTCTCTATTTCAATCTCCTCTCATGACTGGGATCGAGTCTGGTTCATTGGATCTCAGATCCAATGGTCCGCGTTTCATGAATTCTTGATAAATCTGAATATATATCCTATTAACATCGTGACATTTAATACGATTTAAGGATTATCCATTCACTTTAGGAATTCTTATAAAAATAATATCTCTTGCCTCATTTATCCTTTTTCAACCAAATTTTAAGGAAAGTCTTATATTATCATTATCTACTCATATACCCAGTTTGAGTCCCAAACTCAAAAGAAAAGAGGTATTTTCTTTACATGCAAGTTATCACATATTAAGGCTTCGTTTATTCATATTTTCTCTTTCTTTCACTCTTATCTTCTTTATTTGGATTCGTTGTAACTCAAGAAATCTTAGGGATTAAAAATCCACTCATGAAGAATAACTCTTAGCCTTCTAGATACTTCTACATCATTCATCACACATTTTCTCAATTACTCTTTTATTATTAGATTTCTTTTTGTCTTTATTTCCTTTTTATGATATTGGGCTTATTATGCAACAAGGCCCATGAAATCATGCACACAAGATTATTTAGCAAAGAAATCCACACAATTAGCTTAAATCATACAATTTTCATATTCATATATCTTAAATGGAGAAATTACATTTCAACCCAAACTTATAAAAATTGAGGTTATAACATCCTCCCCACCTTAAAAGAAATTTACCCACAAATTCATCAATCAAACAAACAAGTTAGGATTTTTTTCCATGTCCATTTTCAGCTCCCATGTGGCCTCGTCCTCTCCATGGTGCTTCCAAAGAACCTTTACCATCTCTATATTCTTACATCAGAGTTCTTTCACCTTGGTATCTAGAATCTGCAAAGGTGACTCAGGATATGTCAGCTTCCCTTAAAGCTCAATAGGTTCAATGCTCAGCACATGACTTAGATCTTGCACATATCACTTCAGATTGGACACATGGAAAACATCGTGCATCATACTATACTGAGGGGGTAATGCCAAATGGTATGCAGCTTCACCAATCCATTCTAACACCTCAAACAGACCCAAGTATCGGGGACTCAGCTTCCCTCTATTCTTGGCTATAGCTTGGAGCGGTCGGATTTAAAAAACACATGCTCTCCTACAATGAACTGCACGTCAGTTTGCTTCACATCACCATATGACTTCTGTCGATCCTGGGCTCTCTTCAGCCTCTGCTTGATCAAAGTGACTTTATCTGCATACACTTGGAGCTCATCTGACCTCAACAATGTCCTCTCCCCGACATCATCCCAGTGAAGCGGTGACTGACACAACCTCCCTTATATAGCTTCTTACAAATTGGACATTGTCTATGGTGTCTATCATAACAAGCAAACTCTGCTAGGGGTAGGAACTGCTCCCATGTATCACCCTAAACGAGCACACATGCTCTAATCAGGCCCTCTAAAGTCTGGATCATACTCTCTTGACTGTCCATTAGTCAGGGGTGATATGTTGTATGAAACTTCAACCTATCATCAAGTTCTTCTTACACCTACTTCCACAACATGGAAGTGAACTTGAGGTCATACTCAAGAACCTTTTAACTTGGATCGCGGTGCAATTGAACTATCCCTCTCTCATATATAGTTCAACTAGATGTCACACTGACAGTTCTCTCTCTTAGACAAGGGATGTGTCAACTTGGCAAGGTGATCTACCATAACCCATTTTGCATAATGACCTCTCTTGGTCTAGGGGAGACCCACAACAACGTCGATGGCGATCTACTCCCATTACCTCTCAGGGACTCTACATTATCTGTAGCAACTCACTGGGTTACTGGTGTTCGACCTTCACCCTCTGACATGTATGACAACTGGCCACATGCAACTCTATATACTTCTTCATCTCACGTCTTTGTAGTACTACTACAAACCTTAAATATCTTAGTAGTACAACGGTGTATGGTGTACTTAAAATCATGAGCTCCTACTTGTCATGATTCCTCAAGGTTGACTCCTCAGAACCCTAAAACACTCAAGTAGTGGGTTTCACCTCTTTCTTTTCCTAAGAGGTGTTTCTGAGGTTCTTATAACAGTCCTTTATCTCATAAAAATATGGGCTGGCTAACTGGGAAACCACCAACTTGACCAATGGATCTGGTTGTATCTGGGTGTTAGACATAAAGGTCTCATCTTCTAATGATCGTAGGGTTCACCTAACAACCACTTCCAGTCTCTCTACTGGCTATGTTTCGATTAAGAGTATCTGTTACCACATTAATTCCTTATGGGCTAGGTAATGGTGAAGACATAAACCTTCATATACTCCACTCAACATCCTCATCGTAGGTACTACTACTTCCCCTCTTTGGTCTAGTAACCCAAGGTTCACCACTTATGCATCATCTGTCTAACTGCATGTCCAACTGTTCAACCATGAACCATACGCGTACAAGGTATGGCATACACTTCCTACCATCCTTCCATGTGAACAACACCTTGGAGTCCTACACAAGGACACCCAACTGGGAGTGAGACCTCACCACTTGTTACCATACCTCTTCATGGTCTAAGGAACTCTTCTTCCTACACTTAAAAGGTAGACACTATAACCTCTATACCTCGGTTCAAGAAGCCTCTCTCTCTCTCTCTTTCTAGGGTTTGGTTACTCTAAAAGCAACCAAGATACAACAAGCCTCTAAGGATCATTCATGGGGCAACCACATACATCAACTTAGGTCGTCCATTCTAGACCATATCATACCCAATTTCTCATGATTCTTCATGTCTCAGAGTCAAGGTGTCCAACCTTCCTCAATGGGTTTTTCTCTCTCTCTCTCTCTAGATCTATCCCCACAACTGGTCCTACTACTAGAGGTTCTCTCTTAGAAGATGGGTCAACCTCTTAAAGATACATGTCCATCCCTACTTGGGGAAGCATACTATCAAGACCTCTGTCCGGCCAAGGTCATCCCAAGATCTACATGCTCAACTCATAAACTATCAGAATTAACCCTATCTATCTTAGTTCTAACACCAACTGCCAGCCTTACTGCCTCTTTCTTCTATGAAGGCACGTGTCTCTTTCCTACTCACATATATATCTGTTAGGGTTCCTATATGGTCACCATCAACCCTCTCAATGAGGGTATTATCCCTCACCCTAACAGGAATGACCCACCCAAGGTCAGGTCACCAAAAGGCACTAGGGCCAAACAACCACTCATACTCTAGGGTTCTCAGGTGTACTCAAAACCTCCATGTAAAGCATGCATGACTAATCCACGTAATTGAAGGTATAGAAGACTAAGGTATTCAACTAATCTTATCATCTCTTTCTCTAACTATCACTTAGGGTTTAGGTTAGCATCATCCTTAGAGGATGCGTCAGGGGTCTTCCTCTTATTAGAGGCTTCTTCCTCCAATGCTAACTCTCCCCTCATCCTCCTACAAGAAGGTCTAACCTCATAACTCTCCTGAGGGCATGACAACACACGCCATGCAACCTAAGCATGTAACTAATATTTAGTTTACGCTTAAACTTATGTCCTTGACATCTTGTTTACATGCTTTTCATTATTTGGTGGAGGATTCCTTAATCCTTATTACCCTTATCCCAACACAAGAGGGGGGTGGAGAGAGAGAACCCTAATCTCTTAGACTTATTCAGTGAAATGGGGTAGAGAAGGGATGAATACAGATGAGAGAAGACCTAGAGGTGTCTGATTTCAAGTCAAATCCTCTGATTTTGGTATGGTAGTCACACAACATCTGGGAGTCCTCGTAGACTAACTAGCGGGGCAAAGGAAAATCTTGTCAGCCCCTGAATTGTGATCCTTTTCTAGACACCTCCATCATTGGAAAATCTTCTAATAACTCCCTTGGGTTCTAAAGAGTTTGTAAAATTTAATAATTATTAGAGATTAAATGGAAAACAATTTCTCTGATGCTAATTGTAACCCCAATTAAGGAAGAACAAGAAGTCAAAGGCATTATCCCAAAAACAAGATCAATGGTTTTACAAATAATAATAAATAATTAATAAATTCTACAAAAGACTAAACTATAAACTGGAATAAAAAGTTACTTTCACATACCTTAAAAAAAGGCAACTGAGACTTCTACCCATAGTAGAACTCTATCTAACTAAATCCTCCTTGATAATATAACTTTAATCTTTCACATGTTTCGCTTTACTAGTTGTCCGATTTTAGGTATTTCCTAAAACATCGACAAACAAAATGTCAGTCAGTATAAATGAATATACTGGTATGTGGGGACAAACAAAACATTGCACATAAGCTTTAAAAACCTAATCATATCAAGTAGTTGTTAACAATGCAAAATTACATTTTCAATGTTACTTCCCAACCACTTTTACTCATCCTCAGATATACCCTCTCTTAGGGTTTAGTCCTTGCAAGGGACTTAAGGCTACCTTCTCCATCCTGAGCTTGGTACCTGGGGTCACCTCTCTGGGTGCCCAATGGTCTTCCCTTCGGGGGTTGACCACTTCATACCTTCCCTCCGGGGCTTGGTCTTGCATCATACATCTAGAGATAGTATGTAGGTTTGAGACAGTCACATATATACTTCAATTGTGATAATCATATTCACTTTAAAGATTACAAAAATAAAAGCATCCAAACAGTTTATTTCCATTCAATCGATAAAACATCGGGAAAACACTGGGAAACTAAAGTGTGTACTCATAATTAACCACATACCTGATTAGGAGATTTCACAAGAAATAAGAAAGTCCAACCAATCAGGCAATCCAATCCAAGCAAGCAATTCAACCACACAAAAGCACAAAATCCTTAAAAGCATATGTAACCTATTTACTTCACACTTATCAAGAATCCATTTTATTGACTTGAAATTTCTTTCTAGGGTTTTCTAATCCTAATTAGGGTGTCATTAGGGTTTATATACAACTTTTCTCTATTATAACCACAAAATCCTAAAACAACAAAGCTAGGTACAAAACCTTAATTATCATATTAAAATCTTCCTATCACCTAATAGGCTTATGATCATCCTAGTATTACTTTCATATGATGAATTTTGAAATATATCGCATTAGAAACCATTAATAGGGTTTCTAAGTCCATTAGTGCATAATCATGTCTATAAAACCCTAAAAAAAACATAATATCATCTTTTTCAGATTTAACTCTTACTTTTATCCTCAATAGGTTAATATTACTCAAAATAACCAAAAGAGGCATTAAATCTTATTTCTATCTCAAATTAGGGTTTTACCATAATTCAATTCATTAAAAGTGGTAACTTTATGTACTCTTAAAACTATAAGTGATATCAGGCTTCCAATCCATTTTTATTGGATTCTTCATGTTTTTTTGATAAACTTTCTTATATAAATTATCTTCATCTGATATTCCCATAATTAGTTACATTTTTTACAAGAAAAACCCTTTTCCACCAATTAGGAAAAGCCACATGTATTTTTGGGTTTAATAAACCCGTGCCAGTGAGTCAGGCTGGAGCCAACCAGCTCATGCCACCTGGGCATCCGGGCCCTGTGAAGCAACTTGCTCGTGAACATAAGGAGTGCGAGAAAGTACCAAAAGACCCTTACCTTCTCAACACGGATGCGAGGGTAGGCACATACTTTCACAGGAGGTCGTCTTCAACCTCAGGTCCCTCTTTCACGCAAGCAGTCGGTCAACTCGCCAATTGACTTTGCTCATTGCTACACTTGTGCATGAGTTAAGACCATCGTTGGCTCCGCCTCGTCCTCCCGAACTTAGCCCACCTCTCAATGTCTTCCTTGTGAGTCTCCTCCACTGGAATGGCTCTGCTCTACCACCAACGAGAGCTGCTCTAAGACCAGGGTGCAGGTCAGGACAGTTTCTTAAATTGAAGGTGTCTACGAGTTCGTCTACTCCTCCCGGTTGCGCAAAGATAACTTGTAGGTCTGTTGGTACCGCACAATGCCCCCCTATATATAGGGTATCCATCAACCTCTTGAGGATTGTGGATTCCTTGGTTTCATCATGAAACCCCCTAAATCCCAGGATGATTGGACTTGAAAAGATCTCCCGAAGTCATTGGGACTACTCCCATCTTTACACATCCTCTCTATCTTGATCAAATTGGAAACGAGAATTGTACAACCTATTTTCTCTGTTATAGTCTCCTCTTATGACTGGGATCGGGTCTGGGCTGTTGGATCTCAGATCCAGCAGTCTGCGTCTCATGAATTCTTGATAAATCCAAATATATATCCTATTAATATGGTAACATTTAATATGATTTAAGGATAATCCATTCACTTTAGGAATTCTTATAAAAATTGTATCTCTCTCCTCGTTTATCCTTTTCAACCAAATTTTAAGGAAAGTCTTATATTATCATTATCTACTCATATCCCAAGTTTATGTCCCAAACTCGAATGAAAAGAGGTATTTTCTTCACATGCAAGTTATAACATATTAAGGCTTAATTTATTCATATTTTCTCTTTCTTTCACTCTTATCTTCTTTATTTGGATTCCTTGTAACTCAAGAAATCTTAGGGATTCAAAATCCACTCATGAAGAATAACTCTAAGCCTTATAGATGCTTCTTCATCATTCATCACACATTATCTCAATTACTCTTTTATTATTAGATTTCTTTTCGTCTTTATTTCCTTTTTATGATATTGGGCTTATTATGCAACAAGGCCCACGAAATCATGCCCATAATATTATTTAGAAAAGAAGTCCACACAATTAGCTTAAATCATACAATTTTCATATTCATGTATCTTAAATGGGGAAATTACATTTCAACCCAAACTTATGAAAATTGAGGTTATAACAATTAAAACCATTAATTATCTACCCTTATTATCCATGGATTAAGGTTATGAGTTATACATAATTAGGTAGAATATTTTTATGATTCCAATGAGTATTTGTTTGTAATTATTCGATGAAGAGATAATAAGCTATGAATTACTTAAGATAAACCCATTTATTGATTTATTTAACAAAACATATTTTGAATTATTAAGATGCCCTTGCATCATGCATAAAAAACTTGATGTGTAACATGCTATATCACTAATAGATAAGGATTAAATGTTGCACATTATTAATCAATATGGAATTGAAAGGGCTATAATACCCATCAAAGTGTGACATTATTCAAAGGAAAATGTGGGCAAGATATTAAAACCTACAGAAATCGTCTTCTTTTCAAACAAAACCCTAGGAACAGATGACATAGTTGCACATCTTGAAAACTCAAAGGATTGTCAATCAAACTTGCAATTCCAATGATTCAAAACACTAGAAATAAAACCCAAAAGCTCCGTTGCATCCTGACAGTCCCAATCTGAAGGTGACCAAAACCTCAACTAGTGTTCCCCACCAAGGCTGGCTAGGTGGAAGAGATTGAGGTCCTAAAAGAAGCTAAGCGAGAACACAATATCCAACAAAATACTTAGACACTTTCATACAAAGATAGTATAACATAATCTGGGAGAAACAATAAACTAAAATGACTAATCACATAAGAATTACAAAGATTAGGGTAACGCAAGGAAAAGTGGGAAAAAAGACTAACCTTTAGTGTAATGGAACTACTAGGGGATTTGTAGAGCCACATTGATACACTGACAATGACATGGATGGTTGCGATGACTTTAGGATCTGTGTTGAACTCAACCATAGTTGCAAAGGAAGGAGAGGATGGGATACTCAACGTCAGGATCATGTAGGGAAAATGAGGGATTATCAACATTGAGGATGAGTACTAGTGGTCTGGTAATGTTGGAAGGACAACCATTTATATGTGTGATAACATGGCTAGATGGAAACATGGTGGGGATCAGAAATAGGGGAAAGGATAAGTCCCTCATCAACTTGGATTTTGGGGAGACTGAGTCCCATCGAAACTAGGATCTTTGAGTCTAAAAATGTGGGACAAGCATGGAGGAGAGGAGATAGGGGTAAGGTTGAGATGAGAGAGTGAGGGAAGAGAAAGAGGAGTTTTATGGGGTGTATTATGGAGTCTAGGGAATTGGATGACCCAAGGAAGAAGAAAGGATGAGGGTCATTTGATACAAAATCAACAACTCATAAAGGGTCTGAGAAAATTCCAAGGCAGGAAATGTGACAAGCAAGCTTTAAGAATGACGAGAAACTAAAAGTGTGATAGGGAAATCGTGATTTATCTTATATAGATTATCATACTACTTACATTGGGATTCATATATAAGAATTGTACTTTCTAATTATATTAGGATAGCTAGGATTATCCAATTGGGTTGAAAGTTGACATTTTAGCTGATTAGGACCCAAGGAATTTGAATTTAATGTTATATTTAAATTCTAAGACTTAATCTATGAATTATGATACAATTAGAATTTACCCTTATTATCTTGCTATATATTGATATATTACGGTATTATCATCAAGATTTTATTATTTAGGGACCTTGTGATCTCATATTCTATCCATCATAGTTCTATCAAATTATCTAGCATGTAATATGTTATTTTACTTATTTAACTATTTAAGCCAACTAATCCAAAATTAACTTAGATTATGGATAATTTATCCATCTCTACTTATATTAAATGTCCAATTAATTTTGTTCCAGATATTAGTCACATTCTTTTCAACATTAACCATTCATTCAAATTAGATGAGTATTTAAGCACATTTAAGCCCACATAACCATATATGCATATTTGTTTCAATAAAATTACTTACTAATGATATTCAAGTCATTATATGTGTATTATTGAACAAGGTGTCATATTTTACATAATAATTAACTCATTTACACATTAAGACATGTTTATGTTATTAGGTCCATTCTATGTGTATTGAGATACATTATGTGATTAAACACCTAATGTCATTAATGTAGCATATGTGGTACCAAACATATATATACATTAAGGTTTGATTACTACAACTTAGGGTTTATGTAACATACTGAAACTTAAACATATTCTCTTTTTGTCCCTTTTCCAAACTTTTTTGTTCCTTTATATCCTTTTTTTGGCCTTGATGTTTAAATTGTGGAATTTATAGTGGTTTGGTGAACATTTATTCACTATTTGTACCAATAAAAGGGTTTATACACAAATACCTCAGTGAAAGTCTAATTAAGGACCTTAGTTAGGTGTTCTAAACCTTAATATAACTTTTTTATATGTTTTGAAATCATAAAATGAGCCTAATTTTCAAAATTGGTTCAATTTGGATGTCATTTGTGCAAGTTATGTAATTTTTGGAAAATTTTGGATTTTATGCAATTTTCCCAATTGTGAGGTTTTCTTTGCAAATTATCACATACATAATAATCCTTAATATTCCCTTACAATTATTGAGATTTTGAACCATGGGGCACCTAGTTGCACCTTGGTTTGAAGGTGTTTCTCTCCAAGGGCATTTTAGGGAAAACCCTCTTTATAAATGAGCTTATCTTTAAAAGCTATCAACCAATGGGGTTATTTCTTTGTTTGGAGGATGGAGGGGATGGCCTAGAAGTCTCCACGGTCTTTTAGGACCAAAATTTGATATACAAGAAGTCTCTATGAGCTGTCCTCTTGCATGGCCATGAAGCCCTAGGCCAAGGACACATGGAAAGTCCCATAGACACCTCATGCTTGCCCCCTTCTTTATAGAGCCATATCTACCCCTTCCCGCCTCCCAATTCAAAAAATATTTCTCTCCTTCTCTTTCATCCATCTTAGAGCATCCTTCCTACTCTATTTGGACACAAAAGTGTTGTCCCACAGTAAAAGAGGGTGCCTACCTTGATGTAGAAGGCTCCTAGGGTTCCAAATTTGTTCTATTTAGGGTTTCTAAAGCTCCTTCTTGGTGATTACGACCAAAAATGGTAATTTTCCTCCTTTCATTCCCTATTTTAATGTTTTTAGACTTCCTCCCACCTTCTTCCATGTTGGAACCATGGCCTTCCATGGTGAAACCCCACCTATAGCCCTTAAACACCTCATCTCCATGTTCTTTTGCTAGGGTTTTTCACCTCTAAAGTGGAGAAGGTACTTCTTGCTCGACATAGGAGCTTTATTGGAGAGACCTACCTCTCTAGCTCAGGAATCTTTCTACTTGAACTTGTCCACCTTCCCTAGAGGCGAGTTTTGTTAACCCCCTTCTCATATATTGCTTACTACATGCTTAAAACTCATGCTTCTCTGTTTAAAATCGACGATCTCCATCTCTATTTACCATGTTCTTCTAGGGTTTTGGTTTCTTGTTGTTTTACATTGTCTAGAAGATATAGTTTGGTTACCTATGCATGTCCAACCCTGATCTTGGGTCAAATGGTGTTCTCTTTCTCTCTCTCTCTCAAAGATTTCTGACTTGTCATTTCCTGAATGGTTCAAATTGAAAACTTCATATCTTTTAATCCGATTATCCAAATTTGACAAATAAACATGTTTTGAATCATAAAATTAATCTATATCTAATAGAAATGATTTTGAGGCCTGATTTCAAGGTTTGACAAAGGGTGATTTTTGGAAAATGAATTTAATGCATGAAATCCATAAAAATTACATCTTATTCATCATAACTCCAAAATTAACATAAAAATATGCTTTCTTGATCAGGAGAACCTAATAAGTTCATTGGTGATGTTTTTAGAATCTAAATCCGAGTTTTTCTAAAAAGTACTAAAGTTAGGGTTTCTATACATTAATTTGCATTATGTACTCTAATACATGTTAATACATTGAAAATAGGCAAAGTTGAACTTAGACTCAATTACAGTGGTGAAAGTTAGTAATTGATATTAGTAACAGACGTATGTGCATTCCTTACACCCTATGTTGGGATAATTATAACCAAACCCTATATTTCCTGAATGAGTCTTTATTGAACCCTATTTCCTATATTCATGATTCTTTTGTTAAATTGCCTCAAAATCAGTAATGATATTCTTGTTCTTGGGTCTTGTACCCCACTTCCATGTTTCAAATATATGATGCTTTTACTTGCCATGATTTTTTAGCATGCTGATTTTATGGACTATTTAACTATGGTAGTGGTAATTGTGTTTGGAATGGATGTTTTATTCTTCAAAAATGTTAGTAGGGAGTGGATCCCCTCTGGGGTCCCACTCATTATAGTTTAGGTAAACATGATTAATATATGTCACGTACACCTCAACAACATGTATTGAAGTCTAGGGTTAGGTTCCACACATTTGATTCATGGTTTTATTAATGATCATTTATCCAAAACATGGTGAGGGTAACATATATCCGTGATTGGGGATACAATTTAGTTACTCATGTTGCGTGCATTAAATATTAGTAGGGTACAAGAAAGATGTGTTAGGTACATTTTAGTTACTCATGTTGCATGCATTAAATATTAGTAGGGTACAAGAAAGATGTGTTAGGTTATATTATTAACCTTGTTTGACCAAATCTAAAGATCAAGCATAGGAACCCCATAATATTAGGATTAGGGTTTCTAGAGTCTGGATAGCCAAGTCTTTGTATGTTACAAGACCCCACCTCTTAAAGAGGATTTCGTTCCTGAAATCAACATACACATATACAATCAATCTATTACACTCCACTATTTAAAGTGGTTTATCCTAATAAGTCAAAAAATATAAATATACAAAGATCAGTCCATCTTAACTTCAGGTAGCATCATCTATTCATTGCTCACTCCAAATCTAAGGTATCAAGCATTATAGAAAAGGCAAACATAACTATATGGTAATAAGGGTTACCTTCAATATTATCTTAATGAACTTCTTCAACATAAATGACATTGAGATGTCCAACATGGATCTCATCAGGTATCTCTTCATGGCGTTGAGGGCATCGAGGCTTGATATGACCAAGATCTCCATAGTGATGATATATGATTGAACCTTCAGGTTTAGGATGACATCTACCATGGAGATGCTTCTTCTAGAACCTAGATCATACATCACGTTTTGAGTCCTCACCAGAGAACTTCCTCTTATTGTTGTTATTTGCTTGATAGCCTTGGTAAGCCTCAATAGATAGAGCTTTATCCACCATATGTGAGAAAATTAGGGGTAATAGCAAAACCAACTTTCATCCAATGTTGTAGAACAAACCATCAAGAAATATAATATCCTCTCTTTATTCAATCAAACCCTTATCACAACGCTCAAGTCGAAGAAACTTCTACATATAATCCACCACTGTCATGGAATTGTGACATAGAGTGTAGAAATCAGACTCCTTCTTTCTTAGTATTGCACATGATATATATTTCACTCTAAATAGGGTTAAGAACTATTCCCATGTCAAGGTAGAAACGTCACGATTCTTGGCCTTAATGTTCCACAATATATGAGCATTCAAAAGGTTGTTCAATGGGTAGAATTGAATCATCAACTCTGTCCACATATTTTCTTCATTCTCACCATGAAAATAAGCAATACACATCTTCAAGAATTTTGTGAGTGAATAGTCATTAGTATTATTGAGACCCTCAAGAGAAGTAATGTTCCTTAATAGGGCTAAGGAAAAAAATCCTCAAAGATAAGCCATATCCTAGGTAGGGGGATACTCCAATTTACAGTAGTCAAAGTTGGTGTTGAGGCAGACAACACTGGTATGAGTTGACTTTAGGGGAAACTTGAGAAACTAGAGTCACAATAGGAGGATCTGTCCTCTTCCTCCCATAATTTGGGTATTGAGGTGTCTTGAATTTTGGTTAGTTAACCACAATGGAGTTATTTCCAACCATATATGCATGCATGCATGCATAAGGCAAGGATATAAGGAATAAGCAACCTATGGAAAGGGTGAACAACCAACGGTAGACAAATTGAAATAGTTAGATTAATCTAATACCATGACTCAAATCATTCTCAATTCTAGATAACTTACTTAGTATTATTAATACTTTTCCCAATAATAAATATGTAGTGCCTTTCCCCTAATTTGAGAAACTCTAGACTTAAAATAACATATTTAGATAATATTCAATATTTAAAAGGGCATGTATGCAAAATCACCATTATAAGGTTGGGATCTTTTTAACTACTACCCACTTCTTAAATGTGACTCTCTAGAATATTCGTATGAGTGAGGTGATAAAGATAGAGGGCTAATACATTAATTAGAATCAAAATGAACATCCGAGCAGGAGTTAATACACTAAATTGATACTTAATATATATGTAATTAATCAAAACCACAAATGTTGCCCTAAATCAGATTTCACATAGTCCAATTAGCTAACTGAATAGTTTTGGGGTCAATAGGATGTAAAATCCACCCTTAATTAGCCAAAGAAAGAGAATCATAAAGTGAAGGAAAATAACCTGATTTAACGTGCCATGGTGTTATTGGACCAAAGTTCCGTTGAATTCATTTGGTGTGTGGGACAACTGCTCTATGCACAATCTAGTGGCCAAGGTTTTCCACATGTGTCCATCCAAGGGTACATGTGCATATTCTACATCCAATCTTCATGTTTAGCAATATACATTTGAACCAAATAATTCAATAACATTTTCTTACATTATGATCAATAATTTTACACAATTTATTTTGTACTTGATTCCTCATTTATTTCTATTTCCTTCAAACCATTAAGTGTGAGCAATGATGAACGGTGAAAAAAAACCCCAATTCAACCCTAGGCCCTTCCCTATGGGGTACATCACCCCAAGCCATCACCCAATATCTCAATCTACCCATAGACGACCCCAATGTCTCCCTCTTATCCTTTCCCACTCAAATCCAACTGGAGACTCATGAATTTCCACTACCATGCAATTCTTTTCCTATGGCCATTTTAGACCAACAACTAGCTACCATACCATATCCTACCAAATTGATGCTATGATAAGAAGTCCCTCACCTTCACCCCACATTCATTCATGATCTTTTGTCCTCTATTTTTCTCTATGCTATTGATCCTATTCATAGATCACTCCTCCTCCATTACCAAAGTAGTAGTATATCTCCTATGTACTTACTAGCTTAACTAAACCATTAGCTAGTACAGTTGACCCACCAAAGTGATTAACCATCATGTCCATTCATGCATTGGTAGACTACTCACCATTTGACTAGATTTTCCAGTCCTGGTTGATTTTTTCATAGTTGAATCAAGGAAGAAGAAGGCATTTGGTACTGAGAGAACATGGATGATCATGGTACTTTAATCATATTATCATTACTTCAAGGGCATTTTTGGGGTTTTGATGTTCCCAATGTTTTAGTTGTCACATGAGAATTCAATCAATTAAAAGACCAAGCCACCCTATTTTCATTTTCAAATCCATCACGCCCTACATGGAAACATGTGACATTTGATTATTTATATTAATCAAAGTTTTTCTATAAAAATCATAATAAATAATTGGTATCTCAAAACACTATAAAATTATATGTTTTGGCATGAGAAGAATATGCCTAGTTGAATGGTAATGTTCTAGAGTCAAAATTAAAAACTTATTAGGTAGGAAATTTATATTTTTAAAACATTGGGATATATATCTAATAAACCTTATACAAATTATAGTGGAATTAGGCTTTGGGAAGCTTGACTTTGAACCCAAGGAAGACCTTGGAGGACTAGATCTTGTTTTAAAAGGTATCTGCAGTCTCTATTTGAAATTTAGGCATTTATTTGACTTTGGTATACACTTTTCCATAACAAGGCACCTCTTCATATCTTTACTCATAAATTAAAATTAGATGCCTTCTAGTGGAAATGGTTCTGAAATATCCTAATACTCTATTTATTAATATTGTATTGGGTGTTTAACCCTCCTCCCATGTTATTTCATCTCATTGATGTAGTCAATTGACATATGTCTTGTCTTATTACATGTGATACTGGTGGTTCTTCTAGCTAATCTACTATGGCAGTTGATGCCAAGGAAGAAGAAGTACACACTTTACATGCCTTTGGCTACCGCAACAACCAAGGCCCGATGTCCAGCTCTTATACTCCAGAGTGGAGAAATCACCCCAACTTCTCATGGAAACAACAAAATGAGAAGGGGCAAGGGTAGCCATGGCAACATCAAGGGCCTAACTACAGATCCAAGTTTGAAGAAGAAGTTCTAGGAAGGCTAAGGAGCCTTGATGAAGTGAAGAAAGAGGTGTCATATCAAGGGAAAAACATTAGCCGCCTTGAATAAAGTCTTGATCAAATTTCCCTTTTACTTGCCCACCGTGAAGAAGGAAGACTCCCGTCTCAACCTATGGCCAACCCAAACAATGATCGCAGTTATTTAAGAACTGCTCAAGGTGCTATGTCCCACCACAAGGCCAAGTCCAATACCAAGGAACATATATCAAGACACTTATAGTTTCTTATTTTAGACTAAAAACTCACCCTATTTCTTCCTTAGAGTGCTTGGACAAATATGCTTTTCCTGGAAGAGGGTAAGGAATTATTCCCAAGTCATAACTAAAGTATCACGGGTTTGTTTAACCCCATTCCACTAGACTCCTTTGGGTCCATCCTGTACATATGTAGAAAATCTAAGTTTTTGGTGTGAAAGGCATGCCATGCCTAAGGGAGTGCGCTTTTTTGATAGGACCTAATCATCAACTTTACCAACCATTTATATTTATCCTTCATCCTAAAAGTAGGGTGGTTGCATTTTGATGAATTTGTTAGGGAGTGATTTTTGTGTCTATTAGCATTTTGATTCATATTACTACTTCCCCTCATAGTATTGGTGAGCATTTGACATAGGAATGTCAGCTCTTTTTGGAGAGTAAATCTAGGTTTTGATATGGTATATATGGTAAGGGGTCACTATGACCATAGGTTGCATAAGAGTAACTGGTTCTACATGCATTATTTGTGATTCAGATGTATGAAAAGGGGGACCCAAGTGCAACATCCCAAATTGTGGATTTGGAGAAGTTGAGTACCTCGAAAGGGTTACTCCGAGTAGATTTAGAATCATATCTCCAAACATATTTCCTTTATTTAAAGATAGAAATGAATATGATAAAATTTATTTATCCTGAGATAGCTAGTTGTTGTCTACTACATCTCTGATATCATAATGTAAGGGGTGGGTCCCAATGATTGGGACCACTCCTCAGTTTATTTTGAAATAATATACACAACCCCATAAGACATATATTGAATAATTAAAGAAAGGTTTGCATTTATTATTGAAAATGGTATAGAATACATAGCAGTGTGAGAAGTTTGTCATAGAAGAAAACTAAATCTATTACAAAGAAAGATCAATGTTTGGCATATTGGTCCATGTCAAACAAAAGAAATCTAATGGAAGTATTGACTTGATAAAGAGGAAGCGGAGGGACACAGAGGCATTTGAGGAGATCCATCTACTCTTGAACAGGTTGTTCAAAATCTTCCTCTCCAAATTCATGAACCACAAATTCTGAGTCCATCAATTGCTCAGGCTCTGGGTACAGGGTGAATTGTACCCAAAGAAATAGTTTAAAAGAAAATATCTACAAATGATGAGTATGTGCTTATTAAACATATTTAGGAATTTTAAATAATAGAGTTAAAATTAGGTGGTTCTTGTTTAAGAGAGGGTTGTTAACAAGTAGGTAAGTTCATGAAAATTAAGCAAGAGAGTGGATTTCATAAGATTGAGGCATATAAATATTTGATCAACATGGAACATAAATAGTATTTCCACTTCACCATCCACAATATCATAAACAAATAAACAATTACATGTAAATAATTTAGAGAAAAGCTAGCTAAGGTAGGCCCAAGACACCCTTGAGTCATTGACCTAAGTAAAATCAGTGGAAAGGAGGGAGGAAAGATGTGGCCCTGTATATATAAGAGGTGTAAAGGCACATCCTGGGCGGAAAGACACACCCTAATGGTTATGCGTAAGCATCTACATGGGTTATACAAGTTTGGGGTCAATATAAGGTCAAATGCACCCTCAATTGGTCAAAGAAAGAGAAACATAAAGTTAAGGTAAATAATCTGATTTAATGTGTAACACAGTTATTTGACCAAAGTTCAACTAAACTCATTTGTCATGGGGGACGAACATACTACACCCAATCTGACAGTGGGGGTATGTTATATGTGTCCATCCAAGGGTTCCCGTGCATTTTCTACCTCCACTTCACAATTTTAGTAATGGACATTTGACAAAAAATCTTGCAATCCAATTTTCTCACATTATGATTTTCCATTTTACTCAATTTTGTCTGCATTTGATTCCTCATTTATTTCCACTTCCTTCAGACCATTAAGTGCGAGCAACAATTATTGATGGACAAAAACTCCAAATCAACCCTAGGCCCTTCCTGGTGCTATGGATTGGCAACCAATAAATACATTGCTCCAAGCCATCACTCAATATCACAGTCTTGCAGAGACAATCCCCATGTCTCCCTCTTGTACTTTCCCCACTCAATTCCAACTAGATCCTTACGAATTGCCGTGACAATACCATTATTCTCGTCTGGCCATTTCAGACCAGTGACAAGATACATTACCATCTCCTACCAAATTGACCAGTACAAAAAGAGTCCCTCACCTTCACCATGATTTATTTCTTTCATTCCCAATGTTTTCTCCTTTTTTATCTCTAGGATATTGATCTTGCTCACTGATCACACCTCCAACATGAGCAGATTAGTGTTATTGCTCATGTGTCCTACCATCTTAACCAAACCATAAACCAATATAGTTTGATCCACCAAAGTCATTTAGCTTCATCTAGAGTTATGTATTGATCGACTATTCACCATTTCACTTCCTTTTCCAGTTATGGTTGACATCATTTGGATTTAAATCAAGGAACAAGAAGCCATATGCTTGAAATTTAGACATATATCTGGCTTTGATATACACTTCCCCATAATGAGGCAGCACCTATTGAAATCATTACTCCTAAATTTATTCCATTCCTTCTATTGGAAATCCTTCTAAAAGTATCCCAATACCTATTTATTCATATTATAATGGTTTTGCACGTCTCCTACCATGTTTTTAATATTGTTGATGTAATTGATGGACATATGTTTTGCCTTCTATTATTTAATATGATATTAGATTAATATAACTCCTGTAGATGCTTATGCACAATCATTAGAGTGTGTCATTATGTCCTGAGTGCATCTTTCCACCTCTTACATTTATACAAAGACGTGTATTTTTGCCCAGGGTGTGCCTTTCCACCCAATTTACTTAGGCCAAGTACTTAGTGGTGTCTTGGCCCTAATGTACCTAACATTAGTCTAAATAATTAGATGCAAATTTTTTACTTTTTTATGAAATTGTGGATGATGAAGTGAAAAGACTATTTATATTCCTTAGGGATCAAATATTTGCATGCCTCGTTCTTTTAAAATTCACTCTCTTACTTAATTCTCTTGAACTTACCTATTCGTTAACAACCCTCTCTTGTACGGAAACCCCCTTATTATAACTCATTTATTCAAAATGTTTAAATATGTTTAATATGCACTTGCTCAATGTTTGTTGACCTTTAGTTTTGAATCTATTTATTTAGGTACAGTTCACCCTCCACCTAGAGCCGGAGCAACTAGTAGACTCATAATTTCTAGACAAGAAGATTTAGAACAATGTGTTCAAGAGTTGAGGAATCTCTTGAGATGCCTAGGTGGCCCTCTGCCTCCTTTTTATCTATTCTATACTTCCATTAGTTTTCTTTTCTCCATAATGGACCAAGATGTATAACATTGATCTTTCCTTGTAATACTTTAGTTATCTTCTAGTGTAAACTTTTAGACTGCTATGTATTCCATAATATTTTGAATATTGTAATGCAACCCTTGCAATATGATAGAATATATGTCTTATGTCATTGTCTCTATCATTTCAAAATAATGTAAGGAGTGGTCCCAATGGTGGGGACCCACTCCTTATAGGGAGACTCAAACACAGAATAGGTAAAGCTAATGTTGACGTAGACAACACCATTATGGGTTGACCTTCATATATAGGGGAAACTTGAGAAACCATAGTCACAATAGGAGGATCCGTCCTCGTCATCCTATACTCAGGGTCTTGTGGTGACTTGAATCTTTCTTAGTTATCCACAGTGGAATTGTCTCCTTCCATATATGTTTGCATGCACAAGGCAAGGGTACAAGGTATAAGAAATCTACGGAAGGTGTGAACAACCAATGGGAGACAAATTGAAATTGGTAGATTAACCACTACCTTGGATCTAGTACCATAATTGTAAGGATTGGGAACAAATAGGGGATATACTCACTTACTCATGGGCAAATTACAATACATCAATGCCAAATGTCACACTACATCTCTTACAAAGGATGGTAGACTAAAATTCAAGTATGCAATGTATGAAATACCAAAAGTATAGCAGTGTAAGATTAAAGTCTAAATATAAAAGGTTTCATTTATACCATAGTTTTATCTCCATGTAGATAAACTTAAGGAAACTAAACTATAGTTAAGAGGTTGTAAATGGTGATCTGGCTACTCTAATCTACCTCCAAGCAAAATTCTTTTCCTACGTAAGATGTAGCCTGGGTCACCTATAGCAAGATATTTTTCACCATAAGTGGTTGGGAACACCCTCCACAAGAGAAGACAAGGTGGAAGTTTATCATCAAAAGTTGGTATGCGTTTAGTAAGGAATTATACAACGCATATGATAATGTACATCAAAAGTAAAGCAAACATGGTACCTAATGAAGAGAGACGCAGAATATCAAAAGAGATCTTTATACAATAAGACAAAGACATTGCATGAAAATGATAAAAATTATCATAAAATTCTTGCCTAACAATTATAGAGAATAACAATGGAAATTAATCGAATCAATACAAGTGAATGTATATGCATGAGATTATCTTATAGACTACAATCATTTAAAAGTAGGTCCATGAGACTTCCACATCCCGTGCCTACAAAGGAGGTATGAGAACCCAGAATCCTCTATGTAGTGGTATATATATTAGGTGAGAGTACATGGGGCTAGTTTAGAGCACCAAATACCCATTTATGGAAAAAGTTGAACAATGGGATCCAACCCCATAGTTTATTGCTAAAATCATATAATAATAGTATTAACAATCAACATAAATTTTGTAGACAAATAATCTAAGTTTGATCATTAATTTTGGGTTTCCATTATTGATTGTACAATGAGATGAAGAAAAGGAGTAAGGGTGTCAAATTGAATACGTATCACAAGATCAAAGATATTAGGTTCCATTTGCAATTTCAACAATCCATAAGATAAAATTCAGTGAATTGGACTTAGTCAGGCCAGGTATGTATATCCAAGTGACATATAAAGAAATATACCAAAATCAAGTCAAAGAGGAGAGAGAAAACATAAATCATTATCCAATATGACTCATAAAGATAAGATGCATACCTCAACTTGTGTCTAAATAGGTCAAAGTCTTACCCTATGTCTGAGAAGGGAATCCTTCACCTATTATTGCATTCAATATATGAATAATTCCTTATATGTATATAATTCAAACCACAAAATTATCAATTTCTATTATCATTGGATTAGGTTATGAATTATATATAACTAGGTAGAGAATATTTTTCTAACTCCAACGAGGTATTTATTTATAACTCTTTGATTAAAGGAGAATAGTTATGAATTACGTGAGATAGATCCATTCATTGGTTTATTAAACAGATCACATTGTCAATTACTAAGACGACCTTGCATCACAACATTAAAACCATGATGCATGATCGTCTATATCAATATGTTTCTAAAAATTGATGTTTCATGCTATTAAACAAAATGCAAATGAAAAGAGCAATGATCCCCATTGAAGCCTCACATTATTCAAATTAAACTAAGGGAAGATAATAAAACATGTGGCAATCATCTTCTTCTCAAACAAAACAACAAGAAAAGCTGACATAGGAGAACATCCTAGAAACTCAATGGCTAGGAAATCAATTTTGCAACTCCAATGATTCAAAACACCAATGAAAAAACTCAAAAGCTCTATCTCATCCCAACGGTCCTAAATAACTTGAAAATAGAATCATGAGGTTACCAGAACCTAACTAGTATTCCTCACTAAGGATGGCTTAGTGGAAGAGCTTGAGGTCCTCACAAAAGCCATTTAAGAGCATATCAGCCAACAAAATACTTTGAGACATCCATACAAAGACAAACAAAAGAAAAGTTGGGAGAAACTATCAACTAAAATGACAAATCCCAAAGTGCAGTATAACACAAGAAAAAGGTGGAAAGAAGACTATACCTTCAGCATAGCGGCACTACCAGGGAATTTGTAGGGATACATTGACATAGTTATGATGATTAGTGATGGATATGGATCCTCAAGAGCGATGTTGAAATCAACCACAATATCATAGTTGAAGAGAGGTTAGGATACTCGATGTCTACATGATCCACAAAAAATGAAGGATAACCATCAATAAGCACCGACTACTAGCGGTCTAGTGATGGTGGAAGGATGATTATCTATAGGTGTGATAAGGCTAGATGGAAACCCAATGAGGATAAAAAACATTGGAAATGAGAAGTCCCTCACCAATTTGGATATTGGGGAAAAGGAGTTCCACTAAAGTTGGTATCTTGGAGTCCATGTACCATGAGAGGAACACAGAGGAGAGGAGATCGGGGGGGGGGGAGGTTGAGGTGTGAGAGAGAGGGTAGAGAAAGAGGAGTTTTTCTAGGAACAATGTAGAGTCCAGGGAATAGGAGGACTCAAGAAAGAAGAGAGGACAAGAGTATTCTGATACAAAATCAATGGCTCAAAAGGAGTCCATAAAATGCCATGGTAGGAACGCAACAAAAAACAAACTTTGGGAAATTCGTGAAATAAAATATGTGACTGCGAAAATGTGTTAAATGAATTAGATTAAAGTCATACTTACTTTGGGACTTATATGTAAGAATTGCCTTTATCAAATTAAAATGGGATATATAGGATTATCGAATTGAGTTGAAACTTGATATCTTAGCTAATTAGGACCCAATAAATTCAATTTTAATGTTATATTAGACTTTTAAGACTTTCTCCTACAAATTTTGACACAATTATGGCTTAACCCCATTATCTTAATATATATTATTGTATTACACCATTATCATCAAGATTTATTATTTAGAGACCTAGTGTCCTCATATTCTTTCCATCATAGTTATATAAATTTATCTTGCACAAAATATAGTATTTACTTGATTAACTCATTAAGCCTTTTATTCAAAATTAATTAGATGATAGCACATTAGTCATCTCCACTTACATTAAATGGACAATTATTGTTCTGCTATATACCAATGACATTATTTTCCACATTAACAATTCATTCATAGTAGAATAGTATTTAAGCATATACAAAGCAACATTAGCCATTTACTCATATTTATGTCAATTTGATTGCTTCATAACGAAACTCAAGTCATTAATGTGTATTAATGGACAAGGGGATACATATTACATATTAATGAACTCATTTACATACTAATCCATGGTTATTTTTAATGTTTACAACTTAGGGTTTAGGTCAACATGATTACTATACATCACATACACATAATCAATATGCATGAAGTCTAGGTTTAGGTTTCATATATTTGAGTTAACATCTAATTAGTGTCCAATTATCCAGAGCATGTTAGGGTCACATGCATCCATGACTAGGGTTTTATTTGAGTTATTCATGTTGCGTGCATTAAGTGTTCATTAGGGTACAAGAATGATGTATTAGGTTATATTCCTAACCGTGTTAGGACAAATCTAAAGATCAATCATACTAACCCCATAATATTAGAATTAGGGATTCTAGGTCAAGATAGCCAAATCTTAGCATGTTACACCATCAGAGCACCCATTCAAAACTACATATATTCATGCTTGCTTAAAGAAGGATAGGAGTAACTCAATCACTTTTTTGTAAATCCTACTCTCTTGAGGACCTCTCTTTGGTAACTCTAGTTGGCCATAGCACAAGCCTTTCTCATATCCACTTTGACAACTAGAATCATATCTACTATATTATCTTCAATGTGGTAAATCAACTCCCAAGACAACCAAACATGGTTGATATCCTTCCCCTTCATGAATGCATCCTACTCAACTGATTTCATCTTGGGTAACAACATTGTCAGCCTATTGTTGTGGATTTTAGCTAGTAGTTTGATCGACATATTTTCAATAGAGATCATCCTGAAATCAAAATCAAGGTGGAAGGGCTATCCACTTTGGGGACTAGGAATAGGTGGATCTAGAAAATATATGATGCATAGTAGATCCCTTGAAGCACACCTCCACTATGTCCCTCAAATCATCCTTTACAAAGTCCCACACCACTAGGTAGAATCTCAAGAAATAGCCATCTAGACCAGGCGTTGTGTGCCTATCCATGGCCTTCAGAGTGCTGAAATATCCTCCATCATTGGTACTGCCACTAGGCCCATGTTATCCTCTATAGTAATGACCTCCTGGGTCTCACTTAAGAAAGAGTCCTCCATATACAAGGAAACATTATTTTGGTTGGTATAAAGGTCATAGAAGTCGCACACAACCTCCCTACACATATCCTGTGGATCCATAATCATCTCACCATCCTCCTTAATCATTTTTACTATGACCCTACTCCCCATCATCCTTAATCAGCCTTGCTATAACCCTTCTCTTCCTCCCTTTCACAATCACATGATAGAAAGTTATATTTCTTTCCCCATCATTATCCAACTCATCTTTGATCTATCTCTCCACACTGCTTCCTCATAATCTATAACTATGTTAAGTTCCTCCTTAGCCTCCTTTAGAATTCTACTTTTTATAACCATGGGATCATAATCATACGTGATTTGAACAAGGTTAACCATGCGTTCAAGACTGTGTTTTTGTTTCCTAGTATCTTGAAATGCCTCATGGCTCTAACATTTGAGATTTCTCTTAATATTCTTCATCTTAAGAAATAAGTGGCTCATCCCAACCCTCAAAGGACCACCCTTTGAAAAAGAATGGTGTTACATGGCATAAGGAGTAAGGACCCCTTTTCGTATAAGGAGGGGGCAATGGAATGAGGACTTGTCCCTTGTTAGGTGTTTCACCTTCATATTACATGACACTTGCAGATCTAATTTTGAAATCATCTATACAACCTCTCTCGATTGTATTGGTTTCCCCTCTGATTGTATACCCAGAGGAAATACCTTCCATCAAAAGACATATTATCTAACCCCATGTCTTGTATCCATTCATTGAACTATGTTATGGCCCTCATTTCTAGGTGACCTGGACCTCTTCTTTTGTGGTTCCTTCTAGAAATATTATAGCCTGCAACCATGATAGGTGGTTTATGTCTAATGATGTCTTGCAAGTGCTTTAGAATCATCTATAGATCCCTCCTTTCTCTCATATCATATTTGGTGTAAATTGTAGTCACAAAGAATTCAACTCCCCATCAATCAATCCAGGATATGGTTATATATTGTGTATGAGTTTCATATGGAAACCTAAAGCACTTCATTATCATAATGCCATAACTTCCCCCTTCAGCCACATTTGTGCAATATTAATCCGTCCTAGTATTATCATGCAATTGTTGCACCCTTCTATCATGAAGTAAAGGCTCAAAGATGTCCACCACCTTTATTTTGTATTGACAACAAAGCCACCCCAAAACCCATCTAATCTTGCCCTTCATTTCTCCTCTGATGTTCCAAAACAACATATTAAACATATGGGAACTGTGAACATCCACTAACTCCCACCCTATTGATTAGTAAGATAGTGGTATCCACTTCCCAAACCTCTCTTCATTGTCATCCCTTGAGTCTTCCAACATGTTGTCTCTGATTACACTATCTATCCATCGTGATCCCCTATTGTCAACTCAATCCCATTCTAATCAAGTCATTTTCCATCAATGACATTGATATCTACTACTATTTCATTGTGGATGCACCCTCCTACTTAGTTTGTGGTCCCCCTCCATACCTCCACACATGGGTCTACTTGAATTTCTCCTCATGTAGAGCATGGTATGATCTTGTTTATACCTATGATATAGAACAAAGTCACCTAGTTTGTGTAGAATGATAGTTTTCTAATGCCTTCGTGATCTTTGTAACATCTCAGGATTTGAGGCCTTGGATAAAATAATCTTAAAAGGAATGATTGGATTATCTATATCACCAAGGTGCACCTCCTTTTCTGGAATCCCATCACTAAAGAACTCCATAGTTAAGCGTTCTCAGCTTGGAGTAGTACTAGGATGGGTGACCAGTCGGGAAGTTGACCCTGACTTATGTGTGAGTGAGGAAAAAGTACCTTGTTAAGGCTAGTGGTGGTATGTGGGGCCAGTCGTCATTCCTGAAACTCTACTAGAGCCTTGGGAAGTGGGCCTGAGTGTTACAAATGGTATCAGAGCCAATTCCCCTCCAGTAGGTGTGGCCCACATGGGCCAGTGGCATGCCAGTCTTTGAGCCGTGTGGTCCACGCATGTTGGAAAGGGCTATCTGAGTTGATGGAGCCGCCCATGCGTTGGTAGTATCCAAGCATGTTGGAAAGGGCTATCCGAGTTGATGGAGCCGCCCTTGCATTGGTAGCCGTGGTCGGAAGCTGGGTGTACATGGGTCATTTGGGTCTACACTAAAATGGGGAAAAGATTATGATGCCATATAGTTGAACCTTGACGAGGACGTCAAGAGTCTAAGTGGGGGAGATTGTAACATCTTAGGATTTGAGTCCTTGGATAACATAATCTTAAAAGTAATGATTGGACTATCCATATCACCAAGGTGCACCTCCTTTTCCAAAAACCCATCACTAAAGAACTCCATAGTTAAGTGTGATCAGCTTGGAGTAGTACTAGGATGGGTGACCAGTCAGGAAGTTGACCCCGTCTTGCGTGTGAGTGAGGAAAAAGCATGCTATTAAGGCTAGTGGTGGTCTATGGGGCCAGTTGTAATTCCTGAAACTCTACTAGAGCCTTGGGCAGTGGGCCCGGGTGTTACAATCTTCAATAGATCTTTTCTCCTTACTTTGTAAAAATCCCCCTCTCTTCTCAAAGATTCCATAGCATTTGAATGCAAACCTCATGGATCAGAATTTTGCAAACATTTGTTTGTGTATTTGCAAATTCTTCAAGGTCTATATCATGGTGGTTTTCACTGAGTGATCACAAGGGAGGTCCCTTCATGGATGTGGTAAATGCCTCTGGTGGAAACCCCAATTCCTTCCTCTTACCAGTAAGGATCACTTACTCCAATCCATGTTGGGTATCAACAACTATGTACTATGGTCATGAACCACCTATCTTTGATCTTCACTTCTATCATGTGAGTACCTCTACCATATTGACAGACTGTTAAATGATCCAAGACCTACAACCGTCTCTCTGATTGATTTTCATCTCCACACAAGTATGAATGCCTTCCATCCAGAACCACACACATTGTTTCCTCTTCCCTCACTATCTCTCTTCCACCTCCATGCCCACAATGGTCAGCTACTCCTCATTAATCGGGGGCGCGTGTGGGGTTATCTTTGACAATTCTCTTAGCTTCTTACATGAATTCAAAGATTGGGAGAGCTCTTTGAGGGGCGATCCTCTCAATCAGTAGGGCAGTAGGCCATCACCTTGAGATGTTTGAGCATGGTTGGCCACTATGTGGTTTGTTACTACCCTACATAAAGTGCATATCCAGGGAACATTTTTTCTTCTTCCTCTTCTCACTATCTACTTTGAAAACCACCTTGCATTCCTTCTTATGTGCCTTGTGTAAGTAACAGGTTGTAAAGGGTATTGGTCCTGACATGTGAAACAACATGAATTCCTCCATCTTTTATATTTTGACTAAATTTTTAGTAGTTACTGGACATCTCTTAGATAAGTGTTCAACTCCTTCACACAAAAGTGTACTTTATCCTCATGCCATTGATGTTGGCAGTGGCCTTTCGCAAACACCAATAGTACACATGTATTGGCACATCAAAGAAGGATCAGTGCCTTTCTAGATTAGACTTAGGGATACATATTATGTTAGAGTTTCTCCTTCTTCTTGATACTCTTGGAGATGAAATATTTTCATTCCTCTTCATTCCCTTCCATATCATCCATCCTCAGACTGTTCACCTCCATCTTCTTGGATACTAACTTCTCAGAACTTTCTTGGAGCTCAACGCTCATGTCCTCTATGATTGGATGGTTGTCGTCAAACCCTATCTTTGGTTACATATCCACCAGACTTGATTGACGAACCACATTCCTATGCTCCACCACACATCTCTGGGCCACAAGATTGTAGGATCTGACCTTGCTTGCTCTTTGGAGCAACTCCACAATTATATGAGTCTTCTTGTTCATCTAGTAGACCAAGAAAACAACCCTCTCCTCACTTTTAGCAATGGGATGTGTTTTTTGGGTTGTAGGGGGTGGATTGACCTACCCTTGTAAGATATAGTAGGTGCCAAACCCCCAAGGCCCAATCTGTAGGGTGGTTTGTACTTTTGATCCTAGGTTCAATTTCAATAACTACCTAGGTGAATGCAAGAATTGGTAGGAGAGATCCCCGCCTAGGAGAGGATTCCAGTTGAGGAGAACGAGTGGTCATCACATTAGAGTGGTGCGTCACCAAACCAGTCTCCCCCAAAATCTCCCTTGAACACTTCATCTCCATGCTCCTCTCTTCTACCTTCTTTTATGATTACTTTTATTTGTTACTACACTTTTACTATACAGTGTTGTGGGCAATTGTTGCACTTCTACACTTCATGCAACCCCAGGAAAGATTTGAACCCTTTGACAATGAATTTTGTTATGGAACCAAATTGGTTCATGAGAAACAAATTGTAACATATACTATAAGCTAGAGTTTTAAAGAAGTAGAAGAAACTTAATCTATAAGGTTAACCTTCATGGTCAAATTCATTCTGAGCAACCAAAACAACATGAAATTGTATGACTAGTTGAGGTTGATCATACAAAAAGAAGAGTTTATGTGATAATTATTATAAATAAGTATTTAGGGAAACTATAAGATCCTAAACTTTTGTAAGCTTGGATTCGATGATAATGAAATCACTAATAATTCACTGATATCCACATTAATACGTTCAAAGTAATATTGGAATGATGAGATCAATAATATGACTTTGGCTGAAGTGAGATGATGAATTCAAGTAAATAATATAATGTTGACCATAATTTTTCAGATGAGGCTTCTATTGATGTATTATGATGAGAAAAGCCTTTAATTCATAATTAGGCATACAATTAATTATGTGGACCCTTTAGAAGGCCAAGATATGGGTCGTGGGTCTTCAAACCCAAATCAATCCCAATTGGTCCTTGTAATACAAAATGATGAATTCAATATCTTGTGAGGATAATAAGTAACAAGTATAATTTTAGTTGAAGGATAAATATATAACGAGATTATAAACAAGATTTCAACATATTCCAAGTTATCTGGTGGTCTACATAATATATTAAGTAATTATCTAGAATATAATTGGAAGATAAGTTTTGGATAAGTAGGCGACTAGTTAAGGATTTAAGTTTTGGATAAGTAGGCGACTAGTTAAGGATTTATCTTTCAAGAAATGATAGATAATAGTTGTATGAGGATTATCTCAAATTTTGGGATTAATCAGATATTCCATGTGGCTAAAAGAAATGTTTTTTTGTATTGGACTTTGAATTAAAGAAATAATTATCTTGAGGGGGAATTTCTTTTTCCCTGAAAGCGGACCTAGATCTCAGGTTTGTAGGAAGAATCGAGGTTAGTGAAGTCATCCTTTGGACCCAGTCTCTCATGAGAAGCCCTGGGGGTTTATGAACTTCCCTCCACAATCCTAATATTTCCCTTATCAATCACGATAACCATTACAATCTCTAGGGAACTCCCTTGCTCTTAAAATCCACACCCAACCAAACTCATACAAGTGGAAATGTTGGTCAATTAGGGGAATTTCCAATTGATAATTACATTAGTTACTGAGAAAATAATAATGATATATAGACCCAAAACCTTATCCTACATCCTAGATAAATCCCTCCCTAATATTGATCTGCAACACCTAGACTCCTCAATAAGACCTTGAACTCTAGAGTAAACTCGAAGCACTTGAAGAACCTATCTTCTTATTGCCTTGGACTTTTATGCACAAAGGCTGACATTGTAAGCTTTTGAGCTGAGTCATAGTTCCAAGTAGGAGTCCCAGGTTCCACAAAGGATTTGTAAGCTTCTGGGATATCATCAACTCTCATCAAACCACTCTAGAATTCTAGACATTGATACTAGAATTCCAATTTATCTTCAAATTCTAGTACACCACAATACAAACCCAAATGCCATTCTTCCCGTTCCATCCACCTCCGATTAGATTGAGAGCATGTCTAGGTTTGGAGAGACCCAAAGGGAGGCATGGACCAATGCAAGGCTTGTTAATGCGCATAACCAAGGAGTCAACCCATGTGACTGACTTCTCCATAGAGGCAGATCTTGTGTGATGAATGCCTATTCATTATATTTTTAGTTTTATTTTAGATTTAGTTTTGCATATTTTTTGCATTACACTAAGTTTTTTACTTATTTTAAGTTTCAAATAGTTTATACAATTTGTTTAGAATTTATTAAATTTTCATATTTTAAATTTGTAGGATGATTCAATAAGGAGAGAGAAGCAAAGATCATCCCATGAAATCCTAGGAGAATGATCAAAGATTGCATGTCCTCACTCCCTAACTCTCGACAATTGGACTGGGGATTGTGAAAGTATAGATGGTCATTCAAATGATCATAACTTTTACATTAAAACAAAGAATTGTGTGATATAAAACCTATTAGATGCACAATTTAATAATATTCAAAATAAGAATGTGACACATGCTAACTCGGTGATGCATCCTTGATTTAACTATTGATTGGGCAATTTTCTTGTAGGGAGAAGAATGGGAAAAAAAGTTGATTGGTCAAATATAATCAATCATCAATCAGTTAGTAACCACGTGACTTTTTACATAGTTGCGATCAGATGATCACTTTTATGGATCAAACGATCTGCTTATATGAGAAAATACTTATCATTTAGTTGTTCCCCTAACGGGAAAGTGGGTCATCCGACCATCAAGTATATCCAGACATTAAAATGACTCTAGACTCCACATTTAGTGTCCAAACTAAGTGATTTAAGTTGAGTTGGAAAGATTTTAAATATATACACAATGAATATTTCTATTGACTATCTCAAATTGACAGGCTTCTCCAAAAATCATTTGAAACTCCTATGAGGGAAATCTACAACTGACGTGTATTGGATTAATTTAGATGGATCTAATATATGTCCAGCTAAACAAAACACTTGAACGACATCCAAAGAAAGGTTTCTGGCCTATTCTTTTCTATCTACAACCCTAGCCATCACCAAGGAGAGTTAGAGATAAAATTCGTTGGTTTTAAGTGAATACACGCTCCACCATAGATCTGGACTGGAAACTACAACTATCATTTGGGAGTTGTGACGAGACTACTAAGTTTATCCTCTATGATACTACTTACTACATATATTCTTCTTCTTCTTCTCTCTCTCTTTAGCCTTGTTTCATGAACAAGATTAGAGAGTAGATCTTTTACTAGGATAGGGGGGATTAACATTGGTTGCTCGTATCTTGTATTATGATTTTATAAATTACTATGCATATTGATTTCTGGGTTGATTATTGATTGATTGATTGATTGATTGCATGCTCTATACATGATCTATCTATCTTGTATGATTCTTAGAATTCTATATGCAGAAACCTTAAAATCTAGGGTTAGAATACTGGTGCGCCCCCGCCAATGGCGTTACACACCACTCAATTGAGATTTGAATGGATGAAACTCCATAGACAGGGGTGCACAGGTGGATTCACTTTTGAATTTATAATGACCTACACTCAATACACTCGCACAAACTAAAACACTACACCCGCAAGCGCATGGGGTCGTGTCGTAGTATAGGAGGGGGGCAAGTATAGGGTCGATCCATAGGGAGAAAAGGGGGCACTAGATCTAGGTTAGTTTTTCTAGGTTCCTACTGCCTAGACTAGGGTTAAGGGTTTAAAGGTAATTTGATTGTTAAACTAAGTTGAGCAAGAAAGCAAGTAAATGCAAGAAAATAAGATTAAAACCTAAGTTAACCCTAAAAAATTGATTCTACTAAGCAGGAAAAGGAAAAGTAAGATAAGAAAAGAACAAACTACGCTAAGGCAAGCAAGAAGAGGCAAAAGAGCAAGTAAAGGCCTAAACTGACAATAATAAAGTAATAATAGGGCAAGAAGCTATCTAAGCTAGAAAAGAGCTAATTAAGCTAAAACTAGCTAAGCAAGATGGAGACTAGGGTTTTAAAGCAATTAAGGGAGATGTGGGATGTTTAGGGGATGCACTTATCAATTAAGCGAGGGGTGACATATGAACATTACGATTCCATTTAGATTATCCAAACCGAACAACTAGCTAGAGACTAATGAATTGACCTAAGCTACTAACTGGCCATGGATGAGATGGAATATGTAAAGGGGAACTGGTCCCCAACAACTCCCATTACCCTTACGAGGCTCAATTGGGTTAAGGATTAGGTTCAATTCAAAAGGGGTTAAGGGTAGTAATGGGGAGGTGAAATTAGGGTTTTGGACCCCAATCCCCCCACATTCTAGCCTTGAGAAGGCTCCATGTTAATTGCACTAGAGTCAGATAATCTAGCTACTTAAATATCTCACTTAGGCTCATGGAGATTGATTAGGATGTAGGAAGATGGGAGGCAACCTAGGGATCCATGAATTGGACCTAGGGGCAATTCCCAAAATTGCCACATGTAGTCAATTTCCCTAGATTCCTAGGTGATTTCACACACAAACCAACAAGCAATTCACGGTGAATAAGATGCAAATAGAACATAATCATTATCAAACAAATTTATAAAGTTTACATGTCATTTTACCCAACATGGTATGAAAGTAACATAATTTCCCCCAACATGGTATCAAAGTAACATAATTTCCCCCAAACAACCCACCAAAAGGGGCCTAGCTACAAATGGAAATGGAAAATACAAAAAGAAAGGAGAAAGCGGTAGAAGAAGCCATGGAGCTCAGTGTAGATGGAGCAATCCTACTCTCCAGCTACTGCAAGACATCCTCCTCTTTCCTCCAAGGTGCAAGGGTGTGGAATGAAGGGAATTATGGGTAGAAACTAGGATAAACTAGTGTTTTGGTGGTGGAAATGGTGAAATGGAGTGGAATGGAGGTGGAAATGAAGTGAAATGGAGGAAGAACAAAAATGGAGTGGTAGGAGTGAGCTAGGGGTGGAATAGGAAAAGTAGTGTAGAAAAATAGTAGGGTTGAGTGATCAACATAGTTGTGTAGGATGGCCACATTTGTGGTAGGGGCTAGGTGGCAAGGCCGTGGGTTGGGGACACGACCGAGGTGTGAAATGGAGTGGAAATGCTAAGTATACGTGGTGACCATAGTCATGGCGGGGTGCCATGGTCGTGCTGGGTAAGGGGTACCATGTTCGTGTTGGGTACCACTGTCGTGTTGGAGGAGAAGTCCACGAGCGAGGCAGCTTGGAGGTCGTCTTTGTCTTCAATTCACCATGGGTGTGGGGATCACCATGGGAGAGGCAGTCTTCAAGGGCCACAACCTTGGTGAATGGACACGATCGTGGTCAGTCACGTGTAAAACGGATCGCTTCTCTGTTGATTTTGGGGAACTTTGTGCATAATTCCCATGGTCGTGGTGGGAGGTCAGGGTTGTGATGTCTTCAGTTGGCCACGACCGTGGTGCTTTCGGTGCAAAAGTACTGACATCCCTATGCTTCTTGGCTTGAATTCCCACAACTGTGGTGGATGCCCATGATCGTGCTGGGGTTTTCAGTGGAAAACATAACTTCAATCTTCATCATCAATGGGCTTCTTTACTTGATGTCAAATATTGGCCATTAGGGATAGGTTGAGGAAGCTTTGGGGCCTTCTTTGGACCCCTCCATGAGCAGAGGAACCCTAGAAATCCTTCCTTCTCAGTCATCCATCCAAAGCATGGTCCAAGTACTTGAAAATAATGCAAAGAACGTCTATAAGTGCATTTGATAATAATACTCACATTGGGGAATTTAACTTGCATTCTACTGTGTTTAGATGTGAATGAGGTAAAAAATGGCACAAGATGGAGCCCTAAAATAGGACTGCATCACCACCCCAAACTTAAAACATACTTGTCCTCAAGTATGCTCCAAATTAATCTCTCCTTTTAGTTTTCTTTCAATAAACAAGAATGACAAATGCACAGAAACAAATGATTATTGACTAAGTAGTCTTGGAAGTGACTAAGTGCATGTGTTACACCTCTCTCCTCTCCTCTTTCACATATCGATCATGAAATGAGCACTGAGCATACAAACTTCAAATATAAGTCCTTCATACCATTCAGGGTAAACTGTTACATCCTGACAGTAATCAAAGATGACTAGGAGTGTTGTTTCACTTTCATGCATCCAATATTATGCCTCAGACCACACCATATGACCCACGTGGCTATAGAAAGGGTGAAGTGAGCTAGATTTGATGTTTTCTAGCTCAATAGGTATGAAAATGGAAGAAAGGATTGTAGAAAGATTTTTTCGAATGCTATTACATAGAGAACTCATCTTTTCTTTATTTAGATGCTCTTAAACTGGAGCATCCTTTTTATATTCTTTTTACTTTTTTCTTTTCTTTTTTTTCTTTTCTTTTTCCCTTGGTGTAGATAGGGTGTATGATGGATAGAGTGAAGCGGGGAGATGTAGATATGGTCACCCCAAACTTTTGGAGGTGGCCAAGGCTTAATATGTGCTCAATTGCATCCTTTCATGAGGTGGAGGGGTATGAAGATGGTGAGAGAAGAGTCAGGTCAAAGGGGGTCATTAGTGTAGTCCTCAACATAAGATTTCATGCATGAAAACTAATCAAACAATTCATCAAATGATATCACACCACATGATTGAACAACATGAGATTCACATGTATATCAAGTGATTCCATAGGCTCTAAGAGTTTGTAGCTTGCTCAATTCACAATTCAACCAAAACATTCACAAACTTGAGAGAAGCAATGTACATGTAAAAAGTCAACAATCAAGACCATATAGAAATAAAATATAAGAAAATAACATGCATTTGTCAAAAGACTTAAATTTTGATTTCAAACAATGGAGATTAAGTCGAAACATGCTTTTAGGCAAGAACATTCAAGTTTGGGCAAAATTGGCCAAAATGATGCCAATTTGTAGTCAATCACATCTAAACCTAACATTAAGGAAACTAAAAACATAAAGCAGTAAAATCTAGCTACAAATTACCAAAAACTACATGAAAGTACAATGCATGCTATGGAGTGACAAAAAGAGCAAAAATTTTGAAAAATTATGCAAAAATGCATGAAAGTAACTACATGCTATGCATGGATGCAAGAAAAAGTAAGAATCATGCTATCCTCAACATGAAACTATAGCTTAGGGTAGATAGGGGAAGTGTCATGGCTGCTGTGGCGGCTGGTCAGATGAATGAGGATGATCCTGAGGAGGAGTTGATCATGAGGGAGGATGTTGGTAGTAGTTCCCCAAGTAGTCATCCTAGAGTGGAGGGTGCATCTCTGAATATCATCCAATACCGCCCCAAAAGTCTCCACCCCATTCAGGGTTCCTTGCTGCTTGGGCATGGTGGTAATGGTACATGTGGTTGACATGGTGGTGCATGTACTATTGGTCCTACCACATGTACTGCTGGATCGACTACATGTCGTGCTATGTCTGGTGAATGCCCTCAAGATGTGCCTGGATGGCAGACATGTCATAGGCATTTGTTGAGGGACGTTGTAGATGGGATGTTCCTTCAACCCTTCTTCTTGACTTTTGGGGCTTCCTTTCTTCTTCAGCTTCTTGCTCCTGCCCTTGCACATTGGACTGAACAATTTCTTCTTGTGCAGTAGTGGCTCCCCTGGTGTATGTTTCCCTTGGGTTGTTCTAATGCCATTCATGCAATTTTTCCTCTAGTTTATGGGGGACTCCCAACACAGAGAGAAGTGGCACATCATAGTATGGTAGCTCAAGATCACTCCTTTACACACTACTCACATGATACATCATTCTTTTATTCTTTATCCTGATAGTGTGGGAGCAAGTGAGATAGTTCAAGTCAACAAGTTGAGCTTCATCTGTTTCCTCTAACCTAGAAACATCACACCCCAAAGCTAGTGCAATTGAGGTTACAAGCCCTCCCATGATAAAAGGTGTTTTACTTTTTTAGGGTATGAACCTCAAATGATCAATCAAATGCACTCCAAGGTCAATATACTGTTTGTGGTGCATTTCCATCAAGACAAAAATGTCTTTATGAGAAATCGTGCCTTGATTATCATATCTACCAACAATGGTGTTGGCCAAAACCTTCTTCACATAACAGAATAGGGGATTTCTTATAGCTTAAGTTTTTGACTTCCCTGCATAATAGTCCTTTCTTCTTGTCAAAGAGGTACCAAAAATTTGCATAATTAAAATCCACCTCTTTTTCAAGTAGGCCTTCATCCATTTTCTTGGCCTCTTCTGGGTTGGCAGCAAGTATGCAATTCAATTCAACTGTCGTGAGAGTGTGCATTTTTCCATCATGGCAAAGTTGATTGCGTCATCACCTCTCACCTTTGTCTTTTCAAGTGTGGCAAAGAATTATTGAGTCAATGTGGTATAAGTTAGTTGGGGTGTGAAAAGAATCTTCCAAAACCCAACTTTCTTCAAACTACTCTCCACAGATACCTTTATTCCCAGCTGATCAATGACCTTCTCACATCCATACCTAGTGGAGACGACTCTCCTTGTCATACATTAAGAATATGTGAGGGTAATTTTTCTTTGTCTGTGTCCTCTTCCAAAGGACACTCTAGTGGGGCCTTTCCTAATGCCTTCAATCTGTCATCCTCCAGTTGTGCCAATATATCCTCTTCCTCAACTGACAATTCCATCTCTTCATCATCACCATCATCCTCTTCTTCATCCATCCTGTATGATTGAGACCCAAAACTTATATCAAGATTGAGTGGTACCCACTGTTCGGGATACCACTGTGCAAATTGTTCTTCTTCTAGATGCAATTGCCGCCTTTCTTGCGGTTGCTGCTCATGCCCCTCTGCCATGGAAAATGTCATATGGCAGGCCAAAGTGGGATTTGATGGATGCTGTAATGAGGATGGGGCTGCTTTGGATCTTTGTCCTCTTTTTGCAACCATCAGGTCAGCCAAATCGATCAAGTCATTGATGTTGTCCTCCGATGCTTCCTCCTCCTCTTCCCTATATGTCTCGTCAGTGATGTGATGGGTTTCAGATGACCGTGCATGGGATGCACTCACAGACATCGAGCATGGGAGCGTTTGGACAACAAAATTGGATGGTGAGGGAGTGTGTGAAAGTATGGAGACCTGGGAAGAGGCTCTCTTGGTGCACACCTTGCCTCCGGTGATCATCTCAAGGCTCTTTTGAGCCCCTTTCTTCACTGCCTTAGTGATTCCCTTCATTTTTTTGGATATGGAGGTGGATTAAGGGGTGGAATGGAAGGATATGGAGGTTTAGATGGTGGGTGAATGGCTAGTTTTTGGTTTGGATGACAAATGGAGGTTTTGGGTAGGGGTGCCTGTAGGACAAAGTGTAGGTGAGAGTGGTGGTGGAGGGTGGATTGATGGATGATTTGGTGCAAAAATGGAAGGGGAATGGTAGAGGGATGATTAAGGAGTGATTGGTGGTGGATTGGATGTGATTTGGGGGCTTGGAGGTGGAGTTTGGAGGATATGGGGATCGAGGTTCACCGCCACAGGCGTGTTGCGTGCGAAGGAAGAAGATAGAATGGGGGGAGGGGAGGGATGGAGAGGAGTTTTAATTATATTTTTTTGCGGGTTCAGGGTGCACCACAGTCGTAGTGAGGGATTGGTGGCACAGACGTGGCCGGTTCCATGCTCATGTTGTCGATGAAGAGCACACACAACCAACCTCACCACAGGCGTGGTCTCCTGCCATGGTCATGGCCATTCACGTACAACTTGGCCACACTTATTGATCCTCTAACGTCTTCGAAAATTAATTCCCACGACCATTTTGGGAGGCCACGACCATGTTGGAATGCTGCAGCCATGGCCTTGGCGAGCTCCACGGCTGTGGTGGGGGACATTTCTTCAATCAATCAATTTTTTCTAGCTCAAACTCAAGAACTTTGACAACTTTGTTTTTCTTTGAGATTTTTCCACAAATTGATCTTAGTGGCCATGATTCACCTCTAATACCTCTCTCTTTAGTGCCTAACACCTTCCATGTCCTCAAAACTAAAAGAAAACTATTAAACACATGTGTGTGTTTGTGTACTTTCTATAAAAGAAAGCAAAAGGTTGGGTGAAAAAATTCCAAACCTAGGTGGGTTGCCTCCCACAAGTGCTGAGTTGCTTTCCTCCAGCTAGACTTCTTGGAGATTCTTTAGTCCTTAATCCATTTGGCATCCTCATGTGCCCATTTTTGCAATAGATACATCTCTCATTTGGATTTCACCTATGTTCCTCATCCCTTTGATCACCAAAGCTATCATCAATTCCTTCATCTTGATCTCCTCTTCTCAAATTATCAATAGGACTCTTAAAGTGACCATATACAATATCCTCACCTTGAACTTGTCAGTTTGAGGACTTGTATATGTTGATCTTTATCTTCATGTCGATGAAAGAGACTGTCATTATGCTGCTACATACATGTATCTCAGCATCAGCTGTAGATAAGTATGGTCTCCCCAAGATGATGGGGATCTTCCTATCATCCGGATCCATGTCAAGAACAATGAAATCAACTGGGAACGCAACTCCTCTTTCCTTATCAATCATCACCAAGACATCATCCACTCATCCTCTAGGCACTTTGATGGAGCGATCCGCCAATTGGTGAGTGAAATGTGCCAGTTTCAACTTGCCTAAACCCAACTCAACATAGACAATATATGGCATCAAATTCACACTGGATCCCAAATCAAGTAGGGATTGGCCTATGTGAAGTCCCCCAATGTAGCTAGGTATGATTGAGGCTCCTGGGTCTTTCCTCTTCATAGGGAGTGAGTGCTGGGGAATGGAGCTCACTTGTTCAATCAACTTCACTTTCTTTGGTATCCTATCCGTTGACCTTCTCTTCATAGTTCATAGGTTCTTTAGGAACTTGGCATATGATGGGATTTTCTTGATAACATCCAAGAGTGGAATGTTCACCTTCACTTGGCGAAACACCTCAAGAATATCCACATTGTGCTTTAGCCTCCTCTTCATTTCTGGTGGCTCATCTAGTGCTTCAATGAATGGAGGATCACTTGCTTTGGCCTTGCTTGCATCAACATGAGGTGGAACATCGGGGATTGTGGGACTTGCAAATTGAGGATGAGGTGGAGTACATGGTATCCCAAAATCAACATGATGTATCACTGAATCATCTTTAGCAATCTCAATCATAGTATCACCACTTGGCTGCATTTTCTTTGCTTTTTCAACCTTTCTTTGACTTGTGGGCTGCTCAAGAGATTTCCCACTCCTTAAAACTATCACAACACTTCCTTTCTCATGGTGAAGAGGGGGGGCTAGTTGTGGCTATGGAGGAGGTGGAGGTGACACTTGGTGTTGAAATTGAGGTGGAGGGGAGAATTGAGGTTGGAAGGTGAATTGTTGGGAGAATGGTGGTCATGGAGGGGGGATGTGGAGTATAAGGCTTGGGATTGCCTTGGAAATGGTAGATGGACATCACTTGCGTGGGAGGTAGACTATAGAAAACTTGAGAAGAGGGTATTGGTCCACTAGCTTCATGGTATCTCATGATGGGTTTTGAAGACAACTTTTCTTCTTGGAGAGCAATTATGGAAGAATAGCTTCTCTATTCTCTCTTCCATCCTTACAACATATTTTTAAACATCATCAAATATTTTCAATCTAGAGAGAACCTCTTCCTCAAACCTTGAGCTATATCTTGGACTTTATGGCTATTGATAGCTATAGGAGTGAGGTGTCTTCTTTTCCTCACCATAGAACTCAATAGAATTGACCGGGTGGCAAGGAACATTTGTCACATGGTTCTTCATTAAGCTCACCATGTCACCAAGAATATTCATCACTTGTGAGCTTGAATCATTATGAGTAGGAGGTGTCACACCAAAGACATAGCCTCCGTCATTCATCATGCTAGAAGCTCAAATTCTTTATCCTTCTGCCAGCTACTCAAACAAAGGCCATATCTCCTTAGGTGGCCTATCCATGAAAACTCCCCCACAAGAAGAGTCTATTGTATCTTGGTCCTTTAGTGATAGACCAAAGTAGAATGATTGAACTAGCTTCCACAAAGGTATCTCATGGTGTGGGCACTCTCTCAAAATCTTCTTAAATCTCTCCCATGCGTTGTGGAATTGCTAATTGCCCATTTCACTAAAACTTATCATGGCACACCGCATTTGTGTTAACCTTACTATAGAGTAGAATTGCCTTAGGAAGGCATTCTTCATTGCTTCCCAACTCATGATGTCCCTTCTAGAATCTACCATGCTTTAGCTCTATCTTTGAGGGAGAATGAGAAAAAGGTCAACCAGATTGTATCGTTACTAGCTATCGGCGTCCTGAAGGTGGAGCATACTTCAAGAAAGGAGTCCAAGTGCTTGTAGGGGTTCCACTCCAAGCCGTATAAGGTGGGAACGGATCCCAAGAAGACCTGGAGGGATTGAGCATTGCTCCTTTGGCATTTGATCAACCCTACTAGCAATTGGAAATTTATAGTTGTTAGGCATGAAGTAATCTTGAAGTGGCTTGTGGGGTGCATTTTGGCCTTCCATCTTCTCTTCTCTCGAGTGGCTTGTCACATGCACAAAGCACAACCAAAGAAAAGGGGGCAAGTTAGCAAACCAATATACACAAAGAATGCAAAGAATAAAGAATAAATAATAGCAATGATGAGGGCAATAGGAAAAGTCAAAGCAAAACTAACTAGCTAGGTCGAGTGGCTTTCTCCCCGGCAACGACCCTAGAAAGCTTGGTGCACCCCTCCAATGGCATTACACACCACTCAATTGAGATTTGAATGGATGTAACTAAGTGGACAGATGCACACGAGTGGATTCACTTTTGAATTTATAATGACCTACACTCAATACACTCACACAGACTAAAACACTACACCCACAAGTGCATAGAATCGTGTCGTAGTATAGGAAGGGGGCAAGTATAGGGTCTATCCATAGGGAGAAAAGGGGGCACTAGAGATAGGTTAGTTTTACTAGTTCCTACTGAGGAGACTAGGGTTAAGAGTTTAAAGGTGATTTGATTGTTAAACTAAGTTGAGTAAGAAAGAAAGTAAAGGCAAGCAAACAAGATTAAAACCTAAGTTAACCCTAGACAATTAATTCTACTAAGTAGGAAAAGGCAAAGCAAGGTAAGAAAATAACAAACTACGCTAAGGCAAGCAAGAAGAGGCAAAAGACCAATTAAATACCTAAACTGGCAATAACAAAGCAATAACAAGTCAAGAAGCTATCTAAGCAAGAAAAGAGCTAATAAAGCTAGCAATAGCTAAGCAAGATGGAAACTAGGGTTTTAAAGCAATTAAGGGAGATGTGGGCTATTTAGGGGATGCACTTATCAATTAAGTTGGGGGTGACATATGAACATTATGATTCCATTTATATTATCCAAACCAAACAACTAGATAGAGACTAATGAATTGACTAAGCTACTAACTGGCCATGGATGAGATGGGATATGTAAAGGGGAACTAGTCCCTAACAACTCCCATTACCCTTACGAGGCTCAATTGGGTTAGGGATTAGGTTCAATTCAATTAGAGTCTAGTCAAGTCTAGGTTTGTAGATTAGACATTCCTAGGACAATTAGGGGTCGAGGGTAGTAATGGAGAGGTGAAATTAGGGTTTTGGACCCCAATTCCCCCCCATTCTAGCCTTGAGAAGTCTCCATGCTAATTGCAATAGAGTCACCTAATCTAGCTACTTATATCTCTCACTTAGGCTTAAGGAGATTGATAAGGATGTAGGAAGATGGGAGGCAACCTAGGGATCTATGAATTGGACCTAGGGGCAATTCCCAAAATTGCCACATGTAGTCAATTTCCCTAGATATCTAGGTGATTTCACACACAAACCAACAAGCAATTCATGAAGAATAAGATGCAAATAGAACATAATCATTTCCAAACAAATTTATAAAGTTTATATGTCATTTTTCCCCAACATGGTATTAAAGTAACAAAATTTCCCCCAAACAGCCCACCAAAAGGGGCCTAGCTACTCATGGAAATGGAAAATATAAAAAGAAAGGAGAAATAGGTAGAAGAAGTCATGGAGCTCAGTGTAGATGGATCAATCCTCCTCTCCAGCTACCGCAAGACATCCTCCTCTCTTCTCTAAGGTGTAAGGATGTGGAATGAAGGGGATTATGGGTAGAAATTAGGATAAACTAGTGTTTTGGTGGTGTAAATGGTGAAATAGACTGGAATGGAGGTGAAAATGAAGTGAAATGGAGGGAGAACAAAAATGGAGTGGTAGGAGTGAGCTAGGGGTGGAATAGAAAAAGTAGTGTAGAAAAATATTAGGGTTGACTGATCAACATGGCCGTGTGGGATGGCCACAGCCATGGCAGGGGCTAGGTGGCAAGGCCGTGGGTTGGGGACACGGTCGAGGTGTGAAATGGAGTGGAAATGCTAAGTAGATGTGGAGACCACGGTCATGGCAGGGTGCCACGGTCGTGCTGGGTAAGGGGTACCACAGTCGTGTTGGAGGAGAAGGCCACGGGTGAGATAGCTTGGAGGTCATCTTTGTCTTCAGTTCACCACGAGTATGGGGAGCGCCACGGGTGAGGCAGTCTTCAAGGGCCATGACTGTGGTCATTCATGTGTAAAATGGATCACTTCTCTGTTGATTTTGGGGAACTTTGTGCATAATTCCCACGGCTGTGGTGGGAGGTCACGGCCGTGATGTCTTCAGTTGGACACAACCATGCTGATGGCCACGGCCGTGGTGCTTTCAGTGTAAAAGTAGTGACATCCCTATGATTCTTGGCTTTAATTCCCACGACTGTGGTGGATGTCCATGGCCGTGATGGTGTCTTCAGTGGAAAACTTAACTCCAATCTTCATCATCAATGGACTTCTTTGCTTGATGTCAAATATTGGCCATTAGGAGTAGGTTGAGGGTGATTTGGGGCCTTCTTTGGACCCCTCCATGAGTGGAGGAACCCTAGAACTACTTCCTTCTCTCTCATCCATCCAAAGTATGGTCTAAGTACTTGAAAATAATGCAAAGAACATCCATAAGTCCATTTGATAATAAAACTCAGATTGAGGAATTTAACTTGAATTCTACTATGTTTAGATGTGAATAAGGTACAAAATGGCACAAGATGGAGCCCTAAAATAGGGATGCATCAAATACCAATCAGTATTATTGAATATGGATGAGATTGTAAAAGGGAGTTCACAAGGGTGAATGACTAAGGATCCGTAGGTATTGAGACCTTGATCCTAGGGGAAATCTATTCTTGCATATTTCATACTTTGAAAGGATATGAAATTCTTTGGGCCCAATGTAAATGTATGTATGAATGAGTGATGTAATGTGAGAGAGTGGATATGTAGGTAGTGGTCGTGAAACCTGTCATCCTATTAATATTATCATAACATTATAATTATTTCTTCTTAAATTGATTTCATTTCTTGTATTCATAAATTTTTAATCAATCAATCACCAACTCAAGCTATCCATGTTGATCACTTTTATTAACTAGACTAAAAGTTTGATTTATTCTTGAAAACATTGTCCTTTGAATTTGATCCTAAATAAATAATGCAATTAGACCTGTCCAATTACGGGTGGTGATTGTTCCATGTTAGATTAGGTGATAAATTTAGGGACTTCTTCCAAGGTGAATTTTATAGTTTGATAACTTTCCACATTAAATTTTGGTGCCATAGTTGGGGAATATGTGAATCTGTAAATTTCCAAACTATTTAGATAAAATTTGCATTTCTTATTATTTCTTGTTTGTGTTTATAAAGTTAGTTTATTTTGTAATTTTTAGTTGGTTTGGGTTTTCATAGTTTATTTTTATAAACTTTTAGTATTGTTAACTCTTTATTTTTTTTTTTGCAATTTATAAGTGTTATTACGATTTTTTGTTTGTTTCTGCTATTTAGATTTTTTAATACTTTTCTCTTCTTGATTTTGATAATTTCTTGTTTTCCTATATTTTCAAAAATAGAAAAAATATCTTCTTTCATTGGACTATCTTTTCCTCTCTTGAGCCTGATAATTGAATTTTATAGGTTTTAGGCATCCAAATCATATGGAGTGGTCGACACCACATCTCAAGCAATGTTAACATCGTAGTTATTAAAAAAATTATGATAGTAAACTATGTTGATGCTCCTCCACAACTTAAATCAAATATATGAAAATTCATCCACTAAGAAAAAATTTAAGTATTATCTGGAATGATACAATGGCAATTCAAATCCATCATATTCAAAATACTACCATGAGGATCCATTCTGTGAAGATGATTATCTAGATGAGATGGAATGTGATCAACAATATTATCAGAGTTACGGTGAAGAGCCTTATCATGCATACCGACATACACTAGCAATGATGAGAGGAATGAGGCCCTCCAAAAGATGTTAGTTGCCTAACAATCAATGATAGTTGACCTACAAGCAGTGCTAGTCGACATAGAATCTTGGAGAAAAAGAATTATGGCATGACTGTCTCAACTGAAATCAAAACTCTCCTAACTAGTAATACCACTTGAGGGTCAATAAGAGAAATCTCTAAGTAAGATGGAACAGCCCACATTCATGATCGATGATGAGGATGATATTTGTATCATTATTAAAACAATGATATAGAATTATTGTGACATGGCAACTGATGATGAGGTATAGCCACAACAAGAGGTATACATACCATCACCAGTTGATTTTTCTATATCCTCTCTAGTTCTAGTTCTTACTGAACCCATGCATGAGTTGGGTGTATTCCATGTGGAGGAATGAGATCCACATATTTATATAGTGAAAGATACCACTCCCTTAATTAATTTTCATGTTGACTAGGCAGAATACTAGGAGTATGTACAACTGCATGAAAATAATCATCAAGATGATTTTCTAGATGATATAGTCTATTTTATGCCATGACCAAATATTCTTCATGTAGAGTTAAGTGATGAGAAGAGTCCAAAACCCAATCTTCCACCTGATTTTCCATAGTTTATAGAACAAATTATAAAATTTTTACATACAACCTAAACCAGTGAAGAAGGTAGTTTGCCTCCATAATTCACATATGAGTAGGTGTTGTGTCCACCATACTAGAACCACTCTTGCATTGTGCCAGTTGTTCCTGATCCACACAATGCTAGTACACTTCCACTATTGATGGAGGAGTACTGGCGGATCATGTTAGATGGATTGAAAAGTGAAAGACAAAATTACTTCAAGCATCCACACAATACATTTGATCTACCACAACCAACTGATCACATTTCGCACCATGGAGCTCACATGTTCAAAGAACTAGCCTTGTCCATAGTCCCTTCAGTTGGAACTTATTCAAGTTGCCAGGACCTCCTGTATGAGCATCTAAAATTTCTTCCCATCCATCTTGGGTTTAGTGTTTGCTCAAAGATAAGAAAATTTCAAAGCTTGGGGTGGAGGGTAAGTGGTAGATACTCCTTTCCACCCACACCTATGTATTTCTATATTCCTATTTTTTATTCAGCATGTTAGATTTGAATTTAGTTTACTTACATTGCATGTAGTTTGAAACAATTTTCATTTTAATTATTAGTTCTTGCAATATTAGTTGAAGCCATTATCTGGATGGCTAAGTTTATGTTCATGTTGCATTGCATATAAAATATATCATACAACCACCTTGTTCAAAGTAAAGTCTTGATGTTAACTATATTTTTGAAAATATGCAAATGGTTAAAAATCACATGTATTATCCAATTAATATAATCATCATGTTCTCTAAAAATGATGGCAAGACGTATGGGATTGAGCATAATCAAATGAAACATGTGTGTTTAATTATTAGCTTAAAATTCTTGTGAAAATGTCTTAAACCTACATGTGACATGATGTGATTGAATGTTTATTTAAGATTGTCCCTATGCTCTGAATCAAAATATATGACATGCACAAATTCAACCCTCTTCTACATTTCTTCTATCATGCTCTTACCTCACCATTTGGTAGATGATAAAAAATTGTAAAGTGTGCCAAACTCTAAGCTCAGGGTGCAACACCTTCCATCTCACTCTGTAATTGCTTGTTCCATACTCCTGCCTAAGTAATAGGAGTGTATCACTAAAAATAAAATAATAAAAATGCCAACGTACACACAAAAATGTGAAGTACATGTATTTGAACCAATAAGAAATTATCTCGAGTCGAATAGAGGATAGATCCTCTGATACTTTCATTCACTCTATTTCCCACCAAGGGGAAGAAAAATACCCCCAAAACAAACTTCCACAACCAAATGTTGTTCTTGGTCAAAAAATCTCATAAGAATATGCAGGATTATCTAAAATATCAACAATATTGCATCTTATTTAGATTGTAGGTTTTTGATGTAGAAGAAAGTGTGTGAAGAAAAGTAAAAATTTAGAATATGGGAGGTTGTGTTGTGTGATTTCATGAAATTTGGGTTGCTTGGCCATCCTTGTTGGTAGGGATTCAAATGCGATGTGAATGTGAGGCATGTACATTGGTTAAAATTATTTATTTAGAGAGTGTTTTGGATTTTGTGTTACTCGAGCACAAGAAACATTTAAGGTCAAGGTTGTGATTAATGTCTATTCATCATATGTTTAGTTGCATTTTAGATATAATTTTGCATCTTTTGTTTGTATCAACTCAATATTTTACTTATTTTTAGTTTTGAATTGCTTATACAATTTTGTTAGAATTTAATATATTTTTAGTATTCATGTGTAGGATGATGCAAGAATAAGAGAGAAGAAAACATCCCTCCATGAAATTTCTAAAGACTGATCAAAGATTGCATATTCTCACTCCCAAACTCTGACATTCAGAGTGAGCATCATTGAAGTATATGCGGTCACCTAAATGACCACAGTTTTCACATACAAATTCAGAATTTGATGATTTGAAAGCCACTAGATTTACAATTGAATTACCTTCAAAAAAATTATATATACAATACAACTTGATTGGTAAATTAGTCCTTGAATTACCTTAATCTGTTTGTAGGTAGAAGAATGGGAAAAAATATTTATGAATCCATTAATATTACTGATTTACCAATCATAATTAATATTTAATTGGCCAGTAACCACATGAATTTTCACACTTGTGATTGGCAAGTCACTTCTATACATCAGCCCCTCTGCTTGTAGGGGAAAATCCTTATCAGTTAGCAGGTCACCTGACAAGATAAGTATATCTCAACACTAAAATGACTTTAGATTCCACATTCAATATCAAAATTGAGTGATTCAAGTTGTTTTGGAAAGATAATTCAACTATAACACAATGAATATATTTGGTGACTTCTTCAGATCATATGACCTATGATATAAATTTGTACCTGACAATTGTTGGATTAATTATATGGATCTCATATTTTACGGGTAAAAAAAGATACTTGAATGACATCCAGAGAAAAGGTTTAGACATATTCTTTCTCATCCACAACCCTAGCCGTCACCAAGGAGGGGATGAGATGAAATCCTCTAGTTTGACGTGAAGACACACTCCATTGTAGATCTAGAGTGGAGACTATAACTATCATTTGAGAGTTGTGATGAGACCAATGAGCTTCTCCTCCATGATGCTAATTTATCCATGATATTCTTCTTCTTCTCTCTCTCTCTCTTTGTCATATACAAATTTAGGGAGTAGATCTTTTCCTGAGTTGTGAAGATTAACCTCATTGTTTTTATCTTGTGCTCTCATGTTATAATTGTTATCCATATGAATTTTTGAATTGATTATTGACTGATTGATTGCATACCCTATAGAGTATATACTATATTGTATAATTGTTAGATTCCTAGATGTAAAGACCTTAAAATTTAGGATCAAAATACCAATCGATATCATTATTTCTCAGATGAGACTACAAAATGGAGTTCTCTGGGACAATGGATTAAGGATCTGTAGGTAGCAAGACCTCGATTCCATGGGGAAATCTATTCTTGTAAATTTAATATGTTGAAATGTTATAAAATTCATTGCCCTGATCTAAGATATCAATATGAATTAGTGATGTAACTTCAAAGAGTGGATACATAGGTAGTGCTGGTGAAACTTGTTATCATAGTAATTTTATCATTAAAAAAATCTTTTTCTCTTAGTTTGATTTCATTTGTGGTATTGTTAATTTAGTTAATCAACTAATCACCAACTCGATCTATCCATGTTAATCACTTTTCTGAATTTGACTATAATTTGAATTGTTCCTAAACACATTGACGCAACCAAACCCACTAAATAGGGTTTTAGGAATGCCTAAAAAGGATTAAACTAACGAACCGGTTTTACTCACTAACTGGGAATCAGTCTTAAATTTTTCTTCCTCTAAATTAAGAGAACTAATAAAACATTATATTAACTTAAAAGATAACATATGATTAAGAATAAACATCTTGTGTTAACAACTAAGTTAAACTATTACATCATAACCAACTGAAGAAACTAGTTCTTGCTTTGAATTACATCAATTATAACTTATTACAAAATTTCTCTCATTTCTCACTCTCTTTTTCAGGATCCAGAGGAAGGATAAGAAACCATCTAACTATTCTAGCTATTTCTCTTGCACCTTATCTGGTCTACTCCTAATGGAAGCTAGCTTCTGCCTCCTCCTATAGAGTTGGCCCCTTACATAAAAAATATTTTAGTTGGTTGATGAGATACTACCTTCGTGCATCAAAAATCAATAAGAAATAATAATAGTTCAGTTGTGTATTGTTAGTAGAACCAAACGTAAAAGGATACAAGAATTGTAACTTAAAACTATAGGCCATGCAATGTGGTAGTTGATTTGATACTAATTTTAGCAAACAAACGATAACCATGCACACACCTTTGAATTCACTTATTATTTTGTAGACCTACATGAAGTGTATGATAGTATTTGGAAGTATAGTAGCAAGCTACGATCTTAATGTACAAGACTTAGAGTAGACTTGGGACTCTAACTCCACTAAACTAGCTCCCTGGCCCGTGATAGGCTTGCCTTGTCTAGCCTCGATAGCTAAATAGCTAGACAGATAAACTAGAGTCCTCCTCTAAACCTAGGTACTCAGGCGAAGATTCAAAGAACTTGTCTTAACTACTTGCATCAGTGGTTCCATAAGGATTGACTTACTAAGTAATAACAGAACTAATCAAACTATATTAGATATAATTGGACATGTTGGGTACTTTATTCAAATAAGGAGACCATTTTTACCGGGTTTAGTCCCATGTACTCCTCTGGTATGCTCCGCCTACCTCATACTAAACTCTACCAGATGGTAGGCATGTTTCCTTCATTATGCAGACCTCTGTGATGGACTCTACCAGTGTTCATGGCATCTAATGTCTAGTAATTTTTTAGTTTCACAAGTAATATATTTGTCTTGATAATTCTAATTTTTATTTGTACTTATATTTTCCCTTTTCACTTGCTAAATTCTGACATATAATAATCCATTGGCTTCAATAAAAAGTCCACTTTAACTGATATTTAAGCATAATAATAACCATACTTCAAACTATTTGTTGATTTTTATTTGTGCGACTAGCATAACTATCAATAAGCGATATGATTGTAACATAATTATACTAAATAGTTTAGAAGTTCAACCAAAATCACATATCATCACTTTATAAATTTCAAATCTTTCATCAACAGACAAATTAGTACATATGGATAATTATTTAAAGCTAAATTACTATAAAATTAGAGTTTATAGGTATTTTCCACTCACATGTTTACGTTGTAGATTATGACCACGTGTATGAACTTGGTATACTTTACATATCAGTCTACAAATCTTGGATGTGAGCTTATGACCTAAAAAAACTTTGAATAGCCTGGTAGTAGGTAAACGAACCTAAAAGAAGCTTGCTGGAGGTAGAAGACAAGGAACAAAGATAAAAAAAGCCTCTTGTCACTGAAATGGAGGGTTCCATGCAAGAGACCATAAAAATAAGAAGAAATTTATGGTTAAAACTTACTTACCAATTCTAATATAATACAAAACCATTGGTTTCATCCACATTCCATGTTCCTCCTCATGTTCTTCCTAGGAATAGCCTTTGTAATTTCCCTCTATAATCACTCTAGGGTTTTTAGGAGAGAAAAGGATTTTCCATGCAAGAGAACATAAAAATAGGAAGAAATTTATGGTTAAAACTTACTTACCAATTCTGATCTAATACAAAACCATTGGTTTCATCCACCTTCCATGTTCCTCCTCATGTTCATCCTAGGAATTGCCTCTATAATTTCCCTCTATCATCACTCTAGGGTTTTTAGGAGAGAAAAGGATCTAAAAATGAAGCTAACACATCTTTTTTAATCAGTTTTCATCTAGTATATATAGAGATCTAAGATTTCCATGATTGGTTGAGCTTAACCGTAGTGCAACCAAACCATTAGAAGGCAAACCTTCAGTTGATGTTGTGTCGATTGTTCTCTTTGAAAGCCAATACATCGATTGGCTCTACCTTGAGTAGGCACTAGCCTTTGGTCTGGACAACATTTGGTGGTCACCTTCGACCGTCACACCTTTTTCTGAGGGTTGTCAGTGCAACCATTATTTTACTAAAACTATCAATCTATCATACCTATTGTAGGCACTCATGGACAAGCCTTTGATTGTTGCTTGTCCTTCAATTGGTGTCTCCTAAAAACATTTTAGAAGACAAAACCTTCAGTTACCAGACTTTTGGTTAATTTTTGACAGAAAAACTATATGTAGGCCACTATCCTGCCAATCATTGGAATGTGCTTCCTCACGAACAATTGGAAGGTGCTTCTTCTCGCTAAACCATTGATTTGTACACTCCGCGAGACCTTCATTTCAAAACCATCAGTAGACAACTCTCTAGAACCATCAGGCTAACCATCGTTAGACAAATTAACAGGAGCCCCTTGAATCTAAGAACATGTAAAACCTTCGATCTTTATCCACGGATTGTCAATCAATAGAAACTCCTTAGAAAACTGAAAAGTGTAACTTCTACGTATCAACTCTAATTTAATTCATTCTTGTTTAGGTGGATTCATGATCAAATTCTCTATAGTTCTATATTAAATCTTATTTTGAATATTGAGAATATAACTAATCACAAGATAATTAAGATAATAACAAGCATAATTAATATTAAGGTTATTTTTTAACTCTATGATTACCAATTAAGATTTATCTGGGTTGTAACACACATTGTCCTTTGGGTTCAATCTTAAAGATATACTATGATAAGACCCATATGCTTATGGGTGGTGATTATTGCACGTTCGATTAGGTAAAAGCTTAGGGATTTTCCCCAGGTGAATTTGTCAGTGCAATCATTTACCACATCACAAAGCCACTGGGAAGAAGAATGTAGAGGCTAGAAGGACCAAGAAGACCCTCAAGTGCATTAAGATTTAATCCACTACATAAGGGAAGTTTGGTATTTTCAATCTCTCTTAGAGGGATTTTCGTGTTGGAGCCATGTGCTAATGTGGCATAGGGCAACTAGCTTAGGCCCAACCCATGGCATTTTAGTAAAAGGTTATTAATGCTATTTTGGCAATTTCCCATTGGTCTATAGAGGTTTAACTTACATAAAATGTAGTGAATACATCGTAGCTCATAAAGTAATGATATTATCTATCAATTTTCCCACCAAAATGTGTATATAACTATTAAAAAAGTTTGGATACCGAGTTAGGATCCGACTTCCAAAAGTATAAGTGATACATGAATCTAATGTAATTATAATATAAAACCCTATATTTGATAACTAGGATGTTGAATATAGTAATATGTTTATTTTGTGATAATACATGATATTGTTAAATATAACGATATTCCAAGATGATGATGATGATAATGATCACTTAGGGTTCTAATACATAAATAAAAGAATTAGGGTTTTAAAACCAATGGTTGTAACATGATATGGTATTAATCCACATAATTTGATCTAGGTATTCTTATTAACATGTTATGTTTAACCTTTGAATTAGAGTTACACCTCTAATTATGACTCTTAATCCATAGAGTCATGATGTGATGGAATTGGGATTTGATATCCTTATTCCTAATCAGGACCCCAATATTACCCGAAATCCTACTAAGGACCTAATCTAGACCTAAATAGTATCTTGTGAATGTTTAATCACACTTTAGGGTTACACATACATACAAATAATGTTTATTGATTACGAATTTCTTGAATATACACTTAATGATTGGACCGCACAAATTATATGAATAATACTACATGATTTTGTATGAATAAAGTATGTGGTTATTTATAAATAATTTTATATATTGAATTTTGAAGTTTATTGAGGATCTATTGAAGTTCAATGAAATATATCGTTGGATTTTTGTTTACTTCATGATCATCATCATGCTAGTATGACTATCACACAAAGTAAACTGTGAAGTTCTGAATCCTAGATTACATATATCAAGGAAGATCCACATAAGTTCAAGGATGGATAGTAATTACACCCTGAGATAGAACACCAAGAACGAGTTAGGATATGCAATGAAAACACAAGTTCATATGTACAACTATTTGATTGTGAGCATTATATGTTGTTATTATACATGCATATTGTTGTAATATCACAAGGATGATCAACTAGGTAGTCTTTGTATTTCTTCTCAAGTATATGTTAGTTTACTTTATGAAATTCATGTATCTCTTTAGAAGAGCCTTATTATACATCTAGCAAACAATTTTTATTTAATTACTAAAAATTGTTGATTATTATTTGTTATTTGTTAGATCTGAAAATTTTAGATACCGTCTCGACTTAAAGGTCCACTTTGATTGGGTGACACTCAATAGTGGGGCTCGTTGTAGCAACTATAATTAAGATTAACATGTTAAATTTGGTTAAGTTAAAAATATTCAAATAGAATTACTTAGAGAATAAGATGACTAGGTCAGATTTCACACTAGATCTTTGAAGAAAATGAAATTACCTAAAGAAACCAGTGTTGTGTTACATATAGAAGTGTGTTGTCCTCCCAATGGGTGTAATCATGACCAGTAGAAGACAGTCGTACTACACATGTGATGACGAAGGACGATACACAACCATGCACAACTCAGAGAAAGTTAGGTATTGCCACCCAATATATCACGAGTTGGAAAAGGAAGGAAACACACAATGAGTTATCACTTGCCCAGAGGAAGAAATCTTCGCTCAGGGCTGATACGGTGACGGATTACTGGATGAATTGACGGTCCTCATAACACCAAGCACAACCTCAACTTGTATGCTTTATTCATCATGAGCAGTTGCAAATTGATTTTCTTTTTCAAATCATGAGCACTAAAGAAAGTTTTGACAATGGAGACTACTCCTAAAAATCTAAATAAATGCCTTCGCAGAGGCACGAGCACTAAAACAAAAACACTAACTAGTGGGATTCAGTTCGTCCAATCTATGAATGTGTAAAAAATAATTATAACAATATGGAAAGTAGACGGTTAATATGTTATGTCGCCACTCCTTTATGAATGCTAAAACTAATCTTTTGAAACGCTATATCAATTGATTTGGCATCCGAATATTTTTCTATATAACTTTTAAACCCTCTTTTGAAGCTCAAAAATCTCTAATACTAAAACTTTAAAGGCATGTTTGTTTCACCCCACTCAGGAAAGGATGGGAGTTCGAATCCCATTAAAAATTGAATCTCGTGTTTGGTTGGTGTCAAAGGTCAAGTTGAGATGGTACACAAGAAGTATTCTGAGTCCTAAGCACAACGGATTCGGAGTTCTCCAACACCCCTAGGTACTGGCTCTGGAAATAACCCCGACCGCCTTTTGTTGCGTTCCGACTTAGGGCTCGTTTGGTTGCATGCTCTTGCAACACATTGGATGAATTGTAAAACAGGAAATAGAAAACGTGAAATTGAACTGCATGTTCATTCATTTGGTTGGATGAATCTCCATCTCATCTCTTATATTTTCTTATGTTTGGTTGTAGGTAGATTAATGCTTCAGTTACCAACCCGAAATTATTTTGACATTTTTCTCCTATTGCGTGGCTGTTCACATTTCCAATTAATAATGTCAAAAACTTTCTCTACGACCGTCCTCTTCTCCAGTACGTTTAGCTGACCACCATGTGAGCAGATCTGCATGCCATTGTTACCTGCCGTCTATTGGCCTTTTGAGGGTAAATATGATCAAAATAACAGCTTATGATCCTGCTCCACACCTACAGACGAGGAGCGTAGAATCTCTAGTAGATGATCCAGATCATCGCTTTGAACAACAAGGGCAAAGGGATAATTTAACCAACTTTCACAGCCAAGGAAAATTAACTGCGCTCAACACGGACGCGGTCCGTTTCCAAGCATTTTGTACGTGATCCCACCTAATCGTGAGGTTCATTTCCACACTGCGGGCCGGAGTTACGTCCAACCAAACACATTACGTTGGAAAACACAGTGAATCAGAACAGCATCCCTTCATTTACAGCCCAACCAAACGTGGCCTTAGCCTAAAAACGTCTGATCGAGATACTGACCGTGTGGCGCTTCCCCCCAGACTACTAGAGCGGCGTCCATGTTTCCTTCAACCTCCTCCTCCGTAAGGCACGCCGTCCAGTCATCTATCTTCCTTACATCAGGTGGCCTTCTCCGTGATGAGCAACCGCTTCCGCCATCCATGACGGGCATCATCTATTCTCCGTGTCGTCCTCCTCCTCTGTGAGAGGTGACCTCCTCATCCGTAACAAGAAGGCTTCCGCTCCCACCTCACTCCGTGAAGCTTCTGAATTAGTCGTCTTTTACTCAACTCCCTGCAAACTTGACTTTCCGCAGAGACATTTCAAATTCTGTGTCCATGAAGTACCGGTCACCTACAGCCCCTAATCCCTCACACCAGTGGTCAGTAGACTGGTTCTCCATTACATTTCTAAAGATGTCAACCACCTAACTTAATTCTCCGAAGCCTCCTCCCACTACCAAAAAACATAGTATAGATGACTATGTAAAAAGTGACGCACTTTAGGTGACATGTTTGTACATGACTTATAATCTGAGTAGGCCTAGGTAAAATAGATGACATACATTTTTGTATATTTGAAAGAGTGACATACTTTATGTGACATGCATGTATGTCACGTGTAGTCTGTACAACATAGGTGACAGACATTTTATCATACTTGAAAGGGTGACACACTATAGGTGACATACACTTGAATCACCTATGTTCTAATGGGGGTTTACACATGTATATGAGTCAAGTGTAATATACAAGGAGACATAACATTTAGGTGACATGTATGTGTGTCACCAAAGTTATAGATGACATAAATTCATGTCACCTAACCTTAGAATTTTTACAGAATTACTATGAGAGGACATTATCTTGATATGGGCCTTGAATTCTCACAAATACATTACAGGGGACCTGTTGTTAGAGGAAATTCTCGTGATATTGGCCCCAATCCTCACATATGCATTTTTAGAGAATTGTTGTGAGTGGACATTATCACGATATGGGCCCCAGTTCCTAAGAAATGCATTGAAAGAGACTTTTTATGAGAAGAAATGTGTCATGGCTCCTCCTGAGTGTATTTTTGTTGGAATATATCAACACTTATTTGGTCACCATGCGCTGGACGATGATGCGATGTGAGGGCGTCAAGCCGCTGCATGTGACATGGGCACCGACGACGATTCTCTTTGGCTCCCACCTACCTCTGATTAATTATTGCACCTTCTCCAGTGTCGTTCATGGCAGGGGTTCTCCGCTCGTCTTGTTCCCCCACACCATAGTATCCAGATCCGACTTACCATAGTGTCTCCCGAATGCGGACGGAAGGCGACCAGAAAGGTTCGACGATAAGTTCAAGTCTGATTCAACTTATCAACTTTTGTTGGACTTGGCCATACCGGTAGTGGCTGCCCTTTTTTTGGCAACCACGCCCATAGAAGAAAGGGATTAGGGCAAGAACATGCTCGGAGCATCCCTGGTGCCTAGTCGTCCAGGTCTCAACGCATCGAGGATCGATACGATAGAGTCCAGCATCGATCCCCGGAGGCGGCAACCCATACACGGTTCCTACAGTCGTGTGTTAAGAAGGCTTGGCACTGGTCAACCCAGTAGGAAGGAGTGCCATGTTGGCCGCCATACATGAGAGGGTTCCCTCCATGTCTCAGTTCCGCTCTCTTTAATGGCAAAATTCAGTTTTCCCACATCGGCAATGACACATTATGATCGTCTTGGTGCATCACAAGTGAACAACTGTGATGTTGTTCCTGTGGTCCTTTATCGTGCGGGACCTACATCCTGCATGGTTGGACCTGCTACACAAGTTTCATGTCCTTTTAGGAGCCTCCATACATGTCGCGGCAAACCGTTAGCAGCTAACAGTTTTGGTAATTGTCTTTGGGTTGTTCATATATCTTCACTGAGTCATGTTGATGGAATCCATAAGGCGTTGCAGTATGCAGATGTTTGGGAGGTCTTGGTGTTTGCTCTTTGTTCTTCCAAGCATTAGATGTGTGGTGTCTGCCTTGGCATCGTGCCATGGTCTAAAGCATGTCTTCATCAAGCTTCTGATGGATCTGATGTTACTACCATTCTACCTCGATAGCCTGGTGAGACATCACTTGATGTGATAGTTGGTTTTCTTGATCCCATCAATTCTGGCTTTCCAGATTCTGTTCCTTGCACCCTGTCAGCTCGTCAGCGTATTGAGCCACCACCTCTGCCTGTCGACCGACTATAGCTCGACACAGATCTTCTAGATTTTGTCTTCCACACGGGTGTCCCTGCCGTAAAGAGTATCCCTCTTCTTTATTGTTTGCCCTTTGCTGACACTCTTTGTGGCAACACATCCCTTTGCTGACACTCTTTGAACCGTACCGTTCAAATCCAACCTTCGGTTACGAAACCCAAGACGGTGCCATACAAGGTCAATGGAAGAGCCGGACTCCACGACCTCCCACCTCATGGTCAGTACATGAGTACAACACAAGCAGGACCGCAGTCACATGCTGAAGTGGTCTAAGCCACAGGGTTAGCTCCATAGGCTACCCATTCTCTAGCCCGCCTTGGTACAGGTCACGGCGCTAGTAAAACTGAGCCACGGGCCTGATCACCGTGCTCTGAGCCATGAACGCATTCATGCTCCATTCATCACATATCCTGAGCCATGGGCCTGTTCACCATGCTCTACACACATATCTGAGTCTGCAACCAAAGTTACACTCTTACCTCCTCATTTTCAGGCTAGGAGCAACCTACACATATTCAACAATATGCGCTTCCAGGTTAACCCGTAGGAAAACCTGTTTCACCATCACCAAGTCCTGACGATGATGGATCTATGGCCAGGGCAAACTACATGATGTGTTTCACTGTGCTTAATTAGTATCTTTTAGATGGATTGCAAGATTCAACCAAGTTGTATGACATGCAAGGTATAACAGAAAGTAAAGAACATTATATTATGATCTATTCATATCAACCTGATCCATCTTAAGGATCCAACATCACATGTTACCACTTGGCCTCTTGCCAACCATCCAGATCCATCTTAAGGATCACCACATACCGCAGGGTCTCAACCCCTCATCATGTACTGTCACTGCCTCTTAAGGCTCACATCATCATCATGGGACCAACACATCACATACATAATCTTATAGAGCAATTATCAAAGTAATGTTACTCATTACATATGTCACATAGCCCTTTCATGGCTAAGTCATCACCTGCAATAATTGTAGATTCAACATAAGGAATATGCTCACTATCATGAAATATCATTCAAGATAATCTAATTACCAGTATGACAGTTATTTGGTAATCAAGTATGTTAAGTACATCATTAAACAACCATACTGATACTTACCCTTATATCGAGATTGTACAAACAATCAGGGTATATAGAGATCATGTTGTGTTTACAGAACCAACACTATTGTTAACAAGGTCATTACTATGTCATCAACTATTGTCATCTTTATCATGAAGCAACCTTCAATGTAACTGTCACTTAGCATCATTATTACCAACATTATTATCATTAAACAAACTACTAGAGTAGTTATCATCATCTTCTTTATCATTAACAATTAAGCATAAGGGTCACATCATGCATCAATTACATGAGGGCTAACATCATATACATTACTATCATTAGCATCCTTATTGTTTGCAAGGCAACATATTACATATTGATGATATCACAAACACCACCATCGTTTTATTGGTTAATGTATAAACATCCACTTCTATCACATAAGGAACCGTCACCAAAGAAATTCATACCCTCACTATAGCCTCACAACCCTCATCTAAAACCTATCATCCAACATGGGTATCGGCCAACCTCACTAACCCTATCGACCATCACCCACTACTACCCTATCGGCCAACACACTCTACTAACCCTATCGACCATCACACCCATGCACATGTAGGGTATCGCCCAACATGGCTATCGGCCATAAGGGTATCGCCCACCATGGTGTCGGCCATCAGGGCACATAGCCTATCGTCCAACATGGCACTACTTGGCCCTATCGTCCACCACATGGACAAGGTGATAACTCAACACAAGAGCACCCATTCTATCGTCCAACTCAAGGACATCCATGTCGCCCAACACCATCAGACCATATCGCCCAACAAGAGAGAGAGAGAGAGAGAGAGAGAGAGTATCTCCCATCTCCAAGAGTACTCATCATATCGGCCAACAAACCCTAGCTCACCCTATTGCCCAACTCAGGGGCAAGGGTATCGGCCAACATAAAAGACTCATCATGTCACCCAACACCAGCTACCATATCGTCCACCAAGGTGAACACCATGCCGTCCAACTCAAAAACAAAGGTGTTGCTCAACCCAAGGAACCATATCGCCCAACATGGTCACCATGTCAGCCAACATAGCCAAATGCATTTGTAAAGATATGGGTCCCAAATCTAGCCAAATGCATTTGTAAAGATATGGGCCCCAAATACACTCAAATGAATTTTTGGGGACTTGTTGTGAGAGGACACTATCATGATATGATACTCGTCATCATTGTCATCATCATCACCATCATCATCCTCATCATCATCTTTGTCATCATCATCCATCATCATCATCATCATCATCATCATCATGTGAGGATGATGAGGATGATTGATGATGATGATGATTGATTGATGATGAGGATCATCATCATCATCATCATCCTCATCACCATCCCTCATCATCATCATCATGATTATCTCATCATCATCCCTCATCATCATCATCATGATTATCATCATCATCCTCATCATCAATCATTCATCATCATCGTCATCCTCATGTGATGATGATGATGATGATGATGAAGACGACGAGGATAATGAGGAGGATAATCATCATCATCATCCTCACCATCCATCATCATCCTCATCATCATCCTCCATCAATTATTTCTCCGTCATGAATATGAGGATGATGATATGGGACATGACACCTCCCAAATGCATTTTTAAGGACTTATTGTGACATGACATTGTCATCATATGCACCATGGCACCTCCCAAATGTATTTTCAAGGACTCGATGTGAGAGGACATTGTCATCATATGGGCCCAAACTTCACCAAAACACATTTTGAGGGAATTATTATGAGAGGATGCTACCAATATATGGGCCATGTATCCTCTTCAATGTGATTTTGATGCGGAAGGTAATGGCATATCCATAAGGAAGTTTTATGTAGTATGATAATAAATATATTGTCCTACTCCTTACTTTTGATGTGCTTTAGTAAGTGTTTCTTTTCTACTAATGTACTTTATGAATGTGTTAGGTAACTCTATACATGGAAAATCTGCCTCAAACATTGTAAACACAAATACACACATAAAACAAAAGGCAAAGTCTATTCAATGCAACTCAGATTCTTCAAGGAGTGATATTTTGGGTATGTTAATTGTAAATGCACCCAACCACCCAGCCTCGTTGACACACACACATATATATCAACTTACTCTATTGGTATTTGAACCATGTAGGTTCTGTATAGTATCATAATTTTTACTTTTTTTTACTTGATGGCAGAATTTTTCTCAGATTTTTGTTAAGTCTTTAACAAATGATTATCACCTTTTGGTTAAATAGGAAATATGCAACGCAACAAGAGGGTATCAATTACTCCAAAAGATATTGAAGCATATGGAGAAATAAGTGCATCTGCCTTTGGTTTCAATTTGAGCGATGATGAGACAGATGAATCTCACCACCATGAAGATCTAGGTGAGTTATCTGTCGAATTGTATGTAACTACTTTTGGTATTATTCTCATTCTATCACTTACTACAAATTTGAATTCTTTGTTTAAGATGTTGAAGATGAGTTGATTGTTAATGGTACTTCAGAAATCCATTTTTCAGGTATTATCTTTATTGGAACTATTTCTTGTTGTGTAATAAATCCTTGTAACCTACTGTTGAGACAAACAATTTATGGCACAATTAAAAGAAACTGAAAATGAATTGCCTATCCATGGAACTTCAGTGATTAGGCTCACAGGTAACATTCTTAAGACATTGTTATCAAGGGACACACCTTGATCCACTAGTCTTCCATGGAGAGGGGTTGATTCTTGGGTGTCTAGTTCCTTTGCGTACTAGGAAATTGCCTTGTCATTTTAGGATAAAATATCACATCTTTCATCTCACACACTTGTATAAATTTCAAATTGTACATAACAATATAAGATGGTGACAATCTTGAAGATGATTTGCATGCTGAAGAACAAGTTAGAATTGATGAATTGGATCAACAGGAACCCAGATGTGAAGAAGGTAGTGCATTTAACTTGAATGTATATTAGTATATTTTTGATTTGGAATTGAAACTTTTTAATGACTCATCCACTTCTAAGAAAAAAAACAAGGGGATGCACGACATACAAAGCTGTTGCCCCCCCAAAAGGTAAAAAATGGAAATGCAAAGTTTGTAGCGACTTGGGAGTTCCTGTTGGAGATGAAGCTTTAAAGTTAGCAGAATGGCTAGGCATACATGCTAGACAAGTAAAGTACTTTCCTATTGCTGAAAATTGGGGACAACGACATGAGAAAAGTTTTGCAAATGTGTTGGCTTCTCTAAAGGTATGCAACATGTATAATTATCAATATTAATTTATGATTCTGTGTTGAGTTGATGTCACTAGTAAACTATTATTCAATTCTTCGTGTAGGATGATTTTGACTTTGTAATGAGGGATGGGCATAGCAAAGCTCCTCTAGATGGTGTTTTTTCATGGTGTAAGGTGAGAATTCAACGAGAAATTAGGACATGGAGGCACAATTTGAAGATGAAATATTATCATGCCGACAAGACACTTGAGGAACAACTGCTGACAAGTGCAGACAAAAGGATTTCTGATGCTCAATGGGCAGAACTGTTGAAATATTGGGACAAAGATGAAACTAAGGTGGTGTTACAATATAAAACATTTATAATTGATTGTAATATTATGATTTCAGTACTATTTCTACCATTTCAGCTTTTGGCGACAAGAAACAAGGATAGCCGAAGTGTTGCAGGACCCACATATACCGGTGGACCTATTTCAATAGCAACCCTCCGATACAAAGCGGTAAGCCTTGTTAATATTCTATTTTGGTGTTACTTTTTAGCTTTGGATATATGTATTTTGATTGCCATGCAACCCATAAAATGTTTAGAAGGAAGAAGAAGGAGAAAAGTTTACAGAATACAAATCATATGTTGGAGCTCATTTAGATCGAAATAATAACCCTCCGAATGAGAGGACAAAGACTTTACTTGTAAGTGATACAAATAATATTTGCTACTAAATATCTTTCTCAATTACTTGCTATATTTTCCTCTTTTTTATGTATATTAGAGGCAAGTTGCTCAAGCTTGCTTGGAAAAAGGGGTTGAGGAAACACAAGACCCATTGGAATTTGGATCTGCTATGGATGGCGCTTATGGCCCACATCGTGGAGGGTATGAAAGAGGATACGGTGCTGGAGTGTCTCATAGAAATTTGCAAAATAAAAAAGCCAAACAAGCTCTACATTCAGCTGTGACAGATCTTCAACAACAACTACAAGACAAGAATGAAGAGCTTGCTGACGCTAAAGCTAAAATAGCAACATTGGTATAATTTTTATGTTGAATGATATTTATCTATCCATACAAACTCAATTTTGTTTATGTGTCACTAGGAGAGAAATCTTGGAAAGAGGCATATGATGGATAGGAGGGAGGCATTATGTCAGAAAATGCTCCGTAAAACGGTAAATGAAGTGTTTCTATGTCTTCATATAAAAAATTATTTTCATGAGTAAATATTACATAAAGATAATATATACATCTATTTTTAACTTGTAGGGACTATCTACGCGCATGTTGCATGCTTCGGCTCTATCAGAAAATGAAGATCCAACTTAGTTCGTAGAAAGTTAATGGCATCCTTTATGCCAAATTTAACAATTAGTGGAAATATTTGGATGACTTGATAGTTAGAAATTTTCATATATGACCAAACAGTAGTATATGTTACTTGGACAATCATGCATTATTTGTTAATAGTATAGCTAACATATATATAGTTTTTAGACACATCATCTCTCTATTATAATTATATTTGGTTTGTAGTTATGTTTCCAAATTTTGGATGTGTATTTTTCTAGCATGTGAAATTCATACCCCCTTTGGACGATGCACATGATAAAAAACATGCATTATGTTCTTGATCAACACAAAATGATGAATTAGTGTGTTTGTGTGTGCTATGTGTATTTCCTTTGTTCTTCCGAAGGGGGATTAAATGATGAATTAGTGTGTTTGTGTGTGCTATGTGTATTTCCTTTATTCTTTCAAAAGCAGCCATGTATAGAATCATTGGTGGCTATGAGAAGAAATACAAGGTATGATAATTAGGGACCCATTTTAAGGCATCCCACCTACAACCTAAGGGGGCTAGGTGGGAGCCATGGTATTTTGTAAGAACAAGTGTAGCTATCGTAGTTAACTAATTCTTTTTCTTTTTGGCTTCATATCACATAGATGAAGGATGCTCAAGTGAATACTCGACCAGAGCATGATCTCGATTGCCATAGTTGATGCAAGCCAAAGGTATAACAATCATTTGATGATGATACTAATTGAATTTAAGAAAGCACTTGTTCATAAATGCAATGTAGCACCTGCTTGGACAATGTCAAATATGGACTGTTCTATTTATAGTCTTTATACTGAGTTATGTATGCTGCAAGGTTTATTTTACCAGGTTGCTGCTCCTGTATGCCCCAACCGTCAAAAAAGTGAAAATTTCACATCCTCTTTAGTTGGATATGATATTGGGATCTTTACTTCATAAAACAACAACCTTGTGAATCATCTAAATGTTGAGCAAAATCAAAACTGTCAATGATTTTCCCTTCAACAATTATCTTTATTCACACTCTTGTTTAACAGAGTGAGCCAAAGTTAATTCTTTTTACCCTTGAGCAGGGCCGGCCTTAGATTATATCATATCTACATATGAAATAAGCAAGAGATATAGGACATAGTACTTCTTCATCTCTTGATGCCAAGTTCCAAAAGAAATAGGAGAAAGCATGTCTCAGAATCTCCAATTAGGAGCATCTTTCCAGAAGGTATCCTTTTCATATTTTTTTTGGAAATATTTTGATTATGGCTGAAAATGATTTGATCATACAAGGTGTGGAAAAAATCATATGTTAATGGATTTTCACTGCTTATAACTGGTGGGAATTTGTTAATGCTTAGACTTTTTTCTTACCGGAAATATTGTTACGAGTCTAATTTTAACTCTGACGTTAACTATCAATCCGGTAACTAATTCAGATTGCTAAAGTTTATGGCTAAGCACAACCCTCTCTAGATTATGTTTGGTTCATGGACATGATATAATTTTGACTGCACTAAGTACTTTGTTTCCTCATTGACTTCTTTTCTATAATTAATAACATGAAATCTGTATAATGGTTGTACTATCTTTCAACTTTAACCTTAACACTATAGTTTTCACATGATGATTGTGAAAATGAAAAGTGGGAATGCACTCATGATTCACCTTTTTATTACTCTTGGCAAGGAATTGCACAAAATTAAACAACGCAATAGTAGGTTGTCAATTATTTGTGTTTTTCCCTGCTAAAATAAGTGTTATGTTTACATTGAGTTAAGTTGGAGATAAGCATGACTCTCACGTTCTTTGTTGTATTTCCTTTTCTTTACCAGTGCAACTCTCCGTCTCCACATTTAAGGTTAGAGTGAAACTCTCCCTAGATAGAGATTAGTAGGGAAATATGGATGGATTTTCAGGTAATGCAAGACAGGTTGATTGACAAACCCTTGCTTATTAGTTGCCATATTTTTCTTTTTTATGGTTCATATTGATTATCAATATGTTATTTTCCTTCTTTAACAGATTGTAAGAACTTATTACATATGATGAGATGGAAGTCAGATAGAAATCTCTCATTTGGAGGTTATCTAGAGCATAAAGACTTCTGGTGCCAATCTTCCAAATAATAATCTTGAAATATCCAGGCTCATCTGCAGGTACTTGTTTCTTTTGTATCATGCTTCTAAGATTGTTTGTAAATGACTTGATATTTTAAGTCATAGTATAATAGAAAAATCCACTTGATATTTAGAAACAATGTTTTTCACTACTATGCTATTTTTAACAATCATATTTCACAAGTTCACTGCATGATGTAGATTAATTTGATTTTTCCTTTTTTGCAGCAAATACCAAGAAGAGATGGTCCTCCTATATATATAAATAGTTGGCATGTGGTCAAGAGAAAAATGCCCAAATGTTTTCCCTCTTCTCTCTAGTCTCATCCCTGCCCTCTTTGCCACCCTTTGTCCCCTTCTCATTTTCCAGAAGTTGCACCCACCTTCCGATCTCTCAACCTTCCCTTTCAACTTTGGGGGTAATTATCTGTGCCTGTACAGTTGTGGTCGTGATCAACATGGAGATGCAGTTCAGAAACAAAGGAGCCCAGCCCATGCCTATATTAGAGTAACTCTCACACGCTTGATTAAGGGGTGGAACCTTCGAGGATGATTAAGAAGTTCAAGGAGAAATGGAGGAGCAAAAAGATCCCCTCTCCCCTTATCGGCTTATTAGGTATGATGTTCGATGTTGTTTCTAGTTTTTCCATTGTAGTTGGACCAATGTACTTGTATTTTTTCACAATTATGCTGCTACTTTTTCCTTTATAGTTGACTCTCATCGTCTAGCTCACTTCTCTTTGGATTTAGGATGGGACAAACAGATATGCCCTCTCACCTTGCAAATGTCGGCAAGCCCGTGACGAGGCTGGACAGGGCATCGGTCATCCATGACAGCTACATATGGGAGTACCCGTTCCATGAGATAGTCAAGCTGTCTCAAGATGTTAAATACAGTGAGATCATCAACAATATCTACTGGTTCGTTCTCTCATTTGCCAACCCTCAAAACCCATTTCCTCCATTTTAATTGATTGGTTCATTGCCACTTCCGCATACTCAAACTACAATGCTACTAGTATGGAAAAACATGGCTGGTGTCCACGACTATTGGTTGCTCAGTTGTTGATACAAATATTTCCTTCAACTATTCAAAAATCATTGTTAGTATGACATAAAAGCACAATGTAAAACAAAGTAGTGATACACTATATTTAGAGAGTATATGTTTTTATACCCATACCACAAAATTCTTACCCCATAAGTCACAAAAGCTTTACCAATTTATATATGTTGTTCATCAATGAACCGCCATTTGGTTTGGACTTAGCATACTGTCTTTATTTCCATCCCTATATAAGATGTACTCACTGGGTATATAATGAGAAAGACAACATCTTCGTATGAGATCATGTACCAAACATGTAGTCCATGTTAACTTACTATATTGTAAGTAAACTAAATGTTCTTGGATGCTTTCCATGTGAAGTTACTATGTTATAAGATATAATTACTCTTTTATTCGTCATTATCTACATCAATAGTTTTAACTTCTTCAAACATGTGTTGTATCAGGTTGGGTACAGAGCGACACTGAAAAGAAAATGAGTTACACAATACAATTGTGCTATTCAATCAAGTCAGATGCATTTTTCAACATGTGTTTGCAAGTCATCAAAAAATACATTGATATATTAGTCCTTACAATAGAAGTGGGACGTAAGTATATATACAATTTGGATTGTTTTATGTTAGCATCTACAAATTTTTATCTCACTCAACTTAACCATCCCTTAATATACAATTTCTAGATCTGCTTGTGCATCCCTCTAACAAAGATGATGTTCATGATGGTGTTTGTGGACATTCCCGTACTGACTCTGAATCTCACCAAGTTGCCATTGTCCAAAAGGCTGCAACTGAGACAACCTATAACATTTCAAAGGTAACTGTTTATAATTTGGTTGATTGCCAAGTCATTGTTTGCTGAGCTTATAGCTCGTATAGCTAGATTGTCTTCTCTTTACATTTTGGGTCATTGATCAGACTGACTCATAATTGCATGAATGAGTCAATCTCATTTTCAGATGGACATGGCTTCCATTGTCAAGGACGTCATCGACTACACTGAGCACCTGCAGCAGCAAGAGAGGGCCATGATGGCGGATATCTCAGTGATAAGGCTAGCAGCAGGAGTTGTTGGCGGTCTGATTTTCAATGATTCACATGGCCTGCCAAAAATAGCAGAACTACTTGCCGGGCCAAGAACGACCAGAAAGAAAATGAGGGAGAACGTGGATGCCGCCCCATTTGCTGCAGTCAACTCTTGTCATCATCCATACCATCAAGTAAAACGTCCTACTACTACTTGCAGTCCCCTTCATCTTGTGGAGCTGAAGGTGATCCCTGCAGGGGAGGGCATCTGGCTGGTCAGCCTCACCTGCATGATGTAGATGGACACAATGAGGGGCCTCCGTCAGGTTTTCCATTCCCTCGGCCTCAAGACCCTCAACTGTAGCATCAGCACGACATCTGACAAGGTCCTACACACCATACCGGTGGAGGGCGACGAGTTGGAGATTGGCAGGATACAAGAGAGGATATGCAGAGCTGGAGATTGACAGGATACAAGAGAGGATACGCAGAGCCATTACAACACAAAACATTATTTTTGTCAAAATTTTCTGCCAACATTTTCTTGCTTGATGGAAGGTCTCTCTTGGATTGTCAGACACAGGCCTTAAAAAGTGACGAGTCAACAAAATCTATGGCTAAGCATGTAAAGAGTGACAAGTTACTTTATCCCTATGATAATGACAGATCCCACAAGAGAATAAAAATCAATTTATCTCATTGTCAAAGTGATGGTATCTGTTCTATATGTCAAGATGGCAGCACACTGATCTTATGAGACTACTGTCTATCTTCATATCACTTAAGTTGCATTGGTTTAGAGGATGTACCCGAAGGAAAGTGGTTCTGTCCTTGCCGGTGTGGTATTTGTGGCCTTGGCGAATTCAATTGCAACTCCACACAATTCACAGATGAGACAAAATTGTTTTGCGATCAATGTGAACGAGAATATCATGTTGGATGCTTAGAGAAATGTGCATCAGGTGCAATAATAAGTTGTCCCAAGGGGTATTGGTATTGCGACGACGCCTGTTCCAAGATTTCTTCCCAACTCCATCTTCTGGGAGTATCTAACCCAACAAATGCAGAAGGTTATTCATGGGCAATTCTGAAGTCAGACAATGCTAAATTTGATAATGAGGCATTTACTAATGAGACAGTGATCGAGCATCAAAGCAAGCTGTGTGTCGCACTGGATGTGTTGCTGAATTGGTTAAATTTTTGGGGTTTCTATACTTTGCTGTTGGAAAATTTTGTAATTGATATATGTAGATAATGTACACGAGAAGGAACATGTTGCCACTTTTTTATTGGTGTCCACAAAGTACCAATGTACAAAAAATGAGATCTTATATATAATTTTTTACTTTAAAACTATTTGGTTGCAATTCATTGTCGCTATATATATATGTGTGTAATTTCTATCTTTTGTTAGGCAGTACATGTACATATACGTATATACATGTCTGTACATATATACATGCCTATGACGTATTAGCTTTTTGAGAAAGATTGTCTTCACTACTAATGAAATATGTGACATCAATGTGTGTGGTTCTTTCAATGTGGGTGATATACTATGATGTCATGTATTGCCATGTTTTGGAATGTGAAAACCACTAATAGATGACGTTTAATCAAATAGGCTATATTGCACAAAGGCCACTCTAAATATGTGACATATATTTTTTAGGTAATGGGTAATCATGTCACCTTTTCAACAAAAGGTTACATATTTGAATGTCATCTATGCCCTATTTTTCAGTAGTGTCGTTACCCAATAAATCACCTTCTTCTTGCTCACTCTACACGCAAGCCCAAGCGCCAACGGAAAAATGTCATTTACAATGGAACCGGGGGGGGGGGGGGGAGGGGATGATTGTTCTCCTCTACAAATTGATTTTTGAGTAATGGAAAACAGCAAATCGACGGTATGGCCATTATTATGGCTGGTGTTAATATCTGAACTATACAATTTTCTAGGCAAGTGTCAGCCTGAACGACGGTGGACCGAAGGGACAAAGTTACCAATCCTATTCGGTGTACGATCCAAACGCATGATATGATGTTAAATATTCCATCCTTCACATATGCCATCCTATCAAGTTCTACGTTACAACCTACCGTAATCCTTTCCTGCAATCGAAACATACCATAAAGGTATTAAACTCAAAAGGTATGATAACGTATTAAATATCGATAAACTTTCTCACTTTGACCACTTTTACGGTGGGTGGCAGCTTCCAAGTCCACAGTAAGTTCCAGATTGTTTAGCGTAATGCAACTCTTGGATTGGTCATTGACAGCTAGATTGAGTGCGGCACATTACATCGTTAAGCGTTTCAGCTTTACGGCCTTCCTTCTTGGGGTCGAAAGTGGTCTGGAGAGCGCGATCGTGATCACTTCATCTTGAAATGGTTGTTTTCCTCCTATTGCATGCGTTCGAGGCTTCACGCCCAGTTGTTGCTATCACATGTTTTTTAAAACAAAAAGAAACCTTATAAAGATGCAATTCAACTGAGAAACTAAACGTGGTAGAACAGAAACCCCGCTTCTGATAAATGGAAGGAACCAAACGCACATGATAACGTCATATCCCCGTACTCCTCGTGATTTGATCCCCGTGATTTGCCAACCCACGTATATATACAAATATTGTTATTTCATAAAGCATATCTTATAATCAGCCGTGATATCCTTGTCGTCGTAGTCATCGTGATTCATTTCTTTGTTTGTTCTCCATTCATGTGATCATGTGATGTGAACCTAAACGGTTGGAAAGTTTGAGTTGGTTTCTAGATAAGAACTACAGCTTATATTCATCAAGTTTCATAACCAAGTTGGTGACACATATGACAGGCACATGTACTGGATATCTTTTTAGATATCGAAGTAAATTGAATATTTCGGGTCACACTCACGGTAACGGACAACATTAGTATTACTGGTAAAGCCAGAACTTATGTTTACGACGTTGTGTCTATTCTTATTACTTGTGACACTTGGTGTACGGAGTTGTGAGCAGTTGTTGCACTTCTGCACCCATTCGTGCACCTCAAATGGAAGCTTTTAACTATGATCTACGTCATAGAACCAATTGGTTCCATGAGAAACAAAGTGTAGCATGTATCGTAAGCTAGAGTTTCAAAGAAGTAGAAAACACTTAATCTATAAGTTAATCCTCCGTTGTCACATTTATTATAAGTGACCAAAGCAATGTGAAATAGCATGACTAGCCGAGTGTAATCATACAAAAAGACAAGAGGTTATGAGATAGTTGTTGTAAATATATATTGTTAGGAAATTGTGGTGGGTAAGTGACGATGCTCTGCAAGACTGAAGACACAAGATTTTACGTGGAAAACTCTCCCCAAGACTAGGAGAGAAAAACCACAGGGCAATACCGGCCAACAAGTACTATGTAATCAAGATTACAACTCACACCGTTCAAATTTAATTACCCATAAATCTGGATTGCTTCCCCCACACGAGAACAAAGATAGGAAGAATAGAATTACACCCAAACATGCACTTATCTTTTTTTCCTCACAACACTTCTGTCGTTGTAGGGAATCAGACACACAATTGTGCTCTTGCTTGTTGTCACTGCAACCGCTGACCGGGCCACCTCTACTCCTGACGAGGTTGTGTACCTCGCCTGCCAACCAAAGGACTCTCTCCGCCTGAGAGAGAAAACACATCCTCTGCTGAATGGACAGACTGCTGTCGTAGTCGCTGCCGTAACACCAACGTAGTGCCACCAACTGATGTGCATCCTCCACTGGCCGGATACGCCGCCATTATTTATGCACCATCAATATGTCGCTGACTGTCAGACGCTACTTTGCTTCAAGGCAAAGTCGCTAACCCTCTCTTACTAAAAGAGAACACCACCAGTTGTTCTTATTTTCTGGCTCTTCTACCACAGAAGGCACCAACAACAAACAACTAATGGGATCACACACCAACTAGTGAGATGATCTCAATGGCCTCCCCCAGGGATTCTATTTATAGGCCTCCATCACATGTAGTAGCAATTAGGAATCTCACTCCAATTCATAGTCCAATTCCTAATCCACTTCCAATGTTGCAAATAGAGAGTCATCTTCTCTCCTATTGGATTTAACTCCTACTAGGATTGGCAACACAAACCAACTCCTACTCAAGCCCAAATACAATTAGGACATGGGTCGGAATCCTATTCCTTTTCCCAACAATATCCCCCTCCTGCCCATGAGGGAGACTTTGTCTTCAACAATCATCCAGAGTAACTTCTAGATTCCATCACCACCTGTGATGGATTCCGATAGGTGGTCATTCTCCTCAAGCATGTCAACATCTTGTCCTTTTCATCCCTTTTCTTGAAGTACCACCCTGACTTCACTTTGTTCCCAAGAAACTGAGAAGAAGTATTCTGGCAACGCCGCTTCTCTCTCCATGCGCACGTTTGGAACTTTCTTTGCTCCTGTTGACCGATCTGTCGAGCCATCCTGGATGAAAATTGTGTTTATGACCTTCTACAGTAAGACTTAGAAACCTTCCTTTGACACTCCCCCTATCGATGTAACCCCACATCAAGAGCATGATCCTCCATTCTACATGCATCAACTACATGTTCACTGTATTGTCCTTCTTCCTCATGTGTGCACTGTCTAGAAGAAGTCTTTGGAGCGACCTTCTCTAATTGGGAGTCATCTTGATGCTTGTAGAAACTTACCTTTCTACCCTTGCTGACATCACTGAGAGAATCCCCTAGCTCAGACCTGTGGCTATCTGTAGGAGTACTTCCAAGTCCTCCTCGTCTCTTTTGAACTAGTGTTGGCTTCTTGACTTCCTGAACCTTCTCTTTGTGCACTCTCAATGTGGTTTTATATAGATTGCAGCACAGTCTGCCTTGACCTATCACCAAACACCCTTTTGTTACTTTGCACATGCCACCACCGAACCCGAGATCATATCTGCTCATATCCAACAAGGAACTAGAAATTACACTAAGCCTCAAGTCTAGAACATGACAAACATCCTTGAGCATGATAATACACCTAATATCTATTTTGACGCAGACATCACCAATCCCAATAATCTTTAAGTAGCTAGCATTCCCCATCCTCACATTGCCAAAGTTCTCTCTCTTATATTTTGTGAAGAACTTCCTGTGAGTTGCAACATGACATGTTGCTCCCATGTCTACATCCCACTCAACACCATCATCTGTGTTCAAACCCTACTCTTGGACTGTCAATATTAAATCTTCTATCATGGCAGCTATATTGCTCTGGTCATCATCCTCGTGTTCTTTGCCAAGTTCTTGTGACACCTTCTTCCAGATCTTGCAATCCTTCTGGAAGTGTCCAACTTTTTCGTAATAGTAACATTCTTTACTCTTTGTCTTTGACTTTCCGCAATTAGAACCATGATTGTGACTCTGATTTCTTCCTATACTGTAATGACCCGCACTTTTGAGTGTCTAAAAGACCTTAAATTCGCAGATCGTCAATCAGAAACTCCAGGATCAGATTCATGAAATAATACAAAATAGTAAACAATTTCCATTAATGATCAAATATTTACATGTTTACATTAAAATCTCCTCTAAGGAGTTAGATAACTTTTAAACAGAATTAACTTTTACATGTGTAAAGATAAACCATTAAGACTAAACCTTCATGATTAAACTGTAGTGTCTTCAACCTCTTTATCTGTACCCTCATGTCCACGAATCAAGTATATCTGATACCTAAAATGCCGACAAACAAATACGCGATCAGTATATTTCTATACTGGTACGTGGATTCAAACAATAATCACAAGTACAGATATAAGCAAACATCTTTATCTTGCATATAAGAAAATAAACTTGTTTTCATATTCTAACCCATATCTGGTCAACTACCTCAGGTGTAATCAATGTCCCTCCGGGGCTCGTGTGCATTACCCTTAAGATCAGTCTAACCCAGGGTTCAGAATACTATTATTACTTTACATGAGACTCATATACACTTTATAGTTTGCAAGAACTAAATAAACAAGCAAGCAGTTTATTTGTCGTTCAATCTCATCGAGAAATATCGGCAATCTCAGAATTCGATACATGTATTCATAAGCGTAACCACGTACCTTATGCCATCGCAGAAACCATGCAGAACATCATATGTACTTTAAGAGTGCATCCAAACATCCAAGCAGTAAAGCATGTAATCAACAAGTATCTGAAATAAAGCATACTACGTATGTGTTACCACATATTCACGCTACATTAATCAGATCTAGATTCGCTCCTAAATTAGGGTTTAGGTTATCTCTCGTTTGGACTAAGGATCAGGGTTACAAACCCTAATTCTATTATATCATGGTTTCCAATATTACAACTCAATCATCCATGTTAGGTTAAACCCTGATTAGCATCTTAAGCATATCAAACTATTCGTGACACCTAAATCACATTTCTAGCATTAAGATTATAGCAAGATGTCTATATTGGTTTCAAAACCCTAAATAGCAAGAATAAGACTACTAATTTGGAATCATCCATTATTCATCATTATCAGGGATTTCTTATTAGACATGACAAGATCAGGTATTAAATCAATATAACCAAATCTAATCAATTAAGCATCAGTTTAAAGGAATCTAGGTCTTTCCTTCATATTAATCACATTTAAACATGTATAGCACATACTTTTAGAATAGGAAACATATTTAGATTTTGAAACTATTTTATTTAGATTCCTCTCATTTTTATGATCATTTTGATATATAATATCTCTATATTTGGACATTCTTAGCATTTTCTACGAATTAAACAAAATATGCCATAGTACCTTGATTATGTGGCCACATGGCACCTCCTAATTGGCTGGAGATCTGCACCTTTCTTGACAACCTGGCACGGTTCAAGGCTCAGTTTTCACCTGGACCGGCCAAAACCCAATGATCCACATTCCTCACTGGATCGCTCATCCTTTTCCTCGTGACCTCGTGAGGTTTCTCGCACCGCCGCCGAGCCCAGAGTCAGGTCAAGCAGCAAACGGCTCTTAGCTTGCACGTCGTCAGCCTCACTCCTGTCGACTCCTTCCTGCGTTACTGGTCGTGTAGAATTGGCAGGTCCGCCTTGCCTTCCTTGCTGGTCCCTCAACAGTCAACACCTAAAGCAGTGCCACCATGATCGTTCTTCCACTGAGTCCTGCTGCTCATGGAATCCTCCTTGTTTTCGGCAGTAGGGTCAACCGACTACGCCACCACCTACACCATCGCCTCAGTCACCACTCCGTACTCTTTCCTCCGCCCCGACTTCACTACTCTCGGCCGTGACAACACAGGCACGGCGATGCCGCACGACTGCCACCGTCGACTGGCGAACGACCAGCCTCAGTCTGACTCCTCCACCTTGACCCCGCCTGGCCATATTTCTGTCATGAAGGCACAGCCGCGCCCAGGCTTCCCACCTTCGTCCTCCTACCAACCTGCTCCATCTACAAAACCCAGACCCGACAAGGCAAAGCAGCGATCGGCTGCACGACCTCCACCGTCCAGGTTAGGAACGTGGGCTAGGAGTCCATAGGGCTTGCGAGGAGCATGCTTAGGGAGACGACCCGACGTCAGAAAGTGTAGAACACTACAATGCAGGCATGGCTTGAAACCAACTATTTCGCATGTCCATCACCCTCTTCGCTCAGCATGCTACCAGGACGCAAGCTCCAACTGGGTTTCAGGCCACTTGAAACCCCAGTGGGTTTCTCCTAGGTCCCTAGGGTTTGGTACCCCCTTTCTAAGGCGAAGATACCTCCCCTTATATAGGTAGAGGACTCGGGGTTCATGTATGCCTAGTAGGGGCAAATAAAGCAAAATATGCCATTATCAATTTCCTTCTTTGAGTACAAGACAACGATATGCATGTACAATGTAAACTCACGATGCTTTAGGAAACTACCACCCCTTTGCCATCGAATTTGACAAAACTCACAAAATTCATTGTCTTTCCGAAAGTACCTCAAAGTTATCTTCTTTATTTGATAATTGACACCATCTAATATTATGGAAACACAAAGAATAATCCTAAGAAAGAATGTATTCCTTCTTTTTCTTTAAAACAAGCTTCCTATTTCCTTTAGGGAACTAACGTATTGTTCCTTTATTTGTCTTCCAAGCAATAAGTGGATAATCCTTTAATTAAATATATAAGCCACATATTATCTTGGATTATCTTAGAAATCTTCTCATTATCTTAACTTGTAATTATCCTTCAACATACCAAAAAGGCAACCCCAAGGTAACACTATTTGGTGTCCCAACCATTGTGTTTCCAATAATGGAAAGATAAGGATTCTTTTAATTATCTAACACATTATCAACTTTATTCTCCTTCAGAAAACATTTATAAATATCAAAAGTCATTACTATTTATTAATGCTTGAATTCCGTTTATCTATTTGTCTTGTGCCAAAAGCACTGGTGTGACAAAGGCAATTAACATTACTATTCCACCAATAAAATCATTGAGGAATTATCAAATTAATTCATGCATCATATTTTATAGTTCAATTTTTTTACCAAAATTTGAGGATATTACATCTACCTTCAACGTATAGAGTTGAACTTGAAGAATCATATTTTCCACATTCCCTTCTGCAGATGTCTTCACTCAGAATCAAATCCCGAATATCGTCAAGCTTCAGCTTCATGCTTCCTGATGAACTACTGACTGCTGTCACCGTAGCAGACCAACTCTCGGGCAAAGAGGAAAGTAAGATAAGGGCTTTAACTTCATCATCAAACACTATCTCCAGTGAGTTTAGTTGAGTAATTATGACGTTGAACTCATTGATGTGATCTGCTACTGAGGCTCCTTCACTCATCTTCAGGTTGAACAAACGACGCATCAAATATACCTTGTTTACAGTTGTAGGCTTCTTGTACATATTTGATAACATCTTCAGAAGTCATGTCGGTGTCTTCTCGTTGGCTATGTTGAATGCAACATTCCATGACAATATCAACCTGACCACCCCAAGTGCCTGACGATCAAGGAGATCCCAATCCTCCCGCTTCATCTGTTCAGGTTTAGTCCCCGCCAGAGGTTGATGCAATTTCTTCTAGTACAGATAATCTTCAATCAACATCTTCCAGAAGCCGAAATCCTTGCCATCAAACTTGTCAATGCACACTTTCTGATCTTCAGACGTCATTATCACTTCCTCTTCAGTCTTCCAACCTTGCTCTGATACCACTTTTTAGGAAATTGTGGTGGGTAAGTGACGATGCTCTGTAAGACTGAAGGCACAAGATTTAACGTGGAAAACTCTTCCCAAGACTAGGAGAGAAAAACCATGGGGCAATACTGGCCAAAAAGCACTATGTAATCAAGATTACAACTCACAATGTCTAGATTTAATTACCCCTAAATCCGGATTGCTCCCCCACATGAGAACAAGGATAGGAAGAATACAATTACACCCAAACGTGTGCAAAATATCCCACTTATCTTTTTCTCCTCACAACACCTCTGTCGTTGTAGGGAATCAGACACACAGTTGTTCTCTTGCCTGTTGTCGCTGCAACCGCTGACCGGGCCGCCTCTACTCCTGACAAGGTTGTGTTCCTCACCTGCCAACCAAAGAGCTCTCTCCACCTGAGAGAGAAAACATGTCCTCCGCTGAACGGACAAACTGCTTTCGTAGTCGCTGCCGCAACACCAACGTAGTACCACCAACTGATGTGTGTCCTCTACTGGCCAGATACGCCGCCATTGTTGATGCACCACCAATGTTTCCCTGACTGTCAGATGCTACTTCGCTTCAAGGCAAAGTCACTGACCCTCTCTTACCAAAAGAGAGAACCACCAGTTGTTCTTATTTTCTGGCTCTTCTACCACATAAGGCACCAACAACAAACAACTGATGGGATCACACACCAATTGGTGGGATGATCTCAATGGCCTCCCCCAGGGCCTCTATTTATAGGCCTCCATCACATGTAGTAGCAATTAGGAATCCCACTCCAATTCATAGTCCAATTCCTAATCCACTTCCAATGTTGCAAATAGAGAGCCATCTTCTCTCCTATTGGATTTAACTCCTACTACAATTGGCAACACAAACCAACTCCTACTCAAGCCCAAATACAATTAGGACATGGGCTAGAATCCTATTCCTTTTCCTAACATATATTCGAGGCAATTGTAGTTAAGGTTAACATCTTAAATTTGGTCAAATTAAAAGATCTAACAAGAGATACTTAGAGAACAAGAACTTTGATAACAAAATAAGTTAGAAACTCTAATCAGATCTTCTAAAATGAGTAAATTTATTTATAGACACCAGTGTTATGTTATCATATGGAAGTATTTTGTCCTCCCAATTGGTGTGATCATGACATGTAGAAGACAATTGTACCGCACATGTGAATGCAACATGCACCACTACCATCATGTACGAGTCAGATAAAGTCAAGTATTGTCACCCAACAGATCATGATTTTAGAAAGGAAAGAGAGAGACAATGAGTTATTGGTTTCTGGGGAGAGGAAATCTTTACACGCAACAACAAAGGCATGGAGTGGCAATGGAAGGCAAAATCATGCGTCTAGGGTTAATCACAAGAGGAATCAGTGTATGTCTAACCTAAGCCCCAAAGGAACCCTATTTATAGCCCACAAAAGGAGTCCCACACTCTCGTAAACTACTTTTGAAAATTCACAATCACATGTTATCTTTTATACACATAAACAGAACATAAAGTGCCATGTTTTGCTTGTTTATAGAATTATTCAGAAAGTATTTGGACTCTACATGAATTATTATCAATAGTTTTCCTTTTATGAAATAAAGATTGAAGAGAAAGATACTTCCATGACTCGTGATCCATGTGGTCATGCCTTTTAAATATGAGGAGGCACAATGAGTGAAGTGGTGTTGCATGGTTCACGTGTGTGATTGTGTTGCAGTCAACACACCCACCTCAAGTTGTTACAACCCCAGAGTGCAATCTAAATATAACATCACAAAAGCATGGTCCATCATGATTACACTTGAAGATTCTAACAAAGATTATATATTATTCCTTGCAAAAATATAAAACTTTACATTGGATATAGTTTACATTGATTCTGTTATACATTCTTTTCATACAACATACAAAAAGAGCACTTAATACGTGATGATGTGGAAAATTAGATAAACCTATTTGGACCGTATAGATAGCACGACCAAGTCTTGAACTCGTACATACATCAACCTTTTGAGAGATATTCCATGTTACATGACAACTATGTGCACATACACATATCAATGCAGGTGAAGAAACCAATATAAATGGTTAGACTTATTAATAACAAGAACACGAACTGAACAATTACCTTAAAACTAAAAATATTAAATATGTTATTAATGTATATAAGGAGCATTTGTCATGTAATTAACCTGCAATAAGGACACATTCTAGGTAGTATTGAATACACATGAGCTCTACAGACAACTCAATAAACATAGAAGAGGTGTGCAGGCATCACTGAACACATAAAGTGTGTATGCATAGGGTTAAATAACTAAAAAACTGAATGAGGGGGGCTCATGACAACAACCTTCCATTAATATTCATGAGATAAAGCCCTAGTTGTAGATGTTCTTATTCTTATTCTAATTCTTATTCTTATATTAACTTAACTTATGTTTAAACCCATATTTCTTAACTAATTTTAAAGCATAAAGAGGCAAACATAGATGATGCAATCTTAAGCATTCAAATATTTTGCATGAAGTCTTGTATGATATGAAGGACGATATTAATTCTTACATTATATATGGTGTCATGTGATAGCTTATATGTTCAATACTTGAACATTAGGTGCTTGGAAAATTTATGATATAGTGCAATAAAACCCAAGGCACATACCACATACTTGATTCTAATAGGAACACAGTTCCTATAAAATTTGTGATCTTAACTCCTATTCAACATATACTTATAACCCAAGATTGTCTAATTAGAATCTGAACCATAATGATGTGAAGTCTAAAACTTTGTTGAAACAAAGACAAAAAATGACCTTTAGGCTAGCCCAATGGCTAGATCACAAAAAATATGGTTAAAAGTCATATAAGGTTCAACCTCATTCAAGTAAGATTAATTTGTATGATTTGTTGAAGATCAAACCAAACTAGTCAATCAGGAGAAAGGTAATTATGATAAAAAAATATTGTTATCTAGATTAATAAAAGAATGGAAATACATGCTTACCTGAGATAAAAGTAACCTTAGTCAAAACTAGTTCTAAATCAACTCATAGTTGTTTTGAAAATATTAGAAAAAATTCATGAATGGTCTGTGGTGGGTAAAATACTAAAATAAAATGTGAGGGTGGGTAAATATGCCAAATGGATTCTTCCTTGTTGGCCCATGGTGTGACTCACATGTCCTTAATTTTCAACTCTGATCACAACACAGAACATGTCTCATCATCGCACAAACTTCTCCAAGCCCTCACACAGGCTGTGTTGAACTTAGCAAACCTTGGCTAAAGTTCTATGGGGCCCTAGAGCACCATCCTCAATGTGATCTCCATGACCCGATAAAATAAATAAGGTAGAAGGGTAGAACACCACAACATAACATATATAAGCATCGACCTAGTTTTGGGAACCCCATGAAGAAAAAGGACCATCTGCCAGACAAAGACCAAAGGGGCCCTACTGACACACTAAAACTTCACGTGTAAAATGCAAGTGCATACGTAATGTAATACATACCTATGAGGCTCAAGTGTGAACTCAGGGAGACATTCACCAAATACTACTATTAATTGTGACCTAATCATCTAGGCCTACAAAAATGGTTGGTTCGTTGTTTATAACTAAGAGGAAATAATTAAATCTTAACTAAAACTGGTTTTGTTCAATAATCAGTGGATTTTTCAGGACTATGGTTTTACCACAATATGCATTGTATTCAAATTCCATTTCATTAATTATATACCCTTAACTTTGGACTAAATACATGTAGTAAGTATTACCTGTTGGATCCTAGATGGGTGATTAGATGCTCTAGAGGGGGGTGAATAGAGCTGAAAGTACTTAAACAAAATTCATTAAACCTTCAAGATATATCACAAGATAAGGTTGCTAAATAGGAAATTTGTGTGCAACTAAAACATACATAGAAAGGGAGAGAGAGATTGAGCATGCACCAATTAGACAAGCTATTTAGAGTGGTTCCACACTTCAAACTAGAAGTGTGTCAGTCCACTTGCCTAGAGAGGTCAACCTCTAGGACTTCCAAACTATTGCACTCTTATATTCATTCATAACACATACAATGCATGACCAAACAAAAGACTTACCTATCCAATACAAAGAGTCTTCAACCTTACCAAGGACTTACCCACTTTGCAAGAGTCTTCGGCCTTCTCCAAGGACTTACCCACTCTAGCACAAGTCTTCAGCCTTGGAGGGATCACCCACTCTTCTTGGATCTTCAACTTTTGACTTCACCTTCACTCGGAGAAGCTTCCACCAAGGTCTTACCCACTTGAGCAAGGAGTCTGCTGCCTTCACCAAGGGCTTACCCACTCTAGCTCCAAGTCTTCATCCTTGATCTTCACCAAGGGACTCCTTCCCTTGTTCTTCTTCACCTCTCTTGGATAAGAGAGAGAACCTTCATCTTCATGATTGAAATGAGAGAAAAGGAGGTGGTGGAAGTGAGAGCCTCACAAGATATACATATAGGACTAGCTCTCTTATAGATTTCCTACTCACTCTAATGGATGTAGCAAGTGATTAAGCTTAGAGAGAGAGAGGAGGCTGTAGGAAGCACTCAACTATAGAATAGGAACCTCACATAGAGTTTTGCAATGAATGCTCAACCTTGGAATGAAGCCCAAGGGGTCCTATTTATAGCTGGGGATGCCTCTTAGCCTTTGGGAACACTTGTGAATGAAAACTAGCCATTTTGTGGCTTGCAACAGATATATTTTCACTTGTTGCAACTCCACAACGGCTAGAAGCACTTTTCTGCACTTTTCCGTACAGTGCAATCGGTCGAGTTTCTATAAGGGTAACTCGACCGATCAAGTAAATGACAAGGCCGATACTCAAATGATCGGTCGAGTTTGTCCTGACAAAACTCGACCGAACATTAGGAATCGAAATGGTCAGTTACTTGATCGGTCGAGTTCTGTGTAAACAAAACTCGACCGATGCAATCTCCAGAAAATTGATCAAGGATGATCGGTCGAGTTTTTAGGCTGGGAAACTCGACCGACAAAGTGCTTGTAATCAATTTTCAAAGTTGCATATAAAGTGCTCTAACATTCAATCTAAGTGCTCTTGATGTTTTCTAATCTTAATTACAAGTCATACAATCATTACAAGTGATTTACAACATGATTCTAATGGATTTACATCATATTACAAAAACGTGCACTTGTATGACTTTGACTTGTCTTTTCTCCAATTTGATATGTGCAAGTTAGGGCATTTGGAGTGTGTCTATACCTAATCTGAAATCACTCAAGTAGAGACATTAGACACCAATATGTGGAATGGTTAGTCATCATCAAAACACGGGTTTAGTCAATTTAGACGTGAGTCAACATTGACCTAATTGACCTTGAGTCAACATTACCCAAACTCGCAGTGTAGTACACTACCTAACTATAACAAATCCAACTCCCATAGCAATTTAGGAATTAGTTATATGTATATTGAAATTTTTAGGTTGTTCTTTCACAACTGTAAACCCTCTTCTAGGGTGTGATATCGGCTGTTTGAATCTACAATTTATCTAACCCATAATCTCTCTCCAAAAGATATTAGCAGTCTATTACTTTGATTATGGTCATTAAGGATAAACAAATCGATAAGATATCATGGATTCACGTCCAGAATGAAGGAAATAGATTATAAATTCAAATAATTTGAATACAAAGCAATATCGGGCTACTCCTGGGTCCTAAGGAATATAGAGTTTATCCCCAAATGATTGCTAGCATCATATATAGAGAGGAAGAATGATAAATGGGATAAATATTAGAAAACCAAAGTGAAAACACTAGAGAATTTGTCTCAATGATCTTCTTTGGTGAACTTGATTTACAACGTTCTGGCCAAAAATTCATCCTCTAGAAGTGCCCTGAGCGTCCCATTCATGGCTATCTCCTTCATTTCCTCCTCTTCTAACTTCATGTTTGTTGTAACATGACTAAATGTGATCCCTCCTTTTGGTTGCACCCCCTTTAAGTCATAAGCGGGGCTTTGGACGTCATTAAGTCATAGTTGTTGGATCTAACTTAATTTAAGATCTAAACTAATCACGTAATGTTGATACCCCCGACAGAGTGCCAGTGGCAACAAGTTGGTGACTAACTTATAACCCTCAAAGATGAGTGTTGAAAACACCAAGTTTCTATCTGCTACACTTTGGATGTTGATGTCAGTACCACTGACTTTCTTGTCGATGACACTAAGACAATTAAACTCTACTTTAAATGGTCTCTAGATCTCGGGTAGGTAGCACCAACTCCTAGTTTTGGTAGCACCGAGAGTGATTTTGGTAGCACTGAGATTTTTGGATTTCCTTATTGAAAATTCATGTCATGTTGGTACTAGTAACACACTGTTCGGTGGAACTGAGCTATCTTATAAATGCTCGATCTACCTAAAATAAGGCCAAAATAACATAAATATAAATTATAAATGATAATTTGGAAAGATTCAATAGGAATACTTGATAATTGGTGCAATAATGATTCACACGCTAATATTGAGAAATGATGTATAAACATATCTCAAAACAAACATATATGCAATAAACGTACGAAAAATAGTATGTGAAAAGTGACTAAAAATCAACGCATCAAAGTCCTCTACGCTTGAATGTTGCTCACCCTCATGCTACACTACCTTTAGATTTGTTTGAAAGAGTCAGCAAGAGGATAAATGCTACGAACTACTTTTCTCAATTACCCCCCCCCCTAAGAGTCCCGAAACATACCTTACAAACCACTGAACAATAAATACTCTGAAGAGGCTGGAAATATTTATTAAAAATGTACACACTTAGATCAATGAATCACTATTAATGTAGATTAGTTAACATCATAGTCAATATGGCATACGCTTAATGTGCCATGTGGTTCCCTATCTACATTGCTCGAATCTACCTACACAACTATATTGGTAGTAGTTCCTTGTGCATAAATGTATGAAGGGATTAATCATATATGTGGCCTACCATAATGAGCAATGAGTGGAAATGTAATAGGTGGATATGAACAAGTATCACAAGTAACATCTAAATTATTTACGCATGCATAAAATATGATGCACCTACAAATGAAAGGAATGAAAATGCATGACTCTTAATGCTCAATATTGTGGTGGGATGATGAATGCACTGAAAATCTAATCCAAATGATGAGTGTGGGTGCAAGGATGCATACTTGTAAACTATTTTGACTTTCTTCTTGAGGAAAATTTTAGATTGAGTTCAAGCATCCTTTTCTCCCTTCTATTTGATTTCTCTTTTTTTTTTTCTCTTCCCTCTTATTTTAGCATGATTTATGATTAATGCTTAGGCTTTCTTCATCATTTCTTTATTTTGATGTTTCTTTTTTATTAAGAGGGATATGGATATAAATCCTTTCACTCCTAATTTGTGGAGAAAGCTAAATAGATATATGTCACAGGCGATGCAAAATGATGGAAAATAGAAATGCAATCCACATGAAATTTGTTATGCAGCTAAAGTTTCTCAACTTAGTAAAATTATATACACACATCTCTCTCTCTCTCTCTCTCTCTCTATATATATATATATAATACACTTGCAAAGAAACTAAACATCATTCTACCTATTGTAGTATGCAATGAAGTCAAGTGGAAACAACTTGGATTACTTGATCATGTTGTGGGGGTTAATGAAATATTATGAAGGTGGGTGGAATCACATGACTAAGAGACAATGAATTTCTTAAGTATGATATCCCTCTTGTTGGATCAAAGGGCTCTAGAGTTGGGGTGAATAGAGCTTAAAATACTCACACAAAACTTGTTAGACCTTCAAGTTACTTCAATAGGTAAGATTGCAAATGTGTAACTAAGCGTACATAGAAAGGATGAGAGAGATTGAATCAAGAAAAAGAACAAGATATGTAGAGTGGTTCCAATCCCCAAACTAGTAGAAAGTCAGTCCACTACCTAGAGAGGTCAAGCTCTAGGATTTGCAATCAATGTATACTTATATTCCAGGACAAGGATACCCAACCTTTCTTTTTAAGGACCAATAAACCAACCAAGGTCTTACCTATCCTTGAGAGTTGAATCTTCAACCTCTACTAGGGCTTACCGACTCTTGCAAGTAGTTGGTCACCTTGGCCAAGGAGATCCCCTTCTTGCAATGAGTGTTCCTCCTAGAAGGAATTACCTATCTACCTCAAGGGTCTTCAGCCTTGACCTTCTCCTCACCTTAGAGAAGATTTGCACCTTCTGCTTCACTTGCAGAAGCTTTTCACTAACTTTTATTTAAAGGGGTTGGTAAAGTGAAGCTTTGAGAGATCTACAAGACTACAATGGAGTAGATCTCTCACAAATAACCTAACTCACTTATATGGATGTTTGGATTTGTAAATAAAAGAGAGAAAGGGGCTCTAGTGGACTGAAACTATACCTGGGAGCTTGAATAGAATGAAGGAGAGAACTTGGAATGAAGTTCAAGGGGTCCTATTTATAGTTGGGGATGTCCACTAGTGTCTAGAAGCATTTAGGAACAATTTCTAGTCGTTTGGGGTGTTGTAACAGATCTATTTTTTATCTTTGCAACACTCCAATGGCTAGAATCCTTTTTTCTCCACGCTTCTTAAAGTGCAACTCGATGATTTCCATAAAGGTAACTAGGCTGATAGCACTATGCGACAAAGAAAATTTGAAGCATTGGTTGAGTTTATCCTAGATGAAACTCAGTCGATCTCTTAAATCTACTTTGCTAGTGCAGGGTGTCAGTTGAGTTTGTCCTGAGATGAACTCATTCAAACCTGGACATACCCAAAATTAATCAAGGGTGTTGGCTGAGTTTATCAGGGATGAAACTCAACCAAACAAGAACTCTGTGATGAATTTTAGAAATAGTCATTATAGTGATTAAATGTTTGAATTAAGCACTCCTGATTTTTTCTCATCTTAGTTACACGTCATAGCATCAATACAAATCATTAAAAAAATTATCCTAAGGGTTTTAGGGTGTTTTCCATGAAAGTGCATTTGCATTGCTTTTGACTTGAACTAGATAAAGCTAGGTCTTGATGGAAATGATCATTTTCATGTACCTAATGCTTAAAATCAATCTCAAATAAACATATTAGATACATATGAATGAAATGGCTATGTCATCATAAAAATATGGACAACGTATAACACTTAGGTCTACATTCTCCCCCTTTTTGAAGATGACAAACCATTCCTTGACATATGGAAAAGGATTAGAATTTAAAACTTTTACCTTGTAAATTATAAGGGGATACATGAACTAACAATTGCAGTTTATTCCCCTCAATTCATTACCTTAATTTCTCTATTTTTTCACATGTATGGTTATTATCTTCCAAAAAATAAAATAACCATAGCACATACATGTTAGTGGGTCCTCTTACAAGTCACATGATATTTTAAAGAATAGACTAGAAAAGGATCACAAAGAAATATGATTGAGCTAACTTATCCCCCTTCGTAATATCAAAAAGGTAGGGGGTAGAAGAGCTAAAAACAAAAGTCTCATCCCTAGGCGTAAACTGCACAAGCAACCACCAAGCAAGCACCAAATAGAGAAAATGGAGAGAGCAAGCATACTAGACCCATAATCAAAATATGGAAACACATATACCAAGAACTCATAGGATATAGCCAACCAACGAGGTAAGCTACAAAATATGAGATTACAATAAAAGGTGCTTTCTTGAGATGAAAAAATACAAACCAGTTAAAAACAATGAGATATGAAAAATAGTATACCTCAGATACAGTGCCTATATGTTCAATACATGAAAATCTACAAGAAGATATGTATATGAGCACCCATAGACTAAGAGCTAAACATCTAGGGTATCTATATCAATGAGGTCATCAACATCTTCATCCTCTGGATGGTAGTCCTCATCTCCATCTAAAGGACCATCAGATGTAGTAGGTGTAGCCTCAGCATCATCACCATCAGAAGAGCCATCATCACCAACATCCTCATCTTCATCATCTTGACCAACCATTTCCTCATCAACAGGAGGTCCAAATGCATGAGTATCGGGCCACTTGGCATTTTTCTCTGCCCAAGACATACCACATGCAAGTAATGCATTTGCTTGCTCGAAACTACGTGTAGAAAACCCCATTAAATCCAGCAAGCAGGGTAGAGGTAGGTCCTGGAGGTAGAGTAAGAAGTGGAGTGACACTAGGCTAAGGAACAACATGGGCAGGTTCACCATCAGAGCCACAAGGTACATAAGAAGTAGTAGGTGGAGGGGGCAAGTAGAATTAACTATATGCATAAGAAGCATAGTCACCACATGGGTAGGCGCGGTAGGTGGGGTAGGTATGGTTGCAGGATAGGTTCATGGTAGACATGATATGAACTAACAATCTTATGGATTTGGTCCTCAACCTAAAGGTTATACGTCTTTTGGTTTATCATATATCCCATAAAGGCTTCATTTGACACGAAAAATGAGGCACAGTCAGGTCTAGGAGGAGATGAAGGAGTCTGGGTTTATGTGGAAGCATCTAGTGTGGTAGAGGAGGTAGGGTGGAAATACTTATTGATAGTGTTCTCATTGATAGAAACACTTTTCCTACTCACTTTGTAATCAAGCTCGTGAAAAGGTATTTCTCATAATGGTGATCAAACACACCACATATCAAGTTAGGATAAGTGACATGGGTACCACTAATGTTCTTCCCTGAGTCAAAGCAGGTCATATGGTGAAGAATATAACGACCCCACTTGACTCCGACATCATTCAACAGGAGGTACATGATCACAGCAGTGGTCTCTGCTTTATCCACTTGATTTTTCTTTGGATGGATATTGCAATAGACTACTAATGCAATTAGATGGGTCTTAATGTCTAGGGAAGATGTGGGTAGGATGGATTCCTATATGGAACATCGGATTTCTTCAAAAACATGTGTATACCAGGAAGGGTACGCATAGGGTCAACGCTTTTGTAGAAACTTTCAGGGTCAACTAGGTCATGGTAGCTATGATAGGAAGACATCCATGAACCGATGAAGTTGGTACCACTAAAATAGGTATTCAAAGAATCCTTAGAGATTGTGATCTTAGTACCAGAAATCATGGAAGTCAAGATGACTTGGGTGTTACGTGATGGTATGAGGGTATTGTAGATCCACATTAGATTGACATAAAACTCATGGACCATTTTGTGCTAGACATGTAATTAGTATAGCACAATTTCTCTACACACAAAGAACTAAGGTGATGTGCTTTGAAAACCTCATCAACCTCTTTTATCACATTACTAGTTGCAAAACAAGGTTCATACAAGGAACGTAATGGAAAAGGAGTTCTAGGAAGAAGTTCCTTGCACCTATTCACGGCTTGGGAGGAGATAAAAGAAGTGTTGTCAAAAGAGATGTGCCTGGGAGTAGTGGAGGAGGATTGAACTCCAGCTGGTCCGGTGTGTTTCCAACAGTTGGATGCCATGGAGGTCGAATAGAGAGAAGAAGACCACCATTGAAGAGAGAAATACAAGAAGCAAGTCGCTTAACCATCTAGTTCAAGGTTTGGAGAGGCAAAGAGGGATGATCTGGGCTAAGGAGGATAGAAGAGAGGTTGGGTTAGCCCTAGGATTGGAGTAAAAATGGGAATAGATGGATATCATTTGACTTTCTCTAGTTGAGAGGGAGAAAAGTCGGTTGAACGCATATATATTTTATGCCCAATAGTGTTTTAGATCGAGTTTAGGTTGTGGGAAACTTGATCAAACTTGTTGTTTAGTTCAGTCCTCAGCCTGTGATCAGTCGAGTTTCTTCTAGAACAAACTCGGCCAATCGGTCAGTCTATCCAAATGATAAGAAGTTCAATTCTAAGCTTTTAGAGTGCTATATAAATTTATTTTTCAAGCCTGTCATGTATTTTGAACATATTGAGGCACATATCACTCATTATTGGCTATTGCTTTGCAATAAAAAACGTGTTTGTGAAAAATAGCAAAAAAAAAACCAAAACAAGGCATAAAAACAAGATAAGTATATTCAAGAAAGAGATGAGCAATATATGAGCAAGGACATATAGGTATGATAACATCTAGCTAGAAGGCTTTTCAATATCATCAAGAGTAGTAATAAGATGTTTTGATCTAATCAAAGTAAATTTCTATCTAGCTAGAGATTTTATAAAAATGTCTGCAAGTTGATTCTCTGTGTCCACATATGTGATATAAATATCCTTTTTGGCAATGTTGTCACAAAGGAAGTGGTGTCGGACCTCTATATGATTGGCTCTGCTATGAAATATATGATTATAAGAGAGATTGATTGCACTAGTATTATCATAGTAAATAGGAGAAGCATCAAATTGATTGTTAAAGTCTTAAAGCATTTGCTTCATCCATAGTACTTGGGAACAACAACTCCCAGCTGCAATGTATTCAACCACGATAGTTGAAAGAGACATTGTGCTTTGTTTTCTAGAGAACCAAGCAACCAAGAATGGTCCTATGAAAAAGCAAGTGCCACTTGTGCACTTTCTATCAATCAAGCACCCTGCATAATCCACATCACTATATGCGGTAAGAGTAAAGTCCCTTGACTTGGGATACCAAAGCCCAAAATTTTGAGTTTTGGCTAGATACCTCAAAATCATCTTAATCGATATGAGACGGGATTTCCTAGGACTTGATTGAAATTGAACACACAAGCCAACACTAAACATTATGTCAGGTCTATAGGTAGTTAATAAAGTAAGCTACCAATCATACCTCTATAGAGCTTCTCATCTAGTTTCTCACCTTCCTCATCTCTATCAAGTTTTATGTTGTTAACATGGCGGTGTCCATTGGCTTGGTTCTCTCCATCCCAAAGCACTTAAGAAGTTCACTTGTATACTTGTCTTGGTTGATGAAGTTTCCTTCCTTTGTTTGTATGTTTTGAAATCCAAGGAAGAAATTAATCTCCCCCATCATACTAATCTCTAACTCACTCTATATAAGAGAGCTAAATTCCTTGCTAAGATCAAGACTAGTTCTGCCACATATTATCAATAACATAAATTTGAATGATTAAAAAGTTGTTAAAAGTGTGTTTACAAAAAGGTAGAATCAACTTTGTCCATGATATAGCCATTGTCTATCAATAAGTTCTTTAATTTCTCATACCAAGCTCTAGGGACTTGTCTGAGTCCATATAGAGCTTTTGTAACAAATAATAGGAAGCTTATCATGATCAAAGTCGTGAGGTTGAGCCACAAAGACTTCCTTCTCTATTGTACCACTAAAAATGCATTTTTGACATCCATTTGATAAAGTAAGAAATTCTTATGCTAGAAAAGGCAAGTAACATTCTAATAGATTCAATTCTAGCAGAAGGTGCATAAGTTTTATCAAAATCAATATCTTCCTGTTGGTTGTAGCCTTGAGAAACTAACCTTGTTTTGTTTCTTACCACTTTGCTGATTTCATCTAGCTTGTTGCGGTAGACCCACATGGTGTCAATGATATTCCTATTATTTGGTATTGGCACTAAGGTCCAAACTATTCTAACTTCTCTTACATAGCTAGGATCCATTCATCATCCTTGAGAGCTTATTTGATGTTCTTTACCTCAAGTTGTGAGATGAAGGCATTGTCAGCTTATTATTTGTTGAATGTAGCCTGCCTCTTCACTCTTTCAAAAGGATTCCCTAGATGAGCTCTTTTG